>PVIJ01000074.1:0-425738 GCA_004024925.1 Scalopus aquaticus | reverse complement strand
CTTCTCTCCCTGTTCTCTCTTCCTATCCCAGCTCTGGTCCTAGACTGCATATACCTCTAATCACCCCCAGAATTAACTGTCACATGCTCGCCACCCAAGAACTGCTGCCCTCTGCAGTCCTCCCGCCCCCGCAAGCACTGACATGGAATCTTTGTTCTGGGGGTGCAACAATGGATTATTCCGGGTTGTGGGCTCTGTTTCTGCCACTGAACCTCCTTCTGTAAATAGCATATTTTGTCAATTGATGCCTGATCATATTTTTACTGCACAGACTTCTAATAATGTTAAACCCTCCTTAAACAATCAGCTGTGCTCAAATATAAGCATTCCTTTATCATTGTGTTCCTTCCCTGAATCAATGGTACTTGCTCTAAATTACTGCTCACCATAAGAAAAGCAAGCATCTATTTGGAGAAAAGCATTCTTTGACCATTAAACCTTCCATTCGATTAATACATTAAAAAATTTAAAACCTTATTAATGTTTTATTTCAAGGCTTATCTTTGGTAATGAAGTAGATGAGTAGGGGAGAACAGAGAAAAAAGTGATTGTGGAGATTTAACTTACTGGCACCAAAATCATGCCCTGCGTTGCTTTTCATCAGTGTTCATATTCTGGCATATCATTTGCACAGTCTGGGTGATATTTTATTTTTTATCTTTTAAAATTTTTAGGTAATGTTGGTTTAAAGAAACACTTATTTGCCTGTGAAATATGTATGTATTGAACCGACAGGAAAATTGTTACATATAGGATTACTATAAGTAGTCTATGTTTTGAAATTTCTGAATTTTCTATCCCTTCTATAGTACCATATAAAGCCACATAGAGCAAGTAAAAAATGTTGAGACTTAAGTCTATTCTTGGTCTCCTGCTAACTAAATTTTGACCTTACACATATCACATAGCTTCTTTGGGTCTCATCTTCCTTATATGTAAAATGAGATAATTCTTGATTACCTGCAGTTTCTAGTGTTCCTGCCAGTAGTTCCGATCTAGTCACATATGATGATGGAGCATGTGAGAGGTAGTCTGTTAGCAGGGCATACATTTAAATTCTTTTATGTGGTCTGGGCAGGGAGGAACAGAAGACACATGTTAAAATGTGCCTGTTTAAAATGCCACATAAAATATAATAGTGTCAAGATAGAACTTTTCAAAAAAGTGGAATCATTCTCCTCATGCAAACCCTCCCACTATCATGAATTTTATTTAATCCATTGATGAAGGAGGGAAACACTCAATTACAACTGGTTCAAAGAAAAACTTAAAAAGCACACATACATAGCATACGTAGAATGCCAAAATGATTTACAGAGGGAGATGCAAAATGCTTACTGTGGATAGAAGAAAAATCCAAGCCATTCCACTAGAATGAATTATTTTCATTTCTGTGAACAAGAATCATTGCATTGCTATCAATTTTCTACAACATACAGAATTAAGCAATTGATCAAAAACAATGAAAAGTGGAGATACCCCAATAAGTGACATAAACAGGTCACGTGGTAGTTCTTTTCCACATTCCCTACTTCAAAATCTCACAACTTTTTTCTGACAATGATATGTAAAATCAGAAACATTAATTGTAAAATGCAGTGATACCTGTGTTACAGTAGCAAGTGTCTCACTTTTCCCCTTTAATATTAAAACTAAGAAGAGCAAGAATTTATGCACAGCATTTCATGGAAAAGTCTACTCTGCCTTTTCAAATTATACTTTTCCAATGACAATGTGTATGCTTTTTACTTGGAGGAAAGGATTATTACATAGGAGTGTGAGAGTTTGGCTTGTGTCCTGCCCCACCTGGCCTTCACTTCATCTCTAATGCTACACATTACTGTTTAATACTATTGCTTAAGAAAAACAAGACTCACTCTTGTAAAGCCTCAGATGTCTTGAAGGCTTTGGTGCTGAGTGTAATGTGGTAATATACATCTGATTAGGTATGAACCTGTACCTCTAGATTACATACAAGACTGTAAATCAACGTTACCCCAACAAAAATTAATACAATGAAAAAGAAAATAAATAAAACCTCCTGCATGATTAAATTAAATAATACTATGTAAATTCAAAAGGGCAAAATGGGTGACCCATATTTCTCACCCTTTGTAATTTTGCTAATGGTAAAATGTTAACTACTGATGTCACAATCCAGTGACATGGATGTATACATAGAATAAAATTGTGTAACACGATACACATACACACACAGACAAGTGAGAGTAAGCTTAGCTGACAAAATTGGATAAGGCCTGTAATCTAACTAGCAGTGTGATACCAGTGTCAGCTTCCTGGATTTGATATTGTAGCACAGGTAGATGTCACTGTTTTGGAAGCTAAATGGAGGGACTCTGGGTACATTTTGCAACGTCCTATAAATCTATCATTATTTCAAAAATGTTTAATAAAAGGCAAAAGTTGCAGACATAAATATACTATTGATTAGTAATTAGGTTTATAATGGAAATTTCTAGAAGATTCATATAAGTACACTAATTCTGTCAATTCAAGTGACAAAGTTATTACCAATGTTTGGAAGATCTTATTCTGCTGTGGGTGGATATGAGGTTTGTGAATAAAGTCAAAGACACTAATTCAAAAGGGATACATTCATTCCCATGTCTACCACAACACTGTTTACCTAGCCAAGGCACAGAGTCAACCTAGGTGCCCAGCACAGATGAGTGGATTAAGATGTGGTATATATAGACACAATGGAATACTACTCAGCTATAAAAAATATGAAAACTTGATATTTGGAGTGACTTGGATGAAACTGGAACGGATTGTGCTAAACAAAATAAGTCAAAAAGACAAATACCAGATGATTTCACTCATATGTGGAATATGAAGAAACAAAACAAAGGAACAGGCAGATTAAACCAAACTAACCCTTGAAATTTGACTGTAGAATTGAAGCTGACAAAGGGATAGGGTAGGAAGCAAAAGGAGAGGATACTCAGTGGACTAAGAAGAAGGACTATGCGTCACTTGGTGGTGGGTGTGGTGTGGTAACAAACATCTGAAGAGTTATGACCTATATACCCAAATTATAGACAGTGCTGTAAACCAAAGTTACCCCAATAAAAAATAATACACTTTGTAAAAATCAAAGGGTTGGAAATTGCCCCAATGTTTTCTTTTCTTACACATCTACCATCTGTCTATTTCATAATTCCACATAAATTTCCACATAAGATTCCACATAAATCTTCACTTTACATCTTGATAGGGTCAGTAAAATCTTTACTCTCCAACTCCAAATGACTAAAGTCCCACTTACCATTATTTAATCTCTTGGAACACAGGTCTTAAGTGACATCTGTAGGTTAGATGCAACATTTATATTACATGATGAATACTGGATTAATCAAATTAGGTCTGTTTTCTTCCTCTTTTATTTATTTTAAAGATTGATTTATTTATGCATGCATGCTGGTGTACAGGCCAGAGGCGTGGGGCAGTGAGAAGATTCACCAGAGACAGAGCAGGGAGCAGAACAGGCAGATCTATGGAAATACACTGCTGAGGGGAGCAGCAGACGAGGCAGGAGGTGGGAGAGGTCTGCTGCACCATGTGGGAATCTCCCCGGGTGGGCGTCGAACTCCCTTCGCCACTGTGGACAGCTCCACAGTGCAGTACCCAACTGCTGCGCCACCAGGGAGGCCCTCTTCCTCTTTTAAAGTTGTAAACATGTGTAAACATAATGTGAGTTTCAAAAAGAAGATGCAGGTTTATCGTTTTCCACCCGTATCTCTCCTCCACAATGGAGTTGGCAGAGACACAGAAAGGATTTTCCCAAGTTCTTTGGCCTGATAATTTATTATTTTTAGTCTCTATCCAAAATCCAAAGGATGAGTTTTTGTCCTTATTTCAGGGAATTTCTGCAAAGGGAAAAACCTAATTTTTTCCGTGATACACACTCTCTTTTTGGTACTGTAGCAGCAAAATAACCCAGTTATGTAATTGAAGGGGAGTTGTTATCACAGTCATAATCATAAAAAGAAGTGAATAGTGGCTGATTCTGTGTTTTTAAAAGTTTTCTCCTCCTGCTGGGCAAATGACCACAGAGGTTAATGTCTTGACTATAAATTTGATTCCAGGAGATTTCACTTTCTGTGTTCTCTGGGTATAGCAAGGTGAAGAGGTACCACTGATTGTTCATCTTTTCTAGCTTATAAACCAAATTTGAAAAATGCTTTCGTTCGAGCAATTTTAGAATGGTTTTGTATGATCTATTATTGCATGAGGTAAAGCCAGAAAAACAAACAGTCAAATCATATTTAACACGTCTCCAGGAGCTACGAACTTCATTCTGGGAGAATGATGCTGGGTTGTGGACTATCTGGATATAGACAGATCTAGTCTCACTTTCCGGCATTATCAGTTTCTTATTAAAATAATTTAGCATTTTCCTTAACATAGCACTATACTTTTATCTGAAAATGAAATATTAGTTTATTCATGAGGCTATTATGAAGATTATATATAGAGAATTATGTAATATATATATGAGGGTTTTATTGAAGGACGAGCACCTTAGACATATTAGTTCTTTTGAATATACAGTCCCTTTGCTATCCTGTGAGTCCCATATATGTAGCAATTAGCAGCCACATATTTCGTTAAGCAAGAAGGAGGTGCACAGAAGAGGCTTTGGTCTGCATTATTTTGACTCCAAAATGCAAGCAAAGGGCATCAGTATTTCTAAGTAAATCATCTGGTACAAGGAACAAACAGTCATGCTCCTTATTTGGAACTACAGAAGACCCTGAATAGCAAAAGCACTCCTGGTAACCAAGAGCTTTTCCAAATAATTTTGTGTTACCAAGTTTACTTGTAGCTAATTTAATAATTTTTTTTCTAATTTTTATTTATTATTTTTAACATCATTGTTTATTTTCTTCTGATGGTTATGTCAAGCCAGAGTAAGCAGGCAAAAGTGAACAAACCGTCCTGAAAAGAACTCTTACTTGCTTAGACACTGCTCTGAAGAAATCCTCTCCAGTCACCACATGATGAGAGCCCCTAAAAAGCTGGCAAAACACAAGAATTGAAACAAAGTGCCACCTGCCGTCATGCGCTCTCCCGCTCTCAATTCTCACGGGCAGCCATCTCAATCATTACTCTATCACCATTCAGTTGGGAATGCCAAATAGAAAATTGCTTACTAATGGCTTTGAAACTCAAAATGAATGTCCCTCACAGGTTATTAATCTGTCCTGCTGAGCCTTGAATTCTTGCCAATACGGTAGATGAAGATCCAGACCCTCAAGCAGCTGAAACCATGTGGACGTGTCACAGCCCCCCTAAATTCCTGGTGCTCTGAGGCACAGGATGCCTCAGGGGTGTGGCTCCAGTGGAGACTTATGAATTGTTCATTAGCCATAAATCCTTTTCCCCAAAATTCAAGTAGAACTAGGGTAGCTTCTGGAAGTAGGTACAGTCAATAAAGGTCAAGTCCTTTAAAGAGACAAGGAAATCACGGCTGACCTCTTAACCCACTGGCATCTCACAGCACCTGGACCCCCGACTGCCCCCCAGACAACAGGATTACCTCAGCCTCAGAATGCCACACTCTGCGCCCCCTCCCCCCACCCCCTTCAGTTTCTCCACCTAGAGGATCATCTGAGAGTTTGCATTTTGGGATGATTCCTTAGACTATTCATACATTTAGACACTAACCCTTTTTTACTTGTACATTCATCTGTCCCCTGTGAGAGGATCTGTCTACCCAGCAAACTTCTGAAAAGACTCCATGTGTATTTGAATCCCCAATTCTAATGCTTCTGGGCTTTTCTGTGCACATTGCAGAAACTCTCAAAAAATCATTTTCCTTTAATACAAAAAAGTGATAATGATAGTATTTATGTCAGAGGGTTACAATGAGGAGCAAAATGATAAGACACGGGAAGCAACTGGAAGTATTCCTTGAATATAGAAAACATTCTGCACGTGTTAACTAGTATTCGACCATAAATGTATGCAGCTTCTATCCAAAAAATAAATGCACATAGATTGCTTGACCTCTCTGGTGACCTGTCAGAGTAAACATGCTATCCTTTTATAGAATATAGAACTAAATATCCATCTTCTTGATTTGTAAACATTTTAAATATCCCCTGAAGCACGCAGTGGTGTATTCCATTGCCACCCATACAGTATAAATGCATTAATAATCATGGCTTAATGCACTTCTTTTATAATAGATTTTTTTAAATCCTGGGTATAATTAATTCAGCATTTCCTTATTATGATCTTCCTATCATTTTTAAAATTTATTTTATATGGTGATCCTTTAGGAAGTCTTATCCTGCTGTCTTTAACTCCTGGCTTTCACCTGTGTCTGTCTGCTCTTCAAGGTACCACATTCTTTTTCCTTAGCTATTAGAGGATATTTAGATATGATGCTCACCCTCACTTAATATGGAAATGGGACTATTTGTAACATTGCTTTGGGACTTTTTATTTGCTAGTAATTTTCAATGTGCTTAAAGAAAATAATTTGGTATTTGGTTTACTGCTTATAAACACAGACCCCAGGGGACCATTAAAATTTTATACACTATAAATTTGATAGTAGATTACTTTTTTAAAAGTATTTAGGCTGAAATTTCCATACTCTTAGCTCATATAATTTAAGTACAATTGTATGAGGCATTCCATATTCATCCAGCCGGTAAGGAGAAGCTAACAGAATTACTTTTCCATAAAACTCATTTGACCCTTTTGGATTTCCATGTCCATGCAATGATATCTTTGTCTTTTTGTGTCATTTATATCACACATATTAGTGGTTACTAAACATAAGGACGTGCTTTATAATATGGCAAGTCACACCAGGAATGATTGGGAAAAGAACTGCAATAAAATATAATATAAGCAGAGAGAGAGAGAGAGAGAGAGAGAGAGAGAGAGAAAAGAACTGTATTTTAGCATCCTATAAAGCACCCTGAGTTAACAATTAAGCTGGCAATGATGATCAACTGTTTTGGGTATGCAAAAATCATGGGAAGTCCAAGGCAAAATGATAAACTGGCTTTTAGCTAGAAAACACAAGTAAATGAATTTATAATGGTGTGATTATTTGATCGAAATTAGCACGATAACTAAATGTTCTTACGCTAATTGTAATGCAGAAGGATATCAGTGTTGGCTTTCAAGAGTATCTCAGCCACAGAATGGGAACATATAAACCCCTTGGGGAGGGGGCGTGGACACTCTCTGACATTGTTGGCAGATGAACCAGATAGAGAAAACATGTTCCAGCCACTAGGTGGGAAACTTCTCTTATTCTCTTATAGACTTTCTGATCTACCCAGTCTTTTTTTTTTTAATTTATTTTTTTTTATTTTTGCAGAGAAGAATTGGGGTGTAGGCGAGAGGTGTAGGGGAGGAGAGGGTGAGAAGATTCACCAGAGACAGAGTGGGGAGCAGAACAGGCAATTTTACTAAAATACACTGCTGAGGGGACCATAGGGCGAGACAGGAGAGGTCTGCTGTGCCTTGTGGAAAACTCCTGTCCTGGGATCAAACTAATGCTGCAGTGGCTTCTGACAGCTTCATAGCACTGAGACTTAACCCCTGCTCCACCAGGGAGGCCCCTAATCTACTAGTCTTATCCTTTGGTTCCTCTTAACCACAATTTCTTTGCTCCTCAATCATCTCTGATCTCCCTGTCGTTAACAAGATAGGTTAACGACATCTCTGTAGCAGATTGCAAGAGAGCTGCTATAAATCACCAGCAACCAGAAATTAGCCTTTTCCTAGAGACTGTGAATTCAGTGGTTTCTAATCTTTAAATTGTAGAGCCTGTGATTCTTAAATCCTGAAGTATCATCACATTTGCCACCTGAATCTATTTTTTTTTAAAGATTTATTTTTTTACTTATACATACAAGCTGGGGCACAGGCCAGAGGCGTGGGCGGCGAGAGGGTTCACCAGAGACAGAGTGGGGAGCAGAACAGGCAGATCAGAAATACACTGCTGAGGGGAGCAGCGGGCGAGGCAGGAGAGGTCTGCTGCACCATGTGGGAATGTCCCCCACTGGGCGTCAAGCTCATCACGTGGCGCGCACAACCACTGCGCCACCAGGGGGTCCCCCTGTTGTTTTTTTAAAAAATTTATTTATTTATGCATACAAGCTGGGGTACAGGCCAGAGGTGTGGGGCAGCGAGAGGGTTCACCAGAGACAGAGTGGCGACAGAAATACACTGCTGAGGGGAGCAGCGGGCGAGGCAGGAGAGGTCTGCCGCGCCATGTGGGATTCACCCCGGCTGGGTGTCGAACTCGTGTCGCCGCTGCCGACAGCTCCACACCGAAGCGCTTAACCACTGCGCCACCAGGGAGGCCCTGCCACCTAAATCTAAAGGTGTCCTGTCAACTTAATACAACCCAATCTAGAGACCTAGCTTCTATAAATCTGCTTATTGCCTTTTCATACACTTGTGTGAAATGCTGCCTTCTCTCATGTTCATTTATTATACTCTCCCCCAACTTCAGCAAGCGACTGAGCACCAAGTATTTAGTTTCCCAGCAATGTATGGTCTATCATCATTATGTAACATGGCGGTCCCCATAATCAAAGAGTAGTCAAAGTTGGGAAACTACCATAGAGTTTTATATTTCATATATTAAGAGAAATTATGAGATTTTCCTCATAGTTGGGGTGTCCTTGCTCCCCTGCAATGTAAGGGATATGCGGTTATTTAATAAACTGACCTTTTGTGACATCCAAAACTCTCATGTTTTCCTTGAGTTTTTTTGAGTCATTAACATACTGAATCTTTGTATATGACAGGTGACTATTTGGATCATTTTGGCTGTTAATTTTTTTTTAAGATTTATTTATGCATACAAGCTGGGGTACAGGCCAGAGGCATGGGGCAGCGAGGGGGTTCACCAGAGACAGAGTGGGAAGCAGCACAGGCAGATGGACAGAAACACACTGCTGAGGGGAGCAGCGGCTGAGGCAGGAGAGGTCTGCTGTGCCATGTGGGAATCTCCCCTGCAGGGCGTCGACCTTGAGTCTCTGCTGCTGACAGCTCCACAGCATAGCGCTTAACTGTGCCACTAGGGAGGCCCTGGTTGTTAATTTTTAAAGAAGGAAATTGTAACACCTCAGCAAGGACAGTCTATTTGGAAAAAAAGATTCTATAGTCTAAAGTAACTAATGGGGAAATTACTGTTTCTTACCTAAGATGTAAACAGCATTCGAAATAATTCAAAGTATGTACGTGCAAAGTGCATGCCATTTTATTTCACCTTGAAGAGTAGATTGAGGGTCTTAAGAGCCAAAACGATTGGTTTTAATTGATTACTACACACTGACACCTCAATGTCATTTTCTCTTAACATGCTTCTACTCAATTTGAGAGACAGATGAAGACAAGAGAATGAAGATGGTTCAGTTTTACAAATAATTATTTAGCATCCACTATGTAGCTATATTCCATGAACTGTCAAAAGTGTGGCCATTTCCAAATAAAATACACCTCAAATTGAAGAGTTAGATCGTGAGATGCTTAAAATCCATGGGGAACATCTTAATGTCACTCCCACATTAGATACTTTTGATTTACATTCCTCTCTTAGCAGTACTCTTCTTTTTTAAAATTTGCTTGCAATATTTTTTGCAGCTTCCATATTTTTTATCTAGTGAGGTAACATTGATTTAGAACTCTGGTTGTGTTTGAGAGGTGTAAGATTGCCCCCTTCAGGGGTTATTATGACATAACAACCACACCAAGGAACCACCAAATCCCTCCCATCTTGGCCCCACCTCCCTCTCCGGTAACCTCGGTTCTGCAGTCAGATTTCTGGGGTTTGTTATTGGTTTGACTTTATCTAACCCTTTGTTTGGTTTCTCTATAGTCCACATATAAGTGACACCATCAAGTATTTGTCTTATGAGGCTTATGCTATGGAACACTTTCTAACGACTTTGTGACACTCCCAGTTTCCTCTCTGCTTTTCTGGCTGTTTCTTCTTACTCTTTTGTGGGTTCCTTTCATTTTACCAATTCATTAATAGGTTCCTTTGTTCAGGAGGCCACCCTAGGCTTTCTTCTCATCTCATTGAAGACATATCCCTGGGTTTCCATACCATGTTTATGGAAGGCTGTCAAGGTACAGTTAATACTGTGGTTAAAAATGTAGATTATTTGATCATATGGACAGGGGCAGAACTGTGTGCCTCTGTGACCTTCCAGTCTATTCTTCACACGGAAGTCACAGTTAACACTGTATGAGGAAAATTTGATCGAGTTATTCACATTCACAATCTATCAATGGCTTCTCATTGATGCAGTTACGTATTTCCTTGTCTAAAACAATGGAAACAGGGCCTCCCTGGTGGCACAACGGGTTAAGAGCAGCACTATGAAACTATCCAGAGCCACTGCAGCATGAGTTCAATACCCGACCAGGGAGATTCCCACATGGTGCAGCAGACCTCTCCTGCCTCTCCCGCTGCTCCCCTCAGCAGTGTATTTCAGTTGATCTGCCTGTTCTGCTCCCCACTCTGTCTCTGATGAATCCTCTCACCACCCCACACCTCTGGCCTACACCCCAGCTTGTATGCATAGATAAATAAATCTTTAAAAAAATAAAAAATAAATAAAACAATGGAAACAGAAGGGTTTCAGAATCTAGAGTGTTACAGATTTTTGAAAGGCAATAAAATAAACAAAATGCATCATGTAATATCCCAGGGAGTATCTGGGACAGTACAATCAAGCACACTGATTTATTTCTAAGGCAAAATATAAAGATTTTCACACAACAAGAAGATCAGTTTCCATAAATTTGAGCTATATGATTCCACCTAAAGAGAACAGATCTTACCTTCTTTTTCCACCAAATTAATGCTAAACAGTGTTTGATTTTCAGTTTTTGTACCTTTGAAGAATGTCCAGGCCCCTACCATAACTAAGAGAATTCCTTATTATCTGGTTTATCTTTGTCTCCAATGTCATCTTCCCTCTCTTCTCTTCTGACATTCTCTGCTGAAGCTGAGCTTCTTGAAAGAAGTTGCATTTGCCTGACTAACTCCTTCTCTGCCTTTAGTCTTAGTCTGAGCTAGTGTTTTGGTGTCTTTTGAAGACAAAATTAAGGCATAGAGACTCCAGATGTGAGGTAATTGGAATTCAGATCATAGGATGGCTTGCATAAAATATTTAAGAAATTGAATTTGAGTTCTAAAAGGCTGATGTAGACTTTTAGAAAAAACATTCTGAGAGAGGCAGAAGAAATAGAATTCAGACAGGTAAGACCAAAGACTCCAGAATCCAAGGAAGAAGTCACCTTCAATAACAAAAGTGGCAAAATAGCTGAATGATGGCTAGATCAGAAGGCAAAGGATTTTTTCATGTTTGGGAGCTAAAAATAGCAAGATAAGCTGATCCAAGATTGGAGGTGGGAAATGAGGTAGTGGGAGGTCACGGTTATCTCCCAAGGATCTCATTTTCAGAATTGCATAGGAGGTTACTATAATTATGATAGCATGCAAAAGAATAGATGAAGGACTGAGCCAAGAAAGTCTGATTGGTAGGAAATTGAGACTTTGTTGGATTTATGTTTTTGGAAACATCTGAGGCCTTGGGCATCAAGTAGAAGTTTTGCAGTCTAGAGACAATGTAAGATAGGACATAATCAGGTAACAATCAAACCATTAATTTTTTAATCTGTTATGCTTAATTTTTATCTAGTAAGTATTGATAGACTGACAGTCATCAACTGTTGACTATTCTTGAGCTGAGCATTCAGTGTTGAACAAGAAAAAATATAGCTATCGCCTGCAGACATCCCCAGAGATTAAGGTCAGGGGTCTGGGCCATAGATGAGAATCTATCACCAAAATTTATCATGATTTGTCACCAAACACATGATTTAGTTCAACTGGTATTTTTAGTCATGCAAGAGTTCTTTTATATTTGACTCTCTCATGTTAACTTTAAGGTAAGAAACAGTATCAGGCCCACTTCTGTCCCCCCACCTCCATTTTTCTTCTTAATGAAAGAAGCAACAGATTGATTTCATTGTTGAGCTACACTACCTCAGGGCTGATGACACAAGCTCAAGGACTGGCTTATGTAAGTAGCCCTGTTGTAGTCTACAGGGCAGTCTAAAAAGCCAAAAGCTTTATAAAAATAATAGGACTAAACAGGGACGGTAGACATCAGAACAGGGATCCTAATTTCTCCTGGGACATGGTTAGAAAGTGAGGAAAGACCAGGGGCCTCCCTGGTGGCGCAGCGGTTGAGCGCTGCGCTGTGGAGCTGTCGGCAGCGAGTTCGATACCCAGCCGGGGAGAATCCCACATGGTGCGGCAGACCTCTCCTGCCTCACCCGCTGCTCCCCTCAGCAGTGTACTTCTGATCTGCCTGTTCTGCTCCCCGCTCTGTCTCTGGTGAACCCTCTCACCGCCCCATTCCTCTGGCCTGTACCCCAGCTTGTATAAATAAATCTTTAAAAAAAAAAAAGTGAGGAAAGACTCAATTATCTTAACTCTCTGGATAGAAAAAGAACTTTCAGAGCAGAGAAACAGCATGTCCTCATGATAGGAAAAGGTTAGCGTAGTAGAGGCCAGAGTTTTTCTGAGAGAGGGAAAAAGAGAAAGGTGTGAAGATGAGGGTGGACCCCAGGCAGGGACAAAATCATGCAGCCTAGCAGAAAGTTGGGGTCTCAGCACTTGGTCATCTGTAGACTGGAAAGCAAGGGGAAAGCTTCACAGCAGTGGAATATCACCAACTTCTTATTTTAAGATCAATCAGTGAAAATACTGGAGGCGCAGTGAAAATATTGGAGGAGACATATTTTAATTTGAGTCAGGCCATGTCATTCTCTGTTGTGCCACCAAGAAAGGATTCTTCCTAGAGGGAGAGTAGTGGTTTTTCATCAGAACGTTTTTTGCCCTATTTTGGGAGACATTTTTAGTAATATAATTTGTGTGCGGTGGTAGATAGAGGTGCAGCTAGTAGCTAGTGGTCTGAGATATTTCCAGGTATACAATGCACAGGGTAATTCTCTGCAAAGAACTATCCAGAACAACATGTCAATGGCGCTGAATTGAGAAAGACTGGATTAGAGGAAAATCAGAAATAGCACTGTAAAGATTTAAGCAAAGATTATGGAAGATAGATGGGATTATTCAGCAGCAATTAATGGGTTAGGAGGCTCTCAAGTTTTCTTAGTTAAACAAGTAGGGAGAAGGAAGTAATGCTTACTTAGGTGTGTGTGTGTGTGTGTGTGTGTGTGTGTGTGTGTGAGAATATATGTATATATCCTTCCTAGGGAAGAATAAAAGTTCAATTTCATACACAAAATGTTTGATACACTTAAGAAAACTCCAAAAGGAAATAACAAGTAAGTAATTAGATATCTTGACCTAGAATTAAAAAAAAGAGAGAGAGTGGTATGCTGGAAATTTACATTTGAATGTTGTAGAATTTGGGTAGTAGTTAATCCATGAAGACGAGGTGCCTTGTCTATGGAGAGACTATGTTGAAACTTTAACATGAGAGCCATATACACAGAACCTACCAAAGGGAGCAGAGATTTAGGTAAAAGTTAGAAAATGAGGAGCATGATGTCCTAGACATACACAGAAAAACATGTTTCAGGGCAAAAGGCAGAGTTACCGATTTTGAATGTGATTAAATGCAAACATAAGTTCATCTGCATTTACATAGCGGACAGTTTGATAACACAAAGCACTTTCAGAAACCTGTGGACATCTAGACCCTTGAGGCCCCTGAGGTTAACAGGAAAGGAGAGGAACATGGGGATAGAAGAGGAAGTGGTAGAAAAATATCTACAATAAACATATAAAAAGGTAAAAACAATTCCTGGCTTAGGGGCGTGCAAAAATAGACTGTGGGCTAACCTTTGGGTCATAGTGTGATGACCTTTGCTATAAGCTGATGATTCCTAATTTACAGATGGAGAAACTAAGGTACACAGAGGCCAATTTTTAACAATAAATAAATACATACAAAAATAAAAATGTCCATTGCATTTAGCAACAATGAAAGAGAGTTAAACCAGATAGAAATAAAATGGTTACTGAAAAAGGACAAGTGAGATAGGTGACAAACTAATTACATATATATTTTTAAAGATTTATTTATGCATACAAGCTGGGGTATAGGCCAGAGGTGGGGGGGGGGTGGAGAAGAGGATTCAGCAGAGACAGAGTGGGGAGCAGAACAAGAGGATCTACTGAAGCACAGTGCTGAGGGGAGCAGCAGGCGAGGCAGGAGAGGTCTGCTGCGCCATGTGGGTCAGCTCCCTGGCTGGGCTCGAACTCATGCTGCAGTGGCTGTGGACAACTTCATAGGCTGAGACTTAACCTGTTGTGCCGCCAAGGAGGCCCTAATTACATATTTTTTAAAATCCATCTTTAAAAATAATAGTATATAATCAAGAGCTATACAATCAAGGAGGAAATGATACTATGGAAAATTGTGGATTGAAGAGGTTGGCCATGTTTATAAAACTGAGAAACTAGAACTAGAGTGGGTGATGGTGAAAAGGTTGGAAAGAGAAGAAATAATAACTGATCAAGGTCCCAAGGCAGCTGTGTTGAGCAGGAGTGGGTGACAGATATCAAAGGTCATTTGAAGCATCAAACTGTTATCATCAATTTGGGGGCTATTTAATTATGAAAGACATATTAAAACACACCTTACATATTATTAGACATAATTAAAAAAATAAAACATCTGAAATGGATCTATTTATTTGGCTGTATAAAAAGCTATTAATTGGATATATTCCTTTATTTTATAAATAATTTTGAGCACCCTCAATGTGCTGGGCATAAAGCCCTTTTGGTGATCTTGAGGAACTTCTGTGTATTTGACTCTTTCCACACATGTATTCCTGCAAGAGCAATGACTAAAATCTTACTCTGCATGACCCATCTTGGGATACGCCGATGCTTGCAGTTTCTCCAAGGTGTGTGATGTGTGAGTGTTCCCCACGTAGCCCAGCTGTTAAGAGGCTAAGATCTTACAGCATAAGGGTCAAAGTTTCCTTGCCATGAGCACCTGTCAGATACAAGGAACGTGACCTCAGCTTCCAGGGATGAGAAAGACTTTGAGAAGTGAGCTATCCCTTTGGTGGAAATTTGTAGGCTGACTCTTCCATTGGTGCCAGAAAAGCAAATCTTATAGGAGATCAGAAAAAACAATCATCTGTGAAACAAGTAGAAAAGATCAAATTACATGAATAGGTTTTTGCTTTCCAATTTCTAAAGATGCTGTAAGGCAGAAATTGGATATTATAACAAGTGAAAAAGACATCTCTAATTCTGGGACTTCTATATACTGTTGATTTTTTTATAGTGATAGGGATAATTTTAACTACTTAATATGAAGTTAGGTTTTATGCTGCTTTGTCTTTCTAGAATGATGAGCAAAAGAGAAGCTCAGCAGGAAGTGAAATGAATCACTCTCTAAGGTGTCTCATTTCTTACTCCCCACTGAGTTGGCAAAGGTTAGCACACTATTAAAATTCAAGTTTTTGCAAATGTATTTCATTGGTAGTCAACTCAGTTGAAGTATATGAGTTTTCAGCAATTATTCTCACAGATAGTCTGAGTGTTTGCCAAAGAATCCTCTGCCTTATTTGGAAAAATAATTCAATCACTCCATGCTAGATGGAACCTGAGTTGCTTAACGATGACAAGTTAAGTGAGAGGAGAGATAGACGATAGTTTGAAATAACAATCTCCATGGTGACTTTGAAGTCTCAAAAAACAAAGCAAAACAATGAAAGAGCAGTTGCCTCAGTGGCTGTATTTGGGGAATTTATCAAATAGGTGAGAACACAGATACCATCATGGCAGATGAAATGAACATTATCACCTTAAAATGCCACTTTTTTCCCCACCAGTTAACTAACCATGACTCATGTGATTCTGGGAACAGAAAGGACAAGCTTCTGAACTCGTTGGCATAGCATTGTGGTTCCCACTGATTTTGGAGAGAAACATTCCTGGGCAATTAAATCGGTCATAATTCCTATCTCATAAGGATATTACAAGAATTAAATGATACCACAATTTTAAACATTTTACACAAAGTAAATGCTCAAACAAATATAAATGTTTGGGAGGGAGATGCTGACACGTGTTTAGAGCACATTAATGGTAAGAATTTACACACTCATGCAAAATCCCCAGGGCCAACTTAGGGAAGAAGGGTGGAGACTATCTTCAATGTGACCAAATCTTTGGCGGAAAAGCACAATTTATTGAGAGAAAGATGCAGAAAGGATTCCATAAACCGTAATAATTAGACAGCAGCTAAGAATGCTTGAATGTGTTCAGTTATAATTATGGGCTAGGTTAATTAGTTATTTTCACGACCAGACATGCACAGGAGTGGGAGGGTCTGCATCATACCCAGCGTGGTGAGGGTATATAGATGGAAACCGTCTGGGGGAAGGGAAGGATATCAGGGCGCCTTCTCACTGTAACTCAGCTGAACTCACATCTCCTGCCAACATGTCCTACAACTGCTGCTCTGGAAACTTCTCCTCCAGCTCCCTGGGAGGCTACGTGAGAGTTTCCTCCTGTGGCAATTCCTACCCCAGCAACCTGGTCTATACCACTGACCTCTGCTCTCCCAGCACCTACCAGCTGGGCTCCTCTTTCTGCCAGGAGACCTGCTGTGAGCCCTCCAGCTGCCAGACGACCAGGGTGGTGTCCAGCCCCTGCCTGACGTCCTGGTCCTGCTTCCGCCCCAGGACCTCCGTGCTCTGCAGTCCCTGCCAGGCGACCTACGCTGGGTCCCTGGGCTGTGCACCCAGAAGCTGCTCTTCACTTACCTGTGGCTCCACTGGCTTCAGACCCCTAAGATCTCTGGCTTTCCTGCCTGGACTTACGGATCCCCACTCTGCCCCTCAACTTGCTTGACATCTAGTTGCTGTCAGACTTCTCATTACTGAGCAACCTTTAGACCCAGCTTCTCCTACAGGTCAATTTGTTAAGAGATCTTGACTGACTCCTCCATTAACTCCCTCAAAGCCAATCTCAGCTATCTCTGTCTCCAGCCAGGATTCTACTACCTAGAAGAATGATAAGTTTAAAAAATGCCTATTACCATTAAAATCCCTTAACTCATAAAGTATATGCTTTCTTCCTCTTGTTTTCTTCCATTTTCCCTGTTACTATTCTAGCTAAATATGGAGCAAAAGGTCTTTGTTTTCCCTTAAATTAAACTTGTTGAACTTGACATCTGATCACAAATCATTCTGTTAAAAATGACTGTTGGAAATTTCAAACCTATTGTTCTTGGTTCTAAAAGAAATGTATAGTATAATCTTACAAGTAGTTTCCCTTGGCAGGATTCTCTGACAACACAAAGTTCAATGAACACAACAGAATCTCATTTAAGAGAATCTGGCAAGTTGTAAATCCTCAATAATAGTTGATTTAATCTTTTTAGTCGTTTATTTAATTAAATGAATGAAATGGAGTGATGGAAATGGTTTTCAGAGTAGATGATGCTAATAACATGCACTCATTTTTGCTGGTTTAACTATTAAAGTAAGCTAGATGGTTTCAGTATCATCAACCCTTTGGTTATCATTCTCATTGAAAATGATTCAGCAGTTTCAATGGCTTATTGTCAGAACTGCAATACACATAGGACAGATGGGAGAGCTGCAAAATATATTCACATTTTTTGATCACACAAAAGCAGAAAAGAATTTCTCCAAAATTTCACCTCACCAGCAGGTCAGAGTAAGTGCATCTGGGGAAAGGAACAAAATCAAGTGAGCGATTACTATAATCAACCATGACCCTTTCACATCCAAGACACAATGAGACGAGGCTTGAGGAATATGGTAGTTAATGGTCAGATGGTTGAGCTACTATGCATCAGTCTTTTTACCAATAGCTTATCACTAGGGCTATACAGGCACTGTGTAATCCTCCAACTTTTTTTTTCTTTTTGACTCTTTGAACCAAAGTCTCATATAATTGAATTGTAAATGACCAGGAATTATCCTGAGAAGCAAGGTTATTGAGAGACTATCTCAACAAGGGACTGTAGTGATGGTTCACATGTGCTGTAGTGGTGGAAGATCTATGGGGACTACACCTGAGGGGAGAAATCAAATGCGTACAAAAATGAACAATGATGTAAGAAAATAAATAAATTAATTAAAGAGGAGGGAACTCAGATAAGAAATGATGTCACAGGCAAATCATAATATCATATTATAAGATAATTTATCATTAGAAACAAAACAAGCTGACAATTGATCATTTCCATGTTCTACATACAGAACATTGTTACTATAGTTTCATAATTTTGGGTACTCCAGAACCTAAAATACCTTTTTTTGTAGACATTACAGTCTTATAAGGGTTATTTTGTACTTGATATGTTTTATAGAATGTCATATCTACTGGAATTTGGTTATTGCCCTCAACACACTCTTGGGATCTGTTATCAGCCAGAAAAGCATACTTTTTATTTATTCTCAGTTACTCTGAAACACAATAGGAATGTTTAGTTAAAGCTATTATTTGTACCAGCATACATGATAACTAATGGTCTACCACCTTCAGTCATTGGTCTGCCTTCTTAAAAATTCCATAACCAAACTTAATAAAAATTAGATGGCTTAAATGAAAGTGCAGATTTTATCCAGTAGGTAGATTTGACAAGATGCCATTTAATCTACTTTCCAAATCTAAGATATTAAGATTCTGATAGAAAGTCATAGAATGTGACAGCTGGAAAGGATCTTAGAGATTTTCTGATCTAAACTTACTATCTCATGAGATATCCAGAGAGACAGCATGGCTTGTCCAAATTCCTGCAGTGAATTAATGTGATCCACAGGGCCAGAAGCCAGCTTTCTTTGCTGTTGCCCAAGACTCTCCCCATTGCTCTGCATTGTATCTGTATGAGTGACTTACTGGTTTGAGAAGAAGAGCAGATTTAAATTGATTTGGGTCATTTGTCCCACGTTTGGTTGATGAGATAAAACTAAAGCAAGGATAAAGGAAACAGATTCTGGGAGAACTAAGCTGAATTATGTTACTTGAGGGTGATTCTTTATGCTTTACAACAGTTGAAGTTCATCGCACTCACAAAATCAAATATAAAAGCAATATAACTATTCATAACCACCAAGGATCAAGTTCCTGAGAGATGGTAACACAATGACTAAATCTATAATGGAAATTATATAAACAATCCAAATCTTTAAACAATGGAATGCAATGTTTATAGATACAAACAACATAATATAAAATAAAAAATAATCTATGTTTATTTTACCTTATAATTTTATATCACTTTCAGATTAATGCTGTCATAGAAGTGTCTCGGTCTCCATTAAGATCCTGATCCAAAATAATTGCTATTTTTATTTTTTTATTACTCAATATGTGGCAAGCAATCTAGTACTTCATGTACGTCATCTCATTCAATCAGTAAAATAACCTTATGAGATTGATATGCTTATATATTTTTTTATTTTAAAAATGAGGAAGCTGAGGCATAGAAATATAAGGGAAATGCTCAAAGGTGATTGCAGATCTTGACTGAGAATCCTAGTGCTCTGACTTTGGAAGACTTATTTTTGTTTCTCCAAAGCAAATGTTGATATTTTACCCTCTGGTGGTCAGGAGGTGCCACTGCAGCTATAATCTTGCAAACATTTGAAATACCAGATGAGAGAGCTGTTCAACCATTTAGTAGCAATGTATCAAGTCACTATAAGCAATTGGGTAACTTTTTGCATATTTCCCAAGAATAGTAGGAGCCAGAAGACATCATTAACATTACTCAAAGACCTATGAAGATAATACTTTGTTTGTTTTTTTTTTTAAGATTTATTTATTTATACATACAAGCTGGGGTACAGGCCAGAGGCGCGGGCGGTGAGAGGGTTCACCAGAGACAGAGTGGGGAGCAGAACAGGCAGATCAGAAATACACTGCTGAGGGGAGCAGCGGGCGAGGTAGGAGAGGTCTGCCGCACCATGTGGGATTCTCCCCGGCAGGGCGTGGAACTTGCATCGGGCGCCAACGACACCTCTACAGCGCAGCGCTCAACCGCTGCGCCACCAGGGAGGCCCAATACTTTGTTTTTAATAGACTGTGTGGAAACATTTGCAAGGTGACCAGTTGCCTTAGCCTCCATCTTTCCGTATGACAAGAAAGGAAACTCCCTCTATAAATCTAGCACCAGCCAAAGTCTGAATCAACTCACTGAATTAAAATTGTACACTGAAACACCTATTAATTCGACAATCCATTAAGTAGAGTGTGTAAGTTAATGCCTCTTCACAAAGAGAAAAGAAAAGAACTCAAGAAGTGGCCTCGTTCACAAGCAACAGAGCTCACACATCGCTTCCTGACATTTGGAGATTTGGGACTGTACATCTATTCACAAATTTGCTACATGTTGCGAGGTTAATAAGAAGGCTGTCTGCTGGCGAACGCTAGTCCAGATACTGCCCTGCCTTTGCCTCTCAGATTTTGCAATGGGACACTGTGCTGACAGTGAAAAGTGGTAGCTTTTTCATGGTAAAAGCTTTTTAAAATGTGCCTACATACAATGAAACATTATTTTGGAATAATTGACTCAGCTTGCACCATGCTAATAACAGCTTCCTTAATGATTTTGTTCTGCTTTCACAAAGGGATAGCTGAGAGGTAGGCCAGCTTATTTCTTTTTTCTAAGCTTTGTACCTTTGCCAATTCCTGGAAATCATAGGTGTGTGAAGGTTTCAAAATTGTGATCATTCAGACATATGGTTACAATTTAACACATTTTTATTCAGCACTTTTGTATTCATTAATTTTTCAAAACACAATTATGGGACTCGTGTGATGTGCCAACCAGCCCCTGTACTCAGTGATGGACACAATAATGAGGAGACAGGTGTACCTCTTGCCTCCCTGGAAGTCACAGTATAGTGCGAAGGCACGATGAAGAATCAAATATAATCACTATAAGGTGAGATAAGTCCTAGGTAGGGAAAATAAATTGACCTTGAGGATGGAGTCCTTTTTGTCAAATAGGGTGACAAAGGAAAGTCTCTATGAGAAGGTAACTATAAAGCTGAGCAAAAGATGAGAATAGCTGTCCAGAGAACAGGAGCAGGCAGAGAAAGGATGAAACAGGCAGGTTGAGGAGCTGAGTAGAGACCTATGAGAATGGGTCACATCAGGTTGAGAGAAATGACAAGATTTAGGGATAGAAAACTAGGCAGTGCCAGGTCTTGCTAGGTGCCGTAGACCAGGCTCAGGGGAATCCATCTTATTCTTAGGGCAATGAAAGTTCACTTAATACTCTCAAGCAATAAGGTCACAATTCACTGTAGAGATCTCTGGACAGTGATAAATGCAAAGAAGCTTAAGAATTGAATGGGTTGGGAGAGGGTTCAGGTGGAATATCACAAAGGGATCTTTTTTCATGCAAGAGTGGTCATGCAAACTTCTAAGACTCTTGCATGTGTTGCAAAGATATTCTATGCCAGTTTTGAGTGTACAATCTGTCAAGCTGAATGTTTTCAGATAAATCCTTTGAAATACCTAATATTTCCATCTTTTACAGATAAAGGAGATTTTGTTGTTGTTTGTTTTAAGGGTAGTTCTTAGTTCCTGAATGTTCTTCATCTTTTTTACATGGAAGAAATGGAAACCAGCTTGCTGAGCTCAGGATAAGCTGCTGGTGTTACACTGTGATGAGCTTAGCTAAGGCAGTGGGGGAGTGTGTTCTAGAAGCTATGCTGGCAGGTGCTCTGCATATGAACCCATGTTAAGTTCAGCATGCTAATGTGAATACTGGAGCTGATCGCCTTTCTATAGTCAGCAATAAGTAAATAAATAAAAATGAATATATTTTTATTTTTTTGAAGGACAAGTCATTCTATTTAGAAGTTATTATTAAAGATATTCTTCAACTTATAATGGGGTTATACTCCCCCCAAAAGAAATGGAATACATAAAAATGAGAAGCATATACAAGAGACAGGTTTGTGGCAAAGGCAAACGATCAGCCTTTGAGAAGCACATGTAGAAGTGAACATACGTCTTCATACAATGTCATAATAAAAGATATAAAATCATAATAGAGAATGTGTCAAAATATACTGATCCTTCAGAGGAAGATACAGATGACCCCTGACCTACAATGGTTTGATGGATGTTTTTTGACTTTATGAAGGTAGGAAAGCAATACTCTTAGCAGTTACCAGAGTAGGATGATCTCGTGATACAGCAAGCTGCCGCTCCCAGTCTGCATTTTTTAACTTAGGCTATTTTCAGTTTGCAAAGTTTTTTTTTTTTTTTAAAGATTTATTTATTTATACATACAAGCTGGGGTACAGACCAGAGGTGTGGGGCGGCGAGAGGGTTCACCAGAGACAGAGCGGGGAGCAGAACAGGCAGATCAGAAATACACCACTGAGGGGAGCAGCAGGTGAGGCAGGAGAGGTCTGCCGCGCCATGTGGGATTCTCCCCAGCCGGGCGTCGAACTCGCGTCGCCTCTGCCGACAGCTCCACAGCGCAGCGCAAAGTTTTTTTTGGGAGGAGTATAACCACATTATAAGTTGAAGAAGATCTGTAATAATAACTTCTAAATAGAATGACTTGTCCTTCAATAAGATGAGGGGAACAAAATGTTAGACAAAGGGAACGATGTTTAAAGGGCAATGGCCACATTTAGTAGTTTGGGTAAAAAGAAGCATCCTTTTTATTGTTAAGGATGTGGCATCATTAAAATTCTTAAGTCTTTAGGAGAATATGGAGTCCTTCTCTCACACCCTGATCAAATGGAAAGCCCAAGACCTGAGGAGAATAGAGGTGGTCAGCTTTGTATTTGTTTCTGGCCCTAAATGTCTGGAACACACTTACATATCCTGACAAGATGACCCCTCTAAAATCTCCAGTGTTGAATATTGACCAGTGTTCAGTGGGCGGCTTCCACATGTGTTTCTTATTATTCACTTATCGATATGAAGAGCCAGGTGACTAAGCAAAAAAAAAGAAGAAAAAAAAAATGCTAGCTTGGGTGGCCTGTTGGGACTCATATTTGACAAACCCCGCCCTGATGACTCAGCTTTGGGGCTACCATGAAAGCTATTTTGAAGATTCAAAATGGACTGACTTTGTTAATAAGATGTCATCTTCATTTATAATGAAACAAAGTGCTAATGAGACGTTACCCTTCAAATTAGCTTAAGCGATGAAGTGAAAAGGACTTCTGAGAGGATGCCAACACCCAGTTTTCCAGTATATAATCTCCCGAGCAAATAATTTGCTCTTCACACCTGGACGTTGGGTCCTCAAGAGCAGCTTCAATGACGGGTTTTGCCAATATGCCTGCCTGCCGCGGTTACTTGCTCAAGGGTGTCTACAATCCTGCGCCACTCTCCGCGATTGGTCGGGAGTCAACTCTTCCGAGTTTTGAAGATGGGCTTTTTCTACCCAGCAGCTGCCATGGCAAAACTTGGGTCCTGGACAACTTTGAAGAAAGCTGCAGTGAAAGCAGCAGCTGCCAGATGAGCAACCGTGGACGGGATCTGCGCAATGAGGATCGGTGTCTGCCAAGTGCCTGCCGCCCCAGAGTGGCCCAAGGAGCTGGTTCTAACTCCGTGTCCTGTGAAAGAACAGCTCGCCAATCGGGAAACTCCTTGGAAGTGACGGAATGTGTTTCTCAGTCTTACCAGTCAGGAAGCTGCCCGCCAAGGGGGTTTGCGGGCCTGAGTTGCCAACCTATGATTTCCATGGCAAAGGGTGGTCCTTCCAAGACGCACATGTCTGAGAGTTACCAGTCGGTGGAATGTGAATCTAGCCACTGCCAATCCCAGGGCTCTGCGTCCGGCCCATATAGATCTCTGGTCCGTGGGGCACCAGGGCCACGACTCATGGAATCTTCTAGCACTTATCAGAAGTCTTGCTGTGTCACTGGTTTGTAATTGCCTAATAATAATGTGTAGAAAGTGTCGGGGAGGTAATGTCTTCTAATTGGGGTGCATTGATTTCTGAGATACCTGGGGCCTTTTATTTCTGTAAATACAAATGATGGTACATGCTCTGTTGAGTTGATGAACATGTCTTCTACTTCCTCCAGAGAAAAGATGCTTTGTTGGGGGCCTTTCTAGTGATAAGCTAGTACTGGAAAATATGTTAATGATTTTAAGTCACTAGGACACTCTTTGTTAGCTATTAATAAGCATTGCAACTAGGGATGTAAATGAGCACTTCAAAAGTCAGCAATTTCCTTTACTGCTGGTTATTATCAATAGAAACACTTAACATTGGGAGCTGATCTGTTAACTAAAGTGCTAGTAATATCAGAAAACCCACTTGGGCTTATGAATTCTGAAGGGTTCAGCTCTATCAGAGGTTGTTCATGCAACTGATAAAAGAACCACAACTGAAATCTGTGTCTATTTACTGTCCATCTGCTATTTTTATCCTGCATAACACAAGACTTAGCTAACTATTAGACTGAATACATTATTTGTTTAGTTAAAGAGAATTTTGAATTTTATCTATGAATTTCAAAACCACATAGTAATCATGGGACGGGAGTGCAAATTCTGTTCTTCCTTTTCCTCTTTTTGTTATTTCTTAAATCTTGTTGAACCTGGGAAAATGTCCTTTGTATTAAATAAATTTACTTTACTTAACTACAAACTTGTCAGTCTTTATTTTTATTTAATGCTTTTGTGGGCTTTGTAAGATTTTTTTTCCCACTGAACAAAAATGGCTTAAATATTTGGGGGAGAAAGGATATGGGCCATTGCTATCATTTGGATGATATGAACCAGAATAAAAGGACACATTTGTGGTAATCAACACAAGATGGGAAGCATGCTCAACATGAAGTTAAAAAACAACAACATGGATTCAGGTTAAAAAAAAAACAACAACATGGATTCAGAATGTGTAAAGATTCATTCATTTTGTTCAGGTAGTTTGGCTAAAGTTGTTTTTCATTTTTTAGGGCATAAGGTTTTGAGTGGTAAGAGGGTGGATATGAAGCCATCTCTGCTTGGGTCTCATTCCTTGTATGTGGGCGGAGGCTGTTTGAATCCCAACTGTGCCTACATACAAGTTATTATACCACTTTCTACCCCAGTTTCCTCAACATCAAAACTGAGAAGAAATCAAAACTGTGAGACTTAAAAGGCTGATCAGTTGAAAGTGTTCAGCAAACAACCTTGTGTTATAAAACATGCTCAGGACGATTTAGTACCATGAGTGGACAATTGTGACAACTAAGTGACATCATACCCCTAAATGCTTCATGGAGTGTCTGTGTCAATATATACAAGGTGTCATTTGAGGCTTCATCTGATGGCTCCTTGGCCTCAGCCTTATTCTCATGAACTTGCTAGGCTAGCTTTAATTTTTAGAGCACAGGCTAAAAACTTCTCTTCATTAAAGGTGCAAAGGGCACTAGACATATGGAACTCGACCCAAACAGTCTATGGAAAGCTCTCAGTAACTGCAGAAGTGACTCAGTGGATTGATGGTGCAAAACATTCTCCATAGATGAAGGAATTTCTCCCAGCATGAACAGAAATACTCTTGGGGTTTGTGCAATGCCATTACTTACCCTTGACTCTTCGATGTGTGCATCATATGACTGCATGCTTTCCTCCTAGAAGTCAAGCACAGCAAATTTCAAGAACATTTTGTTGCCTACGGACTACTAGGGCAAGAGCCATACAATTGTTCTTTTTAATTTAGTTCTGATTATTTATCAAGCACTATTTATATACTTTGTCATTTCACATGCAAACAACTCAATTTGGTAGTAGAATTTCTTAATTCCCATTTTTTCCAGTGAGAATGAAGATACACTAAATAGATTGTTCAAGACAACATTGGCAGTAAATGGGAAGCACAGAATTTGAATCCAGCGAGTGATCTATAAATCCTACTGTGAATTACAGATGGGAACTAGGAACATGACCCCTGCCTTAAAAATCACTTAGACCCCTGGAGTACATTCCCCTGGGCCATGGTGATTGATGAGTTGCCTAATGTTGAATGAAATTCTTCTATTCCTTCCAAGGGTGCTGATAACATCAGAGCTGGAGGAATAGCCTATGGTTGTTTTATATACTCAATAGTCCTGCAGTTGACAAACTCTAGACTTTCTGGCACTCCCAGACCTGAGAATGAAGAAATGCCCCACTCTTGCACATTCCCATGTTCCAGTTCTTTCTTTCCTGTATAATCTGGCTGCTCAGGGAGGCAGCTGACTGCTGTCCTCCAGACATGTCACCTCTGACTAATAAAACAATTCCTTTGAGGAACATCCTCATGGTTCAGAGTCTGGCTTTCTGGGCATGAGTGAGATGACCCAGTTTTTAAGGTAACACTGACTACCTGATTCCATGAGACTTCTGATCACTAGAACAGCTCAACTGTGAGGAAAATCTCAGTGAGGTATGGAGGGTCTGTACAAATAATTTGCTTTTTTTTATTAAAAAATCTTTGTTTATATTGTATTCTCATGGATCTTTGGAGAAGACAGTCAGAGAACAAATTTAGTTGATTAGATGGCTTATTTATAAGCCAGGAATAAGTGCTAGAAGTGAGCCAAGCAGCTTTCACTGGAGTGTGTAAATATAATACATTTTCAATATCTTAGGAAGGAACATTAACTTCAAGTGATGTGAAGATGACAGGCTCTAGGGGCCAGGGAGGGGGCATATGGTGTGGAGTCAGATTCTTCCACAATGTAAGTTTTATTGACTTAATGTTGTTCGTAATTCTATAAGTAATTTCTGCTTTTCGTGCCCTACCTCTTTACTGTTAAGCAATATTCTTCTTGAAGATTTTGATTGCTTTTTCTATACATCACATATTAGTGAAATCATATGAATAAATTGACTACATAAAACAAACAAACAAAAAACTTTTAGGTTGTAAGACCAATTAGTGGTTGCCAGGAATAAAGGGTGGGAGGGGGCAAACTGGTAATAGGGTTCAATTGTAAATATGGTGAAGGATAAAATTAGACTTTTACTGATAAACTTAATGTAGTATATATACATTTCTAACAATGTGTGCCTGAAGCTTAGAAGTTTCATGTTACAACGCCATGCTTCCTCAAAAAAATAGTTAAGAAAATAATACTTTGGGTTTGTGGCTGGTAATTATGGGATGTGAGGACAGGGTTTTGTTCTAAGATGCATCAGATTCATCGACACCTTTCTTGAAAATCCTTCTCTAGTTACACTTACCATTTCGATAGTCCCTATAACTCCTTCAGGAGTAATTATTCCATGTCCTGAATTGTTGCATATTCTGGCACCCAAAGGGAAATGATGATAATTGTAGAAAATTAGTTAACAAAGGGACAAGTAACACAAAGCGAGACCATTATACTTCTTTAGACAACTGATTACTCACTACTAATATTGCAATCAGAATTATGGCTTTCATTAGTAATGCAACTCACCACTGACAAATAAGTACAAATAGAATAAACATCCAAAAATTAACATTTGAATTTGCAAACACTTTTTTGTGATTGTATAGTATGAAGTCATTTGCCTGAAATTTTGTGTAGATTTCTCTGACTTCAGAGAAACAAATGCACTAATAAGATCCAAAGAGAATTGTGACTTGGATCCCAAAGGCAAAAGCAACGTTATATCCAGACACAAGAGCAAAGACATCTCAGGGTAATCGATGAAGATTGTTCTGTCCACTGGTATTCCTCCATTACTCAACATGCTATTGCTTCAAATCCATGGCCAGTACCTCTGTAGAAGTTCAGTAACTACTCGTTGACCAAGACAATGAGAAAAGACTGAAAATCAAAGAAAAGGCTGAGAATAGCAACCCACTTGACAACACACTGCCTTGTCACTGTTGCTTCGTGGGCACGATAGGCTGCTTAGTTAAGTTGAATGTGCAGAACAGAAACCTTCTTTACTGTAAACCTACCAACTTCTTTAGCAGGATCATCAGCTGTTGTTCTGGGGCCCCCTTGGCATGAGCTACAATTCCCAGGACACTCTATATGTTAGGAAACCAATTTCATAATGCCAGTTGAAATTCTCAAAAACAAAGAACTTTCCTCTAGAAGTTCATATTTTATTAAACTTCAGGAGAGAGTGAAAGGAATAAATTTTGAATCTCAGCTCTCTTGATAGGCACATTATATATTTAATGATTTTTATGTATTTAATGATCAGATTTATCATAAATCATGGTAAAATTTGCAGTGATCATAGGAGAACTAACTAGATTAAAATTAGAGCATGCATTATTACTGAGAAAGCTATTTTTCAGAAAATTGACTGAGGAAACAAAAACAGGCATCAGTGCCGCTTTCATTTCTCAGGCCTCTATTTGCTCAGCAGGCTGTTGAAGTGCTCCAAGTTTCCAATCTCCCTGGGGCTGCAGCTGATGTAGTAAGGTCCCCAAGAGTCTGCTTTAATTTCCTGCAGTGAGTGACTATAGCGATCAAGGCATCGATTTTGAGATGGTCCTGGAGGGACTTCTAATGTAAGGGCCGTGCTTTGGGGCCCTCAGGCTACAAGTGCAATGTTAGACTATCAAAAAACAATAAGCTACACCTGGCAGGCACCTTGAGCGTTCCTCTGGAGGACAAATACCATGCAAACTGTTTTGTTCTGAAAGATGTGAGAGATAAGTCTGTATCTTACCTCCAACAGGTAGCGAAGAAAAATACTTTAGCAGTCTTTACTCTAAAGACCAATTAACCCTTTGGCATTGACACTTATGCGTCCTTATTTCTAACAAGGCTACATGGTCATAGAGTCAGAATGATTTTTAAGTGTAGAAGAGATGTTTAGTGAACCTCACTCATTATACAATTAAGCCAGTAATTCTGAGTGTCTATTATTTACTCAGGAAGAGTCAGAGCGAGAACTCAAGCCTTGTGAACTCTTGTGCTGTTGAACCTTGGACTGTATTCCCCAATGTCCTGTGTGAGATGTTTCTTAAAAACCTTTAAATGCACTTAAGTGCTATAATTTTTAATGAGTCCTATATGTACATTACAAGCGGCACATAACACATAAAAATTTTTATTGGCTTATAAGTGTGTCCTATCTGCAGCTGTAATAAACATTAATCTATCTCCAGAATTTCAAATATCTTATCATGAAGTTTGGAATGTTGTTTTTCTAAAGGCCCAGTTTGTCGAACGCTAGATAAGACCAGTTTCCTTGTTTCAAAGTGTGAGGAAACATTTTCCCTGACATCTAAATGACTAAGCTATATTTATTACCATTTTTGAAACAGTGAGTCAGAATAAAACTTAAGCTGGATGCTCTTACTAACAACTTCTTGCACAGGAGGGAAAATGGCTGTAATTGCAGGGACTCTGCTTAGAATCTACACTGAGGTCATCTTGCCTTTCAATGATCGCTCAACTAAAAACTACAGCTGTCACTCCCTCAGCGGTTATGGCCATGTTTCTGAAATCTCTAATAACTCCTTCCTCCCAGTGAGCCTCAGAGGTGCCCTCTGCTTAGGCAGTAGCAGCCCCAGCAGAACACAGCTCCTGAAGGATTGCCAGGAAACCACAGGGCAACCGCAACTGCCAGCCAGCATGTCTGCACCCCACTCCTGTGAAACCACTTCCCCTGGCTCTCTGCTGGCAGTGGGTCCAGGCCCTCCTTTATCCTCTGAGAGTTTTCATCCCTATCACCCAGCATCCTGCATTCAAAACTTCGGGCCACATGGAGAACAGTATTGTTCATTGTTCTCCCAGAATTCCCAGGTCTCACGGTGCTCCCCCGTGGGCTGTGTCTGGTGAGTCATCCTTGGCTGGGGTTGAGCAGCTGCTGGTCCCTGCTGGAGTGTCTTTGCCTGTTGACAAGCTACATCTTCAAGAGCTTTTGTTCCTAATTCCCATATCGTAACTAGAGGTGCTTTGAGCAGTCCTTCAGAGTTGCCAATTCCTAAATAAAGTGCCAAGACATTTCTACGTAATGTAGTTGTAGGAATCGGGCGTTCTATTTTAAAACTTTGTCATATGGATGGATTGTTTTATTTTTTTTTAAGATTTATTTATTCATGCATACAAGCTGGGGTGTAGCCAGAGGTGTGCAGGGGTGGGGGCCAGTGAGAATATTCACCAGAGATAGAGTGGGGAGCAGAACAGGCAGACTGACTAAAGTACACTGCTGAGGGGAACAGCAGGCGAGACAGAAGAGGTCTGCTGCTCCCTGGCTGGGGCTCGAACTCAAGCTGCAGTGGCTCTGGGTGGCTTCATAGAGCTGAGACTTAACCCGTCAAGCCACCAGGGAGGCCCCTGGCTGGATTGTTCTAAAGAAAAATCTGGCATCCTCAACTATTGCTTTGCTATTTGGTCTTATGACTATTAATTAAGCAATGGTTCACATTTATTCCTTTTCTTTGTCAGCGTTCTCCATTTAATTCATTTACGTCTTAAAATATATTTTCAGTATGGTATCAAGTTGTTTATCTTCTAATAACTTTGATTCATCTCTACTAGTTAATGCAGGATAAATTTGTCATCATCATCTCAATATTATTATGGTAATCATATTTCTACTAAAACCCCTGTCATTAAATGATTGCGAAAACAAATCAAGTTAGTTATGACGTTGCAATGCCACAATTTCAGCTAGAAAGTGGAACTCTAGAAGAAACAATGAGAGCCGTGACAGGTCTGCGATGTTACCCTACTTCTAAGCTAACAGGCGAGTCTGTCAGAGCTTCATAGATGTGGGCAGAAGACGGGACACAGGCAGGTCAGAGACAAAGGCCTTCTTATTCATGGTGATAACAAAAGTCACAGTATGGACATTTGCACCAATTCTTTGAGCCTCAGTTCACATAGGACAACAGAAATAGGGCGAGATGACACCTGTATGTGTAGTGAGTTGCTCTGCAGAAGTGGAACGCTGAGCCCAGGCTGCCCTAATCACAGGCACAATCACAGACAGCATGTTTGCCCCAGAAAGATAAGTGCTGGATCTATTAACCAAGACTGTTTGTTTGAAAAAAATAATTTGGATCAGAAGGAACCAGTGACTCTACTCTCAAGATGTGCAAAAATGCACGAGACCTATGGGGAGTTCCCCCCAACTACTACACAAACATACACACACACCTCCCCCCACACACATATGCTATAACCAATCCTTGTCTCTATATGCATTGCTTCTGGTGAATTTTCCCATAAGTAAGCCACCCTACTGTTTACTCTAGTTAGTCTGGCCAACAGAAGTTGTAATCAAATCTATTCACTATATCTGATTCAGTATTAAAGTGAGATTATTATGAAACAGGTCTCAGCGTTCACTGAACCGCGTTCAGTGGGTGGGGGCTGTGTTCATTTGCTAAAGGCACCAATGTGCAAAATCACAGTCACAAAGACATGTAGCTCAAAGGGGCCCCAAAGGTATTAGCTCTTCTATACATACAACTTTTCACAATCAGGAGCGTCTCCTTGGAATTTATGGAATAAGGAAGTCCAGACATAGTACATATCCGACAACAAAAATACAGTGAATGGACCCAAAGGAACCCACCCACAAGGTAATATTATCTTCTCCCCACGGTGATATCTTCTAAAACCTCGTTAACTGAATCCAGGCAATGTGTTCCCATTGGATTAGGCAGAATGGTAACTTAGGCACCTATAACCTAAAGGCCTGTAAAAGTTTGAAGATCTCTTTTTCCCAAAGTTCCAGGCATATTTAAATACACTCATATGGCCTTAGTTTCCCTTGGTGAAAGAGAAATATTGGTCCTACCCTGAATTATGTTTCTTTTCAATGTGACTAATGTCAGGTTAGAACGCAAGAGAGGAATAGATCACTAAGCGGGGACGGGGGGAGGGGGAAAGGAGGAAAGCAAGCAGGTGCCTTTTCTTTTGTTTTAGTTTTTTTTTTTTTAGCAATAAATCACGTGCTAAGTGTACACACAATCTTCTAATGTTTTCGGTCCACTCATGACTGACATCTGGCAGCAACATCATCATGGCTGACATCATTTATTTAACCTTGGATCACCTGACTCAGCTGTCACAGTTATGGTGATTTCCAGCTACGTCCACAAGATTTGTAGCTTGGATACCTCAGTTTTGAGACACAGAATACCAGACATTTTCTGGAGCATTGTTGTATACCTTATTCCTGGACACCGACTGTTTTACTATAAAGACAGCATCTTTTTATTTTTTGCTCACCCAGTTTCAACATAAGGGCTAGAGAATTCTCCTAAGGTGATGGGGTTGACTGTAAGGGTTTACCTAAAATTCTCATCTTTTCATTCTACACTGAGTCATTTTCACCTTCATCAGCATTATAAACCCAGTCCAAGGCATTGAAAACGCCACTTGTGGTGTCTGCTAGGAATTTGGACATCTCTGGGAAATTCCCAGAAGACACCCAAAGCTTCCTGAAAGTAACCAGAACCCACCAAAACAAAACAAAACTCTAAGGCTTTGTGTGACACCTCTAGGTGGTCAGGCTGCAGTTGAGGCTGAGGTGGGGAGATGACCCAACAGTTCCCTTTTTCCTTCACAGAGGGAGCACACACAAGAGAACCAGCCAGATTTCTAGTAGTCTAACTGGTTAATGGTCATCCAATAGTGAATTTTCTCCCTTTGAGCTCAGTGTTAGTGAACATCTTTGAAAGTGTTGACCCAAAGTAGGTGGAAATTTCTGCCCATTCGGGTGACTCTGTGTTGTGGAGAAATTGTAACTGAGTATCAGATTACAGAAGAGTTCCTCTTGCTCAAATGAAGGCCTGTTTGGTCAGCTATGATTGAGCCTGCACCCCAAGAACTGACCTTCAATCACTTAACCAATTCTTCTTTTTAACAGAAAATAACATGTTCCATTAACTATAGGATTTGGTCAACACACCACTTGATTCCAATAAGTTTCCCTCAAATTCTATTAATCAACCTTCCAAAGGGCCCTCTTTCTTCCTTTTCTGGAAAGCTCTGTCTCTGTCAGCTTCCCATCCTTGTTGCCGGGGGACATATGAGAATGTGCATGATTGTTACTGGGGAAGGGAGCAGATGAAGGGATTAAGTGACCCAGAGCAGCCACAGCAGAATACAGTATTTCTGTAACTACTTAGTATAGCCAACCCACTTACCCCTCCCTCCGCATTTTTATTACCTGAAAATTCTTTAAACTCATGGCATAAATTAGCCACTTGTTTCTGGGTTACATATTAGGCCTGGAAAGACTTTGATTTCTTGATATTCTGGTTTCCAGGTAATGCATCAAAAGAAAGTGATGATGACACAAGCAAAAATAGTTGACAAATGTTCTCTAATTCTCTTGGTCTCTTTACCCTCAGTCTCTTTGACTTACTCATTTCTTAATTTTTTTAAAAAGATTTATTTATTCATACAAGAACTGGGGTATAGGCAAGAGGTGTGGGGTGGTGAGAGGATTCATCAGAGACAGAGTGGGGAGTAGAACAGGCAGATCTACTGAAATACACTGCTGAGGAAAGCAGTGGGCAAGGCAGGAGAGGTCTGCTGTGACATGTGGGAAGCTCCCTGGCTGGGGATCAAACTATTGCTGCAGTCACTGCAGATAGCTTCATCATGCTGAGACTTAACAAATTGTGCCACCAGGGAGGCTCCATTTCTTAAATTTTATTCATGACCTTTATGCCTGAATTCAGTTCATTGATGCTCAGTCTAATGTTGAAACACTAGATATTAGATGAGCGTTATAAGGGTATGACTGCTTATTATAAAATTGGGTGCTCTGAGGTTTTATTGATGTACCAATCAGGTACTTGCTGATTTAAGATTGTTTTTTAAGTTAAAGGACCATTTGCTACATATTCCCATTCACAAACATTTTAGAAAGGAAAACATCCTCCACTTTTACAGAATGGCCTTGTATCCCTCTGGAGAAGAACTCTTGGTGAAATAAGACAGATCAGAATCGCACAGATCTTCTTTTCCTACTTCCAACATGGAAAAAAATAATAGTTACTATTTATAGCAACCAGCTCTTGGCTTTCAGAGTATTCCATCCCAATTAACATACCTGAATATAAAATAAGACCATCTCTAGATGTATTAGTCAAGGAAAAAGGTAAGAGTTTTTTCAAATACTATGAGACAACTTTCATACAAAGAAATCCCTTCAGCTATTCTATCAGACCCAGGGAAACCCTGAGATAGAGAACAGTATAATGATTTGAATACCTAAGTGTAAGTCTTTTAAATGAAAAAGAGTGATTTTCTATCTTTATGAAATGTTATAAAATAATGCTTCAGAGGAAACAAATGTTTTAGGCAATTCAATGTCTTCATTTGACTCTGAGTGCTGTTCTAGCGATAGGATAAAAGTTTATGAGGGCTAAAAACTCCCAGAGAGCACCTATTGACTCTGGTAGGAACACTGAGTTGTTGATAAGTCATAACATTGCTATTTTGAGGTTATGTTCTCCTAAAAATCTAGAAAACTACCACAAAACAAAATGATATTTCTTATTGTAAAGTGGCTCCCACAAGTTCCCATGTGCCTAGCAACTGTCTAGTAAAAAGAGTACTGAAGAATTCATTATTGGTGAACTTCCAGATAACAACTGAAAATTTTGGTAAAGATATAGAGATTAGATTAAAAAAAAAATAGGTGGAGGAAATATAGAAAATGATCTTTAACTATTAGATTAGGCCGAGGTTTCTGAGGTATGTCAAAAACACAATTCATAAATTAACAGTTACCAAGCTGAGATTTATCAAGCTTTAAAAAGTCTGCTCTTGAAAATATCACCATTACAAGAGTAGAAAGATAAGACACAGACTGGTAGGGAGTATTTATAAACCACATGTTGAGTAAGGGAGTTGCAGCTCAAATATTTAAAAAATTCTTCAAACTCAGCTTTAAGAAAACAAATACTTCAATAAAAATGGCAAAACATTGATCAGTTTCCTCACTGAAAAAGATAAACAGATGGCAAATAAGCAACAAATATGCTCTGTATCATCAGTCAATAGCAAATTGAAATCAGGATGAAATATCACCATTCACTTAATAGAATGACTAAAATTTTAAGTGTGTCACACTAGCAAATGTTGGAAAACGAGGAAGGAATGTGAATTGATATATTTCTGGTGGGAATATGAAATGATTCAGTCACTTTGGAAAACAGTCTGACACTTCATTCCACTCCTAGGTATTTACTCAAGAGAAATAAATCCACGTTTGTTAAAAAATTTACATACAATGTTCATTGCATTTGTGTGTTCATAATTTCCTAAAACTGCACAAAATCCAAATGCCCACAACATGGGAAGGGTAAACAAATGATGTTATGTGCATACAGACTGTCTATACAATGGAATACTACAAGGTAATATAAGGAATAAATTATCGATCCTTGTGACAATCTGAATAAATTATAAAATAAGCATCTTGAGTTAAAGAAGGAAGAAAGAAAAAAATAGTAAATATATGATTCCATTTCATTTTATAACATGTTGAAAATGCAAAGGAATACACAATAGCAAAAATAATACAATATGGTGGCCTGGGAATAAGGGTGAGGTGAAGAGAAGGGGAAGGCATACAAAGGAAGAAATTTGGGGGTGATGAATGTGACTATAGCCTGACTGTTGTTATATACATATAATAAATTATATAAAATTATTCACCTTATCCATGTCAGTTACACCTCGATAAAGTTTACAAAGTATGTAGGGGAAGAGAGGACATTGAAAAAGACATTGTAAAGGTGAAAGAGCTTAGCTATGAATAGAGGAAAGGTTACCTTCTTCTTCACCATCTTTAATACAAATATGAAATGATTGTTCTTGTGTGTGTGAACAAAATGGGAGTAAATGAAATCTGTTTTGTCCAGATTATGTATAAACCACAGTTTCCACACCCCAACATGTTCTAATATGGTAAGAAATTAGTTGAAAGTCGTTTGTGGTTTCACAGTCTTATCAGTGTCCCTAAATTCTTCATCGCTGATGAGGGAATTTCTTAGTTCTTCAAACTGATTATAATGTAATGATTTTAAACATGCTTCCAAAGGGGGTGCTAAAATTAGGACAATTCATTATGTTGTGGTGAACTGACTCCAGATAATTGGTTGTCTTCTCTAAGCCCAGATGACATAGATCAGGGATATTGGAACAGGCAAGGAAACCTTAATAGTGTGAATTGAGTCCCTCTTGAATCTGTTTTTTTTTTTTTTCTCAAAAGTTGACTTTCCCTGGCCTAAATGGATAGATGATGAGAAAAGTAGATAAAAGAAATTATTGAGTTGCATAAAAAAAGGTAACTGTTTATTTGATAAAGAAAACTGATGTCATATTTTGTGAAGACTTTGATGTTAGCAATTATTTATTAAGGATTGACTACGTTCCCTTACACATATTGAAAATAATGCTCACACCTGCTTGAGTAGGGATGATATGACGATTTCCAGTTAATACAAATTAAACACTTAGAACCACATCTACTAGATGATGAGGACTCACTAAATAGTAGTTTTAAATATAGTTGGAAAATGGGAAATGAGACACATACAGAAAGAATTTTTTTCTTTGTAATACAATAGAGTGTAGTCTGTGTATGTGTTTGTGCGTGCACATGCATTTATGTGTGAATTGGGTAAAGGTAATTGTACAAACTTAAATCTGGAGAGATTTAGATTGGTAAAAATGGCCTGGAAAGTGTTTAAAAAGGGACTAATTTAGCTGAGTTCTGAATGATGGATGAAATTAAAGAACTATTCCAAGGGATAAGAAAGGAAAAACAAGGAAATGCTGTGAAATTATAGATGTGGAGTTAGCATAGATATGAATAGGCAATACAAAGAGAAATCACTATTGGGAAGCAGAGGACAGCTGACTAACTATTTAGACAATTCTCGGTGGACAAAATGAGTTCTCATTGTTTTGGAGTAAGAAAATGTTAAGATAAGGTACGGCTTTATTGAATTCATGTAAATACAGTATTCAGGCTAAGGAGAACACAAAGGACTGAGGAGTCAAAGATGGCAAAGACATGTATATTAACAAAGGGGAATGAAATCAATCAAAGTGATAGCTGTGATCACAGAAAGGGAAATGGAGGGAAAGACTAATTTTAGTGGACTGAGGGGAAAGGCATTACAATAGCCTTTCTTTCTTTCCAATCAAGAGTGCAATTTATTCTTAACACTCTGTTCTTGAAATCAGTTGTGGATCACTGTGCCTATAGAACAAAATCCTACCTGCTTTCTTGATGATTGAATGATATTCTATACTTGACTTTAAATTTGGTTACCAAACTTGCCTCCAAGAATGCACTCCTGAAAGCACTGTGTCATCACTTTTTCTGTCTTGGTACCTTTTGCCAAAGTCTGAAGTGTCTTCCTTTTCTACAAAACCCCTGTGATTTCCCTCATCCCTTTAAAATTAATATCAAGTGCCTACTTTTATGTAAAGCCAATGCGTAAAGTGCACCCTTTTCTGTATGACATTTATAGAATTTAGTACACACTGACATAGCATAGGGATCTGTCCCACCACACCTACAGATTTGGAGGTGTCTGGGAGCAGAAACCAAGAGCATCTTACATCATTGCCAGCAGCTATCAAAATGGCCAGCACATCAAGATCTCAGGAAATACTTGATGAATGAATGAAGTCATGTAATTTTATTGACATACCTTAATTGTTGCAATGCTGTGAAGATTCTGTGCAATCAAGAGAAAGGGTTCTTCTTGTAGAGTAGGAGAGGTAGGACCCTTGGTTCACCGAAGAAAAGGCAGAAGTTGGTACATCTGGAGGAACACACAGACCTCCCTCTAGCCCTGGGCTCTTGCATCAGAAGAAGAGCCTGTGACCTATAGTTATAGGTCTGCTAATAAGGTACCTGCTGTGGTGCCCACATGAGATCTTCCTTTTCAGCGACCACCACCAGACACCAGTTCAACATTGTCATATTAAGCACAAGTTATATTCTTTATTTTCTGAAATTACACGGATTTATTTTTTAGTGTGACCAATCCACAACAGAAAAAAGGGAAAGCATTATAGTGGTGCACTAAAAGAATGAGACCCAAGATCGGACTCTCTGGAATAGGTAAAACATGCCAAAGCAAGACAAAGGATTATTCTTGTATACAGTGTTTTTGCAGCTTACATTTAAATTTTTCATTGCATTGCAATATACTCTCCAAATGACACTGAAAAGCAAATATTAGTAATATTACCATTATTCCATAAAATGATCTTGGTAATGATGGGGAATCAGAACAATTATGCAAATTAGCCAGGATCATGTAGTTCAAAAATGATAATATCAATACATCTTTATTTAATGCCATAGTTTGAGGGAAAAAAATAACTCTATAGGGATCAAGGAGTTTTCATTCAAGTATTTTTCTTCTTATGTCAATTACTGTAACTTTCTACATAAGTCTACTGATATGAATACTTAAGATAAAAAAAATTGCCCTAAAGAATTGTGAGGTTAAAGTATCAATATGTATATAGGTAACTGCACTGCTAGATGTTGCCCAGAATAGACATGGAATAAATATCAACTTCCTCTCATTTCACCTCTCTTCTCATTGAAAAATACCCATGTGTACACACAACATAATGACATGTACACACATACACACAAGATACACAAGATACTGATGTCCTAATGATGCAACATTGGGCTTTTGCTGACACTAGAGCAGAGCAGGCATAAAGTGCATCACCATATAAATTTGATAAGCATTTAGTTAAATATGGCTGTAACTATTACTAACGCCATTCAGCTGATGCATTCTGGATTTCACAAGAAGACTCTAGTGACTGTACAGAGAAAATCAGGTGATGAGGGACAGAGGGGTGGAGACTGGAGTTGCAGGGACTCCACCAGGAAATCAGGTCCAAATCATCCAAAAGTAAATTTCTCTGACCTAAAATACTGAGATTATTTCAACATGTTCACTCAGGACCTCAGGGTATATCATTTTATTTTCATATGGCTGCCCCTGGTGGTGAAATAGTCCTATGTTGGCTCACAGAGGAACTGAGCTTTATTTTAAAAATTACACTGCTCCTGGAGAGAGGAAGACTGTAAATTCTGGGCAAATCCATGAAAGATGAAAATAGAAGAAAGTATTGTGATTTTCATTGACTGTTTAGCTAAAGGGACTGGATATAGCAGATAGGTACAATTCCTAATAAAATAATCCTGGGAAATACTAGCTATGTTAGTAAGTTAAAAAAATAAAAACAGTGGCAGGTTTTAGGCTAAACACAAACATGTATTTTTTACACAGTTTTTTAAATCAGAAAATATGCGCCCCAGTAGTCTTCAAAGTATTCATCCTTAGGGAATCTGTACATTTATTCTGATGTTCTTGCCCAGATAATACAATTTGGAAGCGCCTCTGTGAAAATTAACATCAGAAATAATGTAATGTAAAAATCAAATTCCTGTTCCTTTCTTAATTATGTTTAATGTTTTTTTTTAATAAAAAACAATTCATTTTCAGTTGGAACATCAGTCAGTGTCCATGAAATACATAATACCTTTGAAAACATGTCATGCTGTTTAACTCTATTTAAGGGCTTCTAGTTATTTGCTTTTGTTTAAAGCAAGATCATTAATTTTAATCACATCCATTCAAATTATTTGTCCATTTTAAGAATATCTTACACTTAAGGTTTAAATCTGATGCAAATCATTTATTCATTTAAATGAATAAAATAAGCATGACTTTTGAAAATAGAGATTTTGGTAGGAAATCACTTTCTACCAGGATTCTAAAATAAAGCAAAGGACAAATTCAAACACTTTGAAATTTTACATGTTACAGTGCTTTGAAACCCTTTCTGTCTCAAATCATGTAAAGTCTTAAGATTCTTCATTCTTTTACAACATTCTTGCTCCTGCGTTTCTTATTTTTGGAAATTTCCAGCAACAAACGCATGTCCCCTGAAAGAGAGATCATTTACCCTATTTTCAAAAGTTTGCTACCACCTTTAAAAATAGCTCCAAGACAAGAATGCTAAGAATGTTTATCCAGTGGTGGCTATAATCGGAACAGGTGAATGGTCTTCAACAGTATGTGTTTTGATTGGACACTTTAAGAACGGGAGTTCCTATTAAAATTCAGCCACACTGTGTGGTAAATAGACCTAATCAATGGAAGGCCTTGCAAGAAACATCCAGCTTTATGGGAGGTGAGAACTCCGCTTCCGGGACTATAATGAAGAGTTCCGATGCAGCTGCCTACCCCAGGAGGAAGTGAGTCTGTACACAAAACACCACCTCCGGGGGATATATAAAGGGTCCACCCAGACGAGGAGCACATCGAAACGAGACACTCTCTTCTCACCAGTCAACCACAGACAGCTCCGCAAACCTCACCATGTCCTGCTCCAACAACTGCTCTGGAAGCTTCACCCCCTCCACTGACTTCTGCCCTTCCGATGTGAGCTGTGGAAACGTCCTCTGCTTGCCCAATGGCTGCCAAGACGGTGCCTGGCTCCCGGAGAACTGCCAGGAGGCCTTTGGTGAACCAACCAGCTGCCAGCCTGTCCACTATGAGTGCGACGCCTTGGAAACTTCGTGCCGTACCCCCGCGGTGTGCTACGTGCCCAGACCCTGCTTTGTGCCCAGACCCTGCCACAGCCCCAGTTTCCTTCCCACTGCTCCCTGCGTCTCCAGCCCCTGCCGCCCTGTAACTCTCAGACCTCTGAGCTACGTGCCCAGCAGCTGCCGGCCCCAGCCCAGCAGCTGCCGGCCCCAGGGTGTGGTCGTGTACGGATTTAGCCCGGCAGGGTACCTGCCCTGTCGTCCGCAGACGATCAGCATCGTGTCCAGTGGTGTCAGACCTGTGCGGCCTCTGTCCAGCGGCTGCCAGCCGGTGACCCGCGTGTGCGCCTCCTGCCGTCCGTCTTGCTCTGCCATGGGAGGCCAGTAGCGCCCTTGTTCCAGCCATAGTCCTGCTGTGGATCCAAGAATGAAATTCAGGCTTTGTGGGCTTTTGTTGATTCCCTCGTAGTGAGTAGTGACTGTCTTTTCTCTCTTTTTTTAATTTTCTTGCCTGATCTAACACAAACTGTTTCCTTCAAGTTTCATTTTTTTTTTTGTCCATCTCTCCTTGGCATAAAATTGTTTGGTTTCACATGCTGTTCAGTGTCACTCAGTTGGAAAAATGTATGGGGTTCATGTTGCAATAAATGAGATTAACTCAGAATTAAGACTGGTTCATTTATTTGTCTTTCATTATTTCATTTTAACACAGAAAGAATCAACTTCAATGTCTGCAAGATAAGTCCTAAGTCATGGGTACTCACTCTCCATAATATGGACAATACACATGACAGTCTGACTGTAGTGGAAGAGTTTGACAACTTATTCTTCAAACTACCTCCTAGATTTCTGATCACAGGAACTTCAGAGGCCCAAAAAGTCCTTGGCAGAAGTTATTTTTAAAAGAATAGACAAGGTCTTATTTCTTTCTTCCAGTGAGCATACTTCCACCAGAATGTCCTTTCCAATTGCAAACTGAACTTTCTTGAGCATTTGATATCTTCCTATGATGTCATCCAATTGTATAAAAATCCATACCCCTTACCGTAACACCTGGTTCTCTTAATTATCTTTCTCCTCCTGTCTTTCTGATATAGATGATGTCAACCTCTTCTTAATATTGCAAATGCTGAACTCCCACATAGGTCCTCAAGGGTGCTGCTTTTTGCCGGTATCCATTTCTGGCATATGTCAGAATAGGATTCATTTCTGAACTCCCTACCTTGGAAATTCATTCTCACTTTTAGAAGCACTGTCCAAGTTCATTTACTAACCTAATACATTCAGCACAAATGCTTATTACCTACCTACCTACCATTTACTAAACCATCTTGCACAAGAAATACAGAGGTGAACACATCTCGGCATTTTCCCACAGTCATATGCTTTGGCATTGATCTCTACTAAAATGCATGTGCACTCAACATAAAATGTGTTGGGGTATGCATACAACAAATTAAAGTAAAATTATACTGTAAGGACATGAATATTGACCTTTTGGAGTAACTGAACCAGTTATGAACTGTTAGTCTATAAGAAGGACAATCATCTCTAGGAGCTAACCAGAACCTTTCAGAGAAGACATAAGCCTTTGGTTCTCAATGCACATCTCTCCTTATGGACTTCCTGAAAAAGAAGCTAAATGCCAATTCTTTTTAGTATTGTGTCCGTGCTGCTGTTTTAAAATCTGTTCTAGCTCATTCTTTGGCCTTACCTGCCTGGCTCTACGAGACATTTTGCTTTTTGCTCTATGCACCCCGCCCTATGTTTTTAAAGTCTTTTGGAGGCTGTTCCTTGCCCCTTACCTTATTGAGTAAATCACACCTTGACTTTGCCTTTTATCTCAGTTATACTTCTATTATTGACCTTATTGGACTGTTGTTTATGTTTAAAATAATTTTAAATGAGATTTTAGCTGAAATGTAAGATGCATGCTGATTCTTGTACAAATCATTACTTTACAGATGTAACCATTATTCCAGCTTCTAACCCATATGTTAACATTACCTGTTCTTGAACTTTAACACGAAATTGTAGAATATCTTCTCATCTGCCTCTGACTTTTTTCATCAAATATGATTTTTATGAGTTTCATCTAAGTTGTTATATGTACTATCTATGTTGTTATATGTACTATATTGCTATATAGTATATGTGTGTGTTAGCCTATTTGTATATTTAGAATGTTTAAAGAGTTTTTGTGTAGTCTATAAATTAATGCTTTGTTGAAGATATTTTTCTACATCATTGCCAATCTTTTCACTCTCTTAATGATGTCCTAAGACTATTAGATGCTCTTTACTTTAAGAGTGTAATTTACCACTTTTCATTCATGAATATTACTTTTTACCCTTTTAAAAGAGGTTTTGTCTACTTCAAATTAATGAAGATATTATATGATAATTTAAAAATCTTTGATTTGTCTTCAACATCTAAATATACCAGCAATGCAGTGTGTGTGTGTGTGTGTGAGTGTGTGTGTGTGTGAGTGTGTGTGTGTGTGTGTGTGTGTGTGAGAGAGCGAGAGAGAGAGAGAGAGAGAGAGAGAGAGAGAGAGAGTTTGTGTGCTGTGTAATGTGAAAGATAGGGGCAAAGTTTCATCTTTTAAAAATACCCCCCTTTATACTGTCCTGCATTCCAGCATACTTTTTCATAAATCAAGTATTTATATACAGGTGCGTCTATTTCTAGACTTTTGACTCTGTCCTATTCACTAATTGTCAAACCTTAGACCAACATCATGCTTTGTTTTTCATCATTCTATTTGCATTTCTGAACACTTCTCTAGATGTTGGGCTTTTTGAAGACTACCTTCATGTCAATATTTGATTAGGCTCTCTGTAAATGTTTGTTTACTTGAATTTAAGTAAACTATATTTTGATCAAATGGTTGTGGAAACAAGCGAAAGAGGTATTTATATTTGGGATAGTATACTAACGAGAAATTCCATGTGTCAGGCTTTTTTCTAGTCTGTGCTGTTTTTCATGTGGTAGGATAGAAAGAAGTGTTCATTTCTCATTTCCCCAGTATTCATAATTTTAAGATCGAGAATTTAAGGAGAATTCTGTATCCAATATCTCATGACTAGACAGGACCTTCTAATATTTATACATTATCCCATATGTGATAATTGTGTATTGCTAGCTATGGGTCATGAGTCTTATTTAATTATTAAATTACCTTAATGCTTGATAAGTTAGTTGTAACTGTTCTTAATTTTCCCAAGATCATACAGAATGTAAATTACTGATCTGGGATTTATTTCCAAGTTTTCTCAAAATTCATGTTTCTCTACTAAACTACATTATGACGATAATACAAAAAGTTGTTTATTTGAGACAATTCCAGTCTAGTGTATTACCTGCTATTTCTTGCTTTCTAGCATCGTAAGTATATTCCTGGGGGTAAGGCTAGTGGAGTATCAGCATTAAAACTCTTTTATTCACAAAAATATGTATTCTTGATTAATATCCAGGCAACAATGTGTTGATTGTGATTAACTCTCTGGGCATAATTATTTTTAAATTGGGTGTCCCAAGACGCAGACTTTTTTTGTCAAATCCTGAGCTCACATAATAATACATTGCTCTTCCTAGATGAACTCTAATCAAGAAAGCAGGTTAGGGCACCACTATAGCCAATTATGAAGTATCGTTCTTGAAGTTCGAAGTCAGAATCAACTAGTTCTTTATCTTTCCTGAAATAGATTGAGGAGAAATAAATATTCAAACTTGAATAATGATTAGATTAGTCTTTAAATCAAGCATAGATAGGGGAAAATGTAGGGTTAGTCTAATAGACCATTCAGATATTTTGAGGGTAGAATTTTGAATGTGAGTCTGTCAAAGTTTAATTCTGAACAATTCTTTCTTGTTATAAAAATAAGAGATCTAAGAAGTTGTGAACCTGTCTCTCTAAATTACACACAGTGTTATAAACCAATGTTACCTCAATAAAAAAAATAAATACATTTCCAACCAAAAGAAAAATAAAAACAATAAAACAATAGCATCCAAAAAATACCAGGTTCCTCATTCTACACTGTGCCATTTTTCTTAAGGAAATTTTCTGGAAATTGGAGAAAGTGAAGCTATTGAGGCTAACGCTTCAAGAACGCTTGGGCTTTCTGTTTTAACGCCAACATGTAAAGATCTTAGACATCATCACTTCTGTATTACAACAAAAAATGTAGGACTATAAGAGGGTGGTCCTCAGGAAAGGGGAGTGTTCGCCTCTCTCCCTGCCTTGTAATAGGACAACTTGAAAATCAATGATGTCCCTGGACTGGTCAGAGAGCAGAAGTGGAATTTGTGAGCAAACTACCTCCTCAAAATATAGAAACAGGAGAATCCATAAAATCACTATTAACGCCTTCTTACCTGGAACAGAAGTTGCTGAAATCATCGTCTAGAAGGAATACTCAAAGATTTGCTAGATACTAAGTGTGAACCAGAAGGCGTGTCAACCTTCTGGGGCGATCGTCTCAGGGATACCCCACAGTTCATGGGTTTCTGCTCCAGTGTCGCCTCATGGGGCAGCAGTTTTGGGAGCGGTGTGGGATGGAGGAAAGACAAGTGAAAGTCCATGTAGAGAGAGAGAGAGAGAGAGAGAGAGAGACCTAGAGGAGCTTGCACCTCAGGGAGTGCAGCACCTTTCTCCTGGACCAGTGTCACATTTCATGAAAATCATATTCAGGGAAGGTGGACAAGCCATAGAGGAACGTGTGGAGGTGTGTGCTGTGATGGGGATGTGGATTGGGAATGCATGTTTGTCTGGCACAAGCTAGGGGTAAGTGAATAGGGGCTGTTGCCTGGGGGGCTCCATAGTTGCTGCTGATCAAAATATCCTATCTCTGGTCCCGGTTTATACTTCCTGTCAAGCTGGTCTAGCTGGTTATGCTAATCTGATCATAATGTCTGCCTGCTGTTTTCAGCAGATATGCTCACACTGAGACTTTTGTCCTGGTGAGAGGTCCCCTGCCTGACTCCACATTTTAGCTTGACCTGCAGGAACTTTGGACACAGACAATATCTGGAGAACAAGGGGGACTGGGGAACCCACACTCCAGGAACCCTGCCGGCTTCTCAGGGTGAAGACTGAGGGAGCTGTTCTCATGCCTGTCAGCAGAACAGAAGGAATCATTCTCATGAAACATAACTGCCCCGTAATAAGCCTCCACTCTCCCAGAGAAAACTCTTTATTAGAAAGGACATTTCTCCTTCTCCAGCTCCCACTCACTTTCCTGCCTCTCTTAAGTGATGGGGATGTGTAGAGGAACTAAGAAACATTATGAAGGTCACAGCTGAAGGACACAGATCCACTTTAAAGAATGAGATTTAATTATGAGGTGATAGAATCCTTCCCTTCTTCCCACTTAACTACCACAGGACTCTAACATAGCAGTATATTACAAATGAAAAAGCTACATGATGCAGATTCTCTGAAGAGATGTATAGAGGAAATCCAAAGGCAAGATTGGAGACAAATAAACCAGATACTAGAGGAAACCAAAGCCTCTGGCACTGACAGCTGCAGCAATTAGACATAGCCTGATTCTTAGCCAGATTAGCTTCAACTGAAAGTTTTCACACTGAAAACCTACTTACCTCCGTTCCTATAACAGAGTATACCAGGGCTGCTTTTCAAGTTACAAGGCACACAGAAAGGTAAAATGAAAAGCAGTCTCTAGAGAAAAAAATAAGCATCAGAATCATATGCTAATATGACACAGGTATTGAGATTGTCAGACAGGGAATTTAAAATAACCTTCATTATTATTTCAGAGCGCCAGTGGAAAAGTAGACAGCATATAAAGAACAGATGGCTAATGTAACCAGACAGACAGAAATTCAAAGGAAGAATAAAAATGCTTGAAAAAAAATATTTTATCACAAATGAAGAATGATTTTGATTGTCTCACACCTGGAGTAGACAAAGTCAAGGAACAATTCTATAGCTCCATAGAAACTTCCCAAACTGAAATGCAAGAGAAAAGAGAATGGAAAAACAGAACAGAACATCCCAAAACTGTGCAACAATTCCAATAGGTGTAACACAGCTGTGGCTGTAATACCAAAAGTAGGACAAAGAATAAAGGAGAAGGAGAAATGATTTCGGAAATAATGGCTGTAAACTTTCAATTTTTAATAGAAAACATTACAAACCACAGATTTTAAAAGCTTGGAAAACACCAAGAAGGATTAAAAAAAGATTATGCCTATGCAAATCACATTCAAATGGTAGAAAAACAGACAAAGTGAAATATCAAAGAAATCCATGGAAAATTGAAGCAACAAAATGATGGTGTTGGAGCGGGAGATGGGGAATAGAGGGGCTCAGTGTAACATGGTGGATTGTTGGGTCCCTGGTGGTGGGTAGGCTGGGAAAGTACACATTTGTAAAAGTCTGAATCTGTCACCCCCAGAGCAGATACAAAGATGTAAGCCTACTTTCCATCAATAGACATACTTTGGGGAAAAAAAGTCAGAGAAAAAAATGCCTTATCAGATTGAGGCATTAGGATAAGAATTAAACCGCATGCCAGGAACCACACAGGTAAGAAGAGAATGGAGTGAAATGCATAAAATGTTGAGGGTTAAAAAAAAACAAAAACAAACCTAATTTAAAATTCTGCATCCAGAAAATTATCTATCATAATAAAGGAGAATAAATATTTTCTCAGACAAACAAAACCTCGGAATTCAGTGCCAACAGACTTTCTCTGCAAGAAATGTTAAGAGTTCTTTTACTTTTTTAGGTTTTTATTTTATTAAAAAGATACATCGATACGTTGCATTTTTCAAAAAGTAACTTTATTGTGTGATTTCACAATAGATTTTGATTATATGCTGTATGCATGTATGTATGTATGTATTTTTATTGAGGTAACATTGGCTCACAGCATTGTTCATGGTTTAGAGTTATAGGTTCTCCCCCTACAGGTATTGCTACCATGCCTCATTCACTACCAGAATACTCAGTCCTCCACCATAGTCTATTGTGCTTCCTTAACCTTTACTCTCTTCCTTCTCCCTCTCCCTCTGGTAGCCTCAATTATATTGTCATATTATTAGGATTTAATATTGGCTTGCCTTTTTCTTACCTTTGTTTTATTTCTCTATATTCCACAAGTAAGTGACACCATCCAGTATTTATCTTTCTCCATCTGACACCTTTCACTTAGCTTTATTCCCTCCAGTTTCATCCACGCTGTCATAATAGAGGTCATATTTTTTATAGCCAAATAGTATTCCATTGTGTATGAGAAGAAAATTAATCTGTCAAATACTCAGATTCACACAAATAAAGGAAAAGGTATGAAAAAGAAATTAATGGATTCAAAATAAGCTTTTTCATTGTCTTATTCTTATTTAATCAAAAAGGAACACATGCAAGTGTCATTGACTACTTAGTCATTGTTTCATTCATAATTTAAATCATTAGACCAGTCTTCTTTTGTTTGCTTCCCCATGTGTTTGCTTATTTGTTTGTTTGGAATATGTTCCCTGAAATGGCTGAGAAAATCTACTGATCATAAGAACATTTTCATATCTACAATTCAATTAATATATAATTGTATCAGTTGATTAATACATTTGTATCATTTGAAGTCATTTCAGTGTGCATAATTGTTCAATAAATCATAAGGAAACAAAGATAGAAACCACCTTTTCCAATACAGAGTGTGCCCTCATACCGGGGGAATGACAAAAAATAGACACTAAATACTGATGAAGAATATGAACTATTCAAATGTATAAAGTAGCATAAAGGGAACAAAAGTGGTATTATAGAGGGAGATGCTACTTTCAACATGATCAGGGCACTTTGTATTTTTAAAAAAATGACATATGAATTGAAACTATAATGATTGGTGTGAGAGCGTGCTGTGCTAAGCTAAGGGAGCTGTGTCTCAGGCACAGAGGACAGGTCAAAGGCACAGATTTGAGGAGTATCAGAACAGAAGAAGCTAATGTGGTCAGAGGACAGTGAGTAAGTTTCAAGTAGTACCTGATGTGACAATATAGCCTCTATTAGAGCATCTTGCCAGCAACAGGATCATCACCCGTAACAGGTCTATCTAAAATAGTCTTATCATCACTGGTTGTTCTTAAAAGCGAAATATAGACAGAGTAGCCACCATTTAGAAATGAATACCTCACCTGTGCTCACTGTGAATCAAGCATCTTGCTGATACACTAAGACTCAAAGTAGTTCAATTGTATAAAAAAGACTGTCTCACAAGATGATCTTTACCATGGATTACAGCTAATAACTATTAAAATTGGCTAATCACACACAAATCTGATGTTTCATTGGAGTCATGCTGGCTTCTGACCTATGATTTTGTAAGGTAAATGTCTCTGAGGAAGAAGGGCAGACCTGGTTAAGAATTTTTGCTTGCTGTATGGGATATGGCTGCAGCCACACAGGGATAAGCAGTAATAATCTCCAGATGTTTTAACATCATCTGTTACTCCCATTCATGCATGTATTTCACCAGCTGAATAAAAATATGAATAGCAGGGCTTGAGCATTCACAGAAGTCCTTTGGAGCTGCGTGTCGAAGACTACCTAACAGGCCAGTAGCATGACAGTAGCATCTAAATCATTTTTATGAGGATCAAACAAAATTATAACTTGAACAAATAATATATGTGTGTATTAATGGCAGCAAAATACTTTTTTTTTTTAAAGATTTATTTATTTATACATACAAGCTGGGGTATAGGCCAGAGGCGCGGGGCGGCGAGAGGGTTCACCAGAGACAGAGCGGGGAGCAGAACAGGCAGATCAGAAATACACTGCTGAGGGGAGCAGCGGGTGAGGCAGGAGAGGTCTGCCGCACCATATGGGATCCTCCCTGGCTGGGCGTCGGAACTTGCATCGCGAGCTGTCAACAGCTCCACAGCGCAGCGCTCAACCGCTGCGCCACCAGGGAGGCCCCCAAAATACTTTCAGATGCAATACCTTAGTTACCCTAAGCAATACAAATATATATCCATAGGTCAATTTCAGCTGTTCAATTGATAGGATCGTACAAGATGTCAACTCAATGAATTTCTCTAAGATCAATGTTGAAATACATCTATGGAGCCTCCCTTATTTTTCCAAAGCCTCCACTTCTCCACTGTCCTTTTAATGATGGCCTGGTCATCTGTCAAAGACCTCATTGCCCTAACTTCTAGAAGGAGGCTCTATCTCAGACATCTAACTGTGATCTAAAGTGCACATGCTGGATGAAACTAGCTTGTTAACTGGAAAATAAAGTCTAGAATGTAAAAAAAGGGGGAAAGAGAATATAATGTGTATCATTATCAATAACAGAAACAAGAAGCTGGAATCAGACAACATATGACAGTTCCTTCTGGCCAAGGGAGGTCCTGACTTCCCCTCACAATGCAAAATATCTTCCAAATTTGGATATTGTGAATATTAATCTTCAATACAAAGTTAGTCAGCCAATAATTTGCAAACCTTGTCTCACTTTAAGGGTTATAAAATCATATATAGAGAGGTAGGTATATAAACAGACAGAGAAATGGATTAGATAGATCAATGAGAAAGAGGTCAACATAAATCTAACTATAAGCTTCAAAGAAATATTCAAAGGAGATAGTCTTAATTCTGCAACTTTCTGACATATTTACAATGGCAGTGTTAAAATATTTTCTTGACCTCGTTTAAGGTATAAGGACTTTCTACCTCTCAAATTATTTAGCTATTTCTACTCATTTTTACTGATTTCATTACTTGTTATAGAGGAAATTGTCCAGGATATTTTAATGTACTCTCCTAGTCAAAGAAACCTGTGTGGCTAATGGACATTCATTATTGTTAAGATGATCATTTTATTTATTTTTAAAGATTTATTTTTATGCATACAAGAACTGGGGTGTAGGCCAGATGTGTGGGGGGGTGAGATGATTCACCAGAGACAGAGTGGGGAGCAGAACAGACGGATCTACTGAAGTACACTGCTGAGGGGAGCAGCGGGTGGGACAGGAGCGGTCTGCTGTGCCACGTGGGAAGCTCCCTGTCTAGGGATTGAACTTGTGCTGCAGTGGGTGCGGACAGCTTCATAGGCTGAGACTTAACTGGTTGCACCACCAGGGAGGTTCCTGTTATGTTTTGTTTTTTTTTAGTTGAGAAGATCATGTTCAAAGTTGGGCTGTGCATTGAAATGAAAGCTGTTGTTCTTACCTGCTACTTATTTGATTTGTGCTGGGAAATAACTAACAATAAAAAGCTAAGGTCTACTTAAAAATACATGAAGTTTTGGGGCCTCCCTGGTGGTGTAGGATTAATTAACAAAAATAATGGCAGCATCCCTGTGTTAGGGACACTCTGGTCATTTTGTATTGTGGAAAGCAGTGAGCTTTCCTGGTACCCTGGAGGCCTTGGTGGGCTTCCAGGATGTTATGAGAAGGAGCCTCCTGCACACAAAGCACCTGTAGTATCACACGCCATTTCCAAAATGTGCTGCTTGAGCGACACTGCAAGATGATCTAGCAGAGTTTGTATCTCGACAAGGGTGGACAGAGGAACACGCTTCTACAGACAGAGCAGCATCACATGTGTCACTCTGAGAAAGGCCCCTCATCTGGCTCCAGAGAAATTGCTGCAAATTTGGACATGTGACATATACATACTCTACCAGATGTTGTAATTATAAGTGTTATAGCATTAATCCATATATATTTTCTATAGCTGTCTGTCCTAATCATAGGATTAGGGAATGCTACAGTCCCTCAAAAAAAAAAAAAAAAAGATTTAACCATACTTAGTACATTCCTTAAAGTCCTGTGCTAAATTTATCTAAATGAGAAGCTGATAATAATCATATCATTACTTAATAACTTCTTGCAGAGCACACAAGTGTCATGCTTTCTAAATTAAACCCGTAAATGAATTCAATACTGAGCACATTATGTTTAGATTTCCGATTGCAGACATCCAGATCAGCTCTATTATACCTTGGAGGTAAAATAATTTAGCAAAATATCACAGGTCTCTTTTTAAGCAAAAACTTTTACATTCAAGTGATTCTAAAATATAGGACCCACATGAAGATTTAGAGCATTAGCGTGTGGGAGTTTAGACTTCCATATGTACAAGTCTGTCATCAATTATTATGTATCTGACTCTCATCTGCTAAAGACATGAGCTTGTAAACCTTCCTAGCCCAGAGAGCCCTGGATCACAGGTATCTTAGCTGGGTATTTCTCCAGCTGTTCTTTTATTGTCTCAGTCAAAATCCAAAGACACTAACATTTCTCTGAAAGAAAAATCTCAAAATAATAAATTTTATTCTTTGACAATGTGTATGTCTTTGCAATAATTTAGAAACTCAAATGTTTGTAATGATGGCATGCAAGATGTACTGAAGTGAGAAAAGTCAACCACAGACTGGGTATTCTAAACTCAAACCAAAGTTTTTCTGAGAATGTCATTATTTTTTTATTTCATGATCCAAAGAACAGAAGTTTACTTTAAGGAATTGTCATACAACCTTCAGAGGAGCAATTTAGCTTTGCTGGAGCATTTAAGGCCAATGATTTCAGAGACAAATTGAGGAGACAGTCTTCCTCTGGTCCAGATATAAATAGTTTGTCATTGGATCAAAGTACACAACTTGGAGGAAAGAGCACACGGGTTGTTACTTGGTCCACCCAGAATGCATTGCCTGCTCCTGTTTGCACTAACACCAGTGATATTGATGAGCCTTTGTTGTCCATTAAAACAGACGAGCACTTTCTGTTTTCTTTATGAAATTCTTATAGGTTGATAAATATCCAGTATTGTCAAGTCAACATGAGCTGTATCTGTGGCGGAGATGATGGTCTGCAAGATAGACCTGTAATGTGAATTTATGAATTGATTGCAGAACTTTTTCAACTGGAGGGCAAAAATACTGCTATTTATTTAAAGCATACTTAGCATATTGTATCTTGTAGAGAAATCTCTTCTCCATCACTCTATTATTAGGATGAAACAGAGCAGTAACACAAAAAACCTTCTATTTTCTTTCGAAAAGAGGGGGTAGAAAAAAAGATGAGAAAGAATGGCAAGGAGCGCTTAGGAGGAGTTCTTAAGCATAGATGGTCAAACTGCAACTTGATATCAACTTAAAAGTTGTCAAGATTTACTCTACAAATAATTTGTACTGTTATTATATGTCAGACATTTTCCTGAGTGCTGACCCAATTTACCTGCATGAGCCGCAATCCTACTGCATTGTCTATGTAGTGAACAGGCAGTTTACAAATACCGCCATGTCAGTGTGGTAGGGTCTAGATGTATGGCTCTATTACAGACTTAATCTAGTGTGTCACTCAATAAACTGCGTGCCAAATGTCAAAACAGTTTGACATGTATGTGTGTGGGGGGACATTTTCTTGGAAAGTTAAAACTTTCAAAACTTGCATGGAGCTTTTACTGATAAATTTCAGTGCAAGAGTTTTCATGTTAAGAATTTCCAGAATACAATGGCTTATTTTCATTTTATACATGCACAAAGTCAGAGGCGCTGAGAAATTGTGGGTACATAGGGATCTTCTTGTCCAGAGAATTCCTAATTAGGCTTTGTAAGGGTGTCTGAAAAGTAAATTAATTTCTTGAGTCCAGTTATGACTCTCCGAAGATGAGCCTCTAAGTTCCTTATAGTTTTCTTAAAAGCTAATGTTTCTCAAAGTTTAGTTTTGCAATAAAGAATTGAATTGAACAATGGTGGAGAACTAGGGGTGCTTTCATGGGTGTACTATGGTGACTTTACCTGAGAGGGGAAACCCTGTACTTCCAAAACATTAACAAGGATATAAAACAAGGGTATTTCAGTAAAAAAGAAAAAGCTAATATAACCCATTCCTTCCAGATGTTCATTTCCTCCTGGGTTCTTAAAATAGGATCTCATCTTAGAAATATGTTTAACAAATGATGTTAAATTTGATGAGAACTGAAGCACAAAAGAGGGGGCGGATTGGGGAAGGGGAAAGAATAAAGAGGGTAAGAAGCACAATGGCCTATGGTGGTAGATTATGGCTGAGTGGTTGGTGGGTGCGCTACTGTAGTAATACCTGTTTGGGGTACCCCAATATTACATCAGTTAAAAAATTTAATTACTTTCAAAAATGATCAAGATCCATAACCTAGAAAGATAAACAAATATATATATATATGTGTGTGTGTGTGTATGTGTGTATATATATATTTATTTATGAAATCTTATCAGTCATTTAAACTACATAGTAGATTAATAACAGGGTACTATTTCCATCTCAAATTGGCAAAATTAAATAATAGTACAATACCCAATAACCTTGATGATCCAGTGAATCATATCTTCACCTGTACTATGTTGTAAGTGTGGATGTGGAAACACATCTCAAAAACCTTTATTATATTGTGATTTGAATAGGTTACATTTTTTTTAATGACACAAGAAAGCAAAGTGGAAGAAAGCAGAGAGATATGCAAACAATACAAATCCTAGTAAATTTACTATTGTCATGGGAATCTAGAAGTTTTTACAAAATCCCTCTTAGACTTTGAAACCACTTTCTCTCAGATAGTGAATATTCCAATTAATTTGAAAATTTGGGGCCTCCCTGGTGGCGCAGCGGTTGAGCACTGCGCTGTGGAGCTGTCGGCAACGCGCAATGCGAGTTCGACACCGGCCAGGGACAATCCCACATGGTGCAGCAGACCTCTCCTGCCTCACCCGCTGCTCCCCTCAGCAGTGTATTTCTGATCTGCCTGTTCTGCTCCCCACTCTGTCTCTGGTGAACCCTCTTGCCGCACCACACCTCTGGCCTGTACCCCAGCTTGTATGTATAAATAAATAAATAAATCTTTAAAAAAAAAAGAAAATTTGAATTTTACATGCCAGTGATTTTTTTTTTAATGGAAGGAATTTATATGTAGACATAAATGGATTTAATTTTAGGAGAAATGCAGTATTTTTTTGAAGAATTTATTTCATGTAAGTCCTCCACATTGTGAATAATTTTCTCTTTTCTTTTTGATATGTAGAATTGTAAAAACTGTAAGAATGAGGAGTGATTCTTACTTTGTGATCTACTAACCTAATCATTTGGCATGTTGTACCTACCACTTATGGATAAAAAAAAAATTATTTTGTTCTCCCTCCCCTTTTGTGCCATATACTGGAGAAGGAAATCCATTTCATCTAGTCATGACCCTGCCACTTTGCCGGAATAAGAATGAGGGTAAATAAGTGGCATAGAGTGTTTGAAAAAAATATAAGTGACACCTGATGAGAAGATTGTAGGGTATTTTCACTGGTATCTGAACAACTGTCAATAGACAACTGTTGATGAATTCCAGCCAAGGAGAAGTGATGTATATATGGAAATCCCAGGAAATGGTAGGGCTATATAGAAAAATTACCTGAAAGGAGACAATACCATTTGAGAAAGTGTCTATAGCTCTTCTGAAACTCATCATGTCTTTGAACAACTGATGATCTGGAGAACCTTTGGTGGCAGCCATTGCTATATGCATTTTACCTTATGTGCTCTCTGCTCTGGAAGAGAGATCTGGGGACATGCACTCTGCCTCATCAGTGGTGGCCACGGACAGTGGACCACTGCCGAGAGCACTTTGGTGAACCCACCAGCAGCCAACAAGTCCACTGTTGGACCCAGCAACTGTGGAACATCTTGATTCACTTGTACTCAATGCCCTAGATCACAGGAGCTTTATTATTGCTCCTTCGTTAATCTCCAGTTAGGAATATCCACCAATGTCTACTAGACATGCAAGGTCCTAATTAACAGTGCCACCCCTGACTGACCTCTCCTTTGTCTTCTAGCCCTTCATCTAGATGTCTGGTAATTGCTTCCTTTTGATCTATGACTCTTGTTGTTCCAAACATTCACTAGGGACACAGTTGTGGCCAACCACCAATCTTAATGTCCAGTAGCTTTAGACCTCTGACCCATGTATCTTGTCGTTTTTAAACCTTGTGTCCTCTCTGGAACATTGGACATTGCAGTAAGTTTGATTAAGCAGAATCTACAATAGGATTAGGTTTTCTTGCTAAAATTTTCTCTCCATCTATCACTTTTTATAAATCGATAGATAGATAGATAGATAGATAGATAGATAGATAGATAGATAGATAGAGATATAATTTTTGCATCCATTTCAACATGCTCTGGGGCAGCATAGTCTCTAACTCAGTTTTTCTTACATGTCTGCCCCATGTAAGGAAAGACTTGCTTTAACTCCAAGTAAATTGACTGTCTCAGGCACTGTAAATATGGGCTTTGCTAACATTTTTTTTGTTGACTAGAATTACTTTTGACATTTTTAATTTCCAAGAGAGCTATGATTACTTGTTAAGAAAGGGAATATTACTTGAATGATTTTTTGACATCTTTGAATTCTGCAAATATTCATTGACTTTCAAAATTTTGCTAGGAAATTTATTGAAGTATTTTCTTTGGTTCCTTCCAGATGTTGGTCTTCCTAAGAATTTTTTTTTAATTGTTTTCAAATTACTCTGTTTAAAATCTGAGATGCTCATGAACACAGAACTAGAAAGGATTCAACCTCATTCAGTGGTGGAACTCTCTGTGAGAACAGTACTTGACATTCATTCTCTTTGACCATGGCCCTCATTGATGGAAGTTAAAAATGTGTTAAAGATGATAATTAACATTGTGTAACATTGTTGATGAGTCTCCGAGTGGCCACTGTGATTAAAAGCATAAAACCTGCTCGGTAAACACTGTGGGGGGTGGGTGTAGAAGGATCATCAGTGATGACTGAGTCGGATATACATGGAAAAGACTTAGAATGAATTTGTGTCTCTTGAAATTCCATCAACAATTTTACAACTGGGAAATATGCTAAAATTATTTACAGAGTGGTATTTTAGACTTAATTAATTGTACCAGTTGCTTAAAGGTACAAATTCTGGGATCTTAAATATAGAATTTGAGAGAAGCTTATGTATCGCCTAAAGATAATTATTTTTTGTTAAGGTTTTGTTCACTAGTACTGGTAAATTAGTTTCATGAGTTGGTACTGAGTGATATCACAAAAATTCCATTTAGATGAACTAGCAATATATTAGTTTTCTACAGTATACTAAAAAGCAGGGAATGGTTCTTTTTTTTTTTTTTTAAGATTTATTTATACAAGCTGGGGTACAGGCCAGAGGCATGGGGGGCGGCAAGAGGGTTCACCAGAGACAGAGTGGGGAGCAAAACAAGCAGATCAGAAATACATTGCTGAGGGGAGCAGCGGGCGAGGCAGGAGAGGTCTGCTGCACCATGTGGGACTCTCCCCGGCTGGGCATCTAATCCGCATCACGTGCTGCCGACAGCTCCACAGCGCAGCGCTCAACCGCTGCGCCACCAGGGAGGCCCGAATGATTCTTTTTTTAAGTAATAACTTCTGAAACTCACAAAGGTATTAAAATATACCTACCGATGATGTATTTACATCTGTTATCCATTCATCTGAAATAGTCACTGAATCAACACGAATAATAAGTTCTTTGCTTGGATACCACCCATGGTGTGCCAGGAATTTAATAACAAGGTTCTGACCATGAAATCCCTTGGATAGGCTTCATTTCCTGGGAAATACAGTACAAGAGAACCTGACATAAACTTCCCAGATCTTAGTACCAAATGGGGAGTGGAGTGATACATGGTGGAGTCACTTAGAAAACTATGTTATTTTCTTTACTTTTCAGGCAACAATGGTGATATTTAGCATTCAAAAACAGTATGGTGGAATTTTTTTCTCTTTAATCATAGTCAAAGGAAAACAATTTTCATCTTCAACAAAGTCAAAACTGTTCTGAAGGGAAAGTTTAAGAAAAATTCTTACATAAGAGATTCTGTGTGAAATGTCACAAGAGCTGGCTTATAAACCCAGCTCTACTTCTTAATAATTCCCTGACATGAATAAATTGTGTGTATTAAAAACTTTATCTTCTCATCAGGAAAGTAGATCTCCCTTCCTGACTCAGAAAGATGCTTCAAAAATTAAATGAACTAAATACGATCAAATCCTTTATAAATGATATCTGAATGCAACCAAAATGTGTTGTTAAATGCTAGCTCATTTGACAAAATAAGTTAACTCCCAGTAGCTTATGACATTAACTGATGAAGCTTATAAAGTAAGCAAAACTCTTGGATGTATAGGTAGTGAAGAATTTATCCTGTAATTTGCATTTTAGATACATTTTTTTGTTTTAGGATTGTTTTGAATTTATAGGGAAATCATGATGGTAACACAGAGAATTCCATACACATCATAGTTAGTTTCTTCAACCAATAGCTGCCTACGTGGTTATTTTTATGGGTCAAAATTAATGACCAATGTTGACTTATTATTGTGAATTAAAGTCCAGTTTTGTTCACATGTGCTATATTCCTAATTTTGGGTTATATTCTAGGTTTCATTCAAGATATCACATTGCAGTTAATTATCATTCTCCTTAGGTTACTTTTGACTGTGAAAATTTCCTAGGTTTTCCTTGTTTTTGATATCTGTGGTCAGGAATTTTATTGCACATTCTCAAATTGTATTTGTCTTGTATTTTCTCAGGATTAAAGTGAGATCATGGGTTTTCAGAAAAATACCACAGAGGTTAAAGTCCCTTTTCAAGAGTACATCCATCAACACGACTTCCCACTATTGCTATTTACATAAATCTCTTTGCTGAGATACTGTTCTTCAGTATTCTCTGATGTAATATTTTTCTCCCCCTATCCTGACTGTACTTTTGAAAGGAAGTCACTGTGTATGATCCACGGTTACATAGAAATTATGTTCCACATTTTTAAGGAGAAGAATCTACATATATTATTTAGAATCTTTCTGCATATGAGATTTGTCCATTGTCTCCTATTATTTATACATTGATTTATTTATATCACTTTGGACACATGGATATATATTTTATACCATGGAATATTATCTACTATTATGTATATTTTGTTCATATGGTTCCAGCTTGGGCCATGGAAATCTTTTTTAGCTAGCTCCTATATCTCCTTGATATAGTCTCTTAATGTTTTATTGAATTTTGTTCCTAAGCACCTTTAAGTTTTCCTTAGTTTCCAGGATGAGAAAATGCTCTAGTCTCATGTATATTCCACATGAGTATGTCCTTTTGTAAACTTAAAGATTCATGAAGCATTTGGTCTTAGGAAATTGTCTAGGTAACACTCACCATAGCATTCTTCTTTTTTTTTTTTAAAGATTGATTTATTTATGTATACAAGAACTGGGGTATAGGCCAGAGGTGTGGGGTAGTGAAAGGATTCACTAGCGACAGAATGGGGAGCAGAACAGGCAGATTGACTGACATACACTGCTGAGGGAGCAGTGGGCAAGACAGGCAGAGGTCTGCTGTGCCATGTGGGAAGCTCCCTGACCAGGGATCGAACTTGTGCTGTAGTGGCTGCGGATAGCTCCATAGTGCTGAGACTTAACCCGTTGTGCCACCAGGGAGGCCCTCACCATGGTATTCTTAGTAATAAACTTACGTCATAACTCATATCAGTTTTTGACACTTTGTGTGTGTGTATGTATATGTGTACGTATATATGATATTGTGTTTTTATATCATTGAACAGGGATATTTATGAAAAAGAAAAGCAAAATCTCAAGGACATAGATGTATAAACAGTGTATATGTAAAATTATAGAATGGAAATATGAATCTGGATAGCATTCATCGGGATTTAAATGTGTATTAGCTGAGAATTTAACTTCCTTCCAGATTCTGCCTTCAAAAGACCCTCAGCAGATCATTGCTGCTCATTTTACTTGAAAAATAGCAAAGACATTGCTTGAGAATATCTATATTTATCTATCTACTCCATTCATAAAAAACTAAATAAGTGGGGATTATTTGATCTAAAATAAAACCTTATTTGTTTTTCATAAAAGGTATCCTAAGAAATTGTTCTTTATGCACAAAATTAGCATATATGAAAAAATGGCTAAAGGTAAAATGGGAATGCTTGTTGTTGAGCAAAAACAGGATCTTTACAGTAAGGAGGGATACCACTAAACCGGGCTAGAAAAATGTGAGCTTTGTGTTTATATATATTGAAAAAGTAGGTAAACTATTTTTTGTATTCATTAGATATTTATTATATGAAAACGGGGACTCAAATGAGATGATTTGCACTGCTTCCAGCCAAAATGGAGTAACTGGGACAGGATTTAGTCTTCCATATGAAATTTTTGTAATTCTGGATAAAATACTTGAAACATGAGTTTTTAGGATATTGAAAAAGTACAGTCATCCTTGAAAGACAGAGGGGGGATTTGAACAGAAGGGGCATGCCAGAGATCTGTAGAGGGTTCTCTAAAGTCATCACAGAATTGTATTGATCAGTGTATGAACCTGAGAACAGTGAATGACACCTGAGGGCCTCCCTGGTGGCGCAGTGGTTAAGCGCTACACTGTGGAGCTGTTGGCAGCAGTGATGCGAGTTCAACGCCCGGCCGGGGAGATTCCCACATGGTGCAGCAGACCTCTCCTGCCTCACTCGCTGCTCCCCTCAGCAGTGTACTTCAGTAGATCTGCCTGTTCTGCTCCCCACTCTGTCTCTGGTGAACCCTCTCGCCACCCCATGCCTCTGTCCTGTACCCCAGCATTGTATGCATAAATAATTTTTTTTTAAAGTTACCTTAAAAGAAAAGTTACCTAAAAAAAAAAAAAAAGTCACCTGAAAGAATCAGGGGAAATTTCTGGAGTTCACAGAGGGCTTAGTTTGTGTTCACTCCAGAGAGAGTAGAAAAAGGGAGAGAACTCAGAAGCAATTTCCCTTTGTGTTGGGGCAAAAAGTAATCTTAGGTTAAAAGCTACCATGGTCCTATTTAATGGAGCTCAAAAACCAGACCCAAAATATTCAAACTACTTCCAAGAACTTAATTGTAAAGTAGAACAAATCTCAAGACTATTTGTAGGAATAGAAAAATACACATCACACAAAGATTTAAATCTTAATACCTGAACAAATGTTATCAGGTCTGTAAAAAATAGGGAAATAAGATCTGTAATAAGGAGAAAAAGAAATCAATTGAAGTTAAGCCACACATAACAAAGATGATAGAATTATTCGATCAGGACATTAGAAACAATTAGTGAACTTGTACTCATTTGTTTAACAGTTTGAGGAAAGATTGTTCTAGTTAAGAAATAGAAAATGTAAATAAAACCTAAATGAATTTTACAGAGATGAGAACTATAAAGACTGTGGTAGAAAATACATCACATCCTCTTTCCATGACACAGTCTCTTTGCCTCCATTTGGATTCGTCTCTTTTTTGAATTGGTTCTCAGAGTTCTAAAATCTCATTCTCCAATGAAAAGAACTTTAGTACTTTCCAAAAATTATTCCCAACATACACCTCTAAACCAATCAATGTGCCTAAAAGAACAAATCAACTGCCTTTTAAGGAAACCAAATTTTGAAAGCAATTAAATAGGTTAAAAATTGTTTGTTTTTTTTTCTGTTTTATTTGTGTAGTCTCAGGAGAGAGCTGACATTTATATTCTTTCTGTATTCGTGACATTTATTCACACAGAAACTGACAAAAATAGTATATTGGGAATAACTCGGCATTATTTAGTTCACTAAATATGGTCCTGTGCATGAACTGAATAGCAAAAAGGGCAAGCACTCTTTACTAACGATGAAGTCCTGTTCGTTAACCTATAGGCATCTGAGGGTGTGGATCTAACCATGGGGAATAATAATCCAGAGAGCCTTGATCTAATAACATTGTAGCACAATCACACTGTTGGTTACTGATAAATTTATTTATTTAAAAAATTTATTTTACTTATTTATGCATACAAGAGCTGGGGTGTAGGACAGAGGTGCAGGGGGTGGGGGTGTGAGAGAATTCACCAGAGACAGAGTGGGGAACAGACCAGCAAGATCTACTGAAATACACTGCTGAGGGGAGCAGTGGGCAAGACAGGGGAGGTCTGCTGCACGATGTGGGAATATCCCTGGCTAGGGATCGAACTCATGCTGCAGTGGCTGCGGGGAAGCCCTGGCTACTGATAAATTTAAAGGATAAATCTACCCTGTTCCTTTAATTGTGAAGATACTAGAACTGCAGTAAATGTCTGAGAACATAATTCATTTGAGGGTCACGTATCATTATAAAGCATTACTTTCCAGAATTAAAAATGTTATATTGCCCTGGATCCCTCTTTTCTAGATGAAATGGTCAGTTGACTCATCTTTAAAAATCAGTCCCCCAGGGTCTCCCTGGTGGCGCAAGGGGTTAAAGACTCAGCACTATGAGGCCATTTGCAGCCACTGCAGCATGAGTTCAATCCCCAGCCAGGAAGTTTCCCACATGGTGCAGCAGACCCCTCCTGCCTCACCCGCTGCTCCCCTCAGCAGTATACTTCAGTCAATGTGCATGTTCTGCGCCCCACTCTGTCTCTGGTGAATCCTCTCACCCTCCCACACCTCTGGCCTACACCCCAGCTCTTGTATACATAAATAAATAAAAATATTAAAAAAAAAATCAGTCCCCCAAACATCAATGTAAAGAGGGTAGAGCATGTTGTTAGTTACCACACACTCCTTTACTCAATAAAGAGAATTACAAGCTGACTTAGCCCATGTTCAGTTCATTCAAAGATCATAAACATTTGTAGTGCTACAAATACTATATAGATTCCACATAGATGTGACTTTGGGGGTTGCATGAAGAATAGATGAGTGCTCAAGGACACGGTCGAACTTTGCTGATGTAACTGGAGAGAAGACACCTCTAATTAAGAAATTCACATGAACGAGTCCTGGGAGACTTCAAAGCTTGGAGCAGAAATGTTCAGCTAGCTGCGTACTCTCGCTTGGGGAAGTTCCCTCGTCTCTCGAGAGATGTTCTCCTTTTTCACAAGCTGCAGCTGAAAAAGGCAGTGTGTGTGTGTCAGCAATTCAGAAGCCAGCTCCGTCGAAGCTGCCTTGGCCGTGACTGCAGAGCCTCGTGCCTCAGCCAGTGGGATTTTGAATCCACCTCCACTGGGTTATTCCAAGTGGGCAATGGTCAGATCTGTTCCTAGGCATTTTTTCCCAATTAAATCCTGAAAGAGGCAGTGAGATGCTACTTCATGTGCCATTTTGCCTATGAGGAAAGTGAAGTTGGACGTGCTGTAAAGAGCACACTAACATTTCCAGGAGGCTCAACAGGGAAGGGTATTCCAGAAGAGGAGAAGCTTGTACAAAGTCTTTTGAGATTGAAAAAGCAGGGTTTTAATACATTTTGAATATATACATGGAATGAAATATGGAGGTTCTGGAGAAGAATATTGGAGAGATTTTGAAAACACATTTTAGCACTAGCCATTAAAAACCCTAATATACCTTGTTCAGTAGTGTAGACTTCATCATATAGGCAACAGAAAATGATAGAAACCTGAGCCTTACAAAAAACTCTCATTCAAATAGGGATAACATATAAGACATGTTACATTCTTTATATGTATGATTCATTAATTAAAATTCTTAATTAACTACTATCTGAAAATGAAAGCATCACACATTCTCAGATGTGATTGATTTTATGAATCTGTGAAAATTAATCTCATCATATCTTCAACCAATCATCTCTAACAAAGGATATAATTTCTCAGTAGGCTTTTTCTTTATCTTTTTCTGTCGCTTTTTAATCTCAGAATGTTGCAATAGGCAATATAAAAAAACACAGAACCACTGGTCTCTGTGGACACTGGGAGAAATTGCAAACAGAATCACAAATAATTAATCAGGACACTTGTCAACTAGGTATGCACATTGTGCTTCTCCTTACATTTGCATTGGGGTGATAAGTTTATTGATAAAACCAGGCCACAAATTTCTTGCACCCAACTTAAATTTTATTTGGTGGAAATTACTGATCAGATTGGATTTAGTTTGATAACTCTAACCTCAATGGTGTCCTGGTTTTCAGATACACCTTAATAGTAGCTCTTTTTCTTTCTTTCTGGCTTGTTTCTCTGAGTATGATCCCCTCTAATTCCATACATGTTGCTGCAAATTGCATGTGTTTATCTTCTTTGAATGCTGAATAGTATTCCATTGTGTATATGTACCACATCTTCTTGATCCAATCATCTATTTTTGGAAGAGCAAAAACATCGAATGGTTTCACTTATAACAGGACTATAGGGAAACCAAATACTAGAGAGTCACACTTGGGGGGGTGGGGGAAGGGGGAGGATAAGGGCACAAAATGAAGTAGAAAAGCACACAAGAGACCACAGAGATGGATCACGGGTGAATTGGTGGTGGGTTACCCAAGGGGAATACAAAATGTAAAAGATATAAATAACAATAAAATATATATTTTTAAAAAAAGAGAAAAAAAATAGTGGTTCTTTGGAGACCACATATATTTTCATTTTGGTCTAAAGAGAAAGATTTTAGTTTTCTTTTTGAAACTAGGTAACCTGCTTGCATGCTGGGGAAAAGTTTTCACAGACTAGTTGGTTATCATTTGTTTTCAAACTCCATGAAGAACAAAAGAAGCAAAGAGATTCTTGAACTAAATCATGAGGAATTTAGGTGCAGCACACATAAGAAACTATTTTTATTGGGAGTTATCAAGAGGAATCTTCTTTGGAAGCATATAAAAGTCTAAAAAATTTCATTTATCTGGAGGGCTTAAAGTTCTTAGGGGAGATGGGAAAATTGTCAAATCGACTTCTCACACTCTTGGCTCTAAGCGACTCCAATCTCCTCTGCTATTTTCTACCAGTAACAGGACTCACACTGATGTGAAGTGATCTGAGGCTTTCTTTGAGGAAGAATGTGGTACATTGACTTTGAAAATTCCCCACATGAGATGTCAAATATTTTTTCTTTGTCTCCCGAAACAAAAAAAGGTGAAATTCAGAGGCAAGACCTTATCTCCCATTTGTACCAAATGTCATGTTTTTTTGTGATGTTTTAAAACAAAAATACATAAAATATTAAAATATCACAAATGTTCTTTCTCTGTGTGTACATGCCTACACAAGTGTATAAAATCCCCTCTCTTAAAGTCATTTTTCAAAATCTTTCTTAGGAAAAATGCATCAGTCTTCCTGATTCTTCAGTGGGCAATATAAGGACAGTGAACATAGATGGGAAAATAATATTCTGTAGAGGGGAATGACCTCATGGCTATGGAGATTACTTGGTGTCTCTAAGGCCACATTTTCCAAAGGAACTGGGATGATTGTGCAATAGACAAGCATCTTCCACATGGGCCATCAAAGTTCTCAGATGCCAAGTGGCTGCTTGGAATCTTTCCTACACCCCCTTTCATTTTCAACTCCATCATCTTTGACCACCTGGACTACTGCTTGAAAAGAGATATTTTTGTTTCTGGAAGACTACTCCAAAAAACAGATATCTATAAAGATTAACTTACATCTTTGGGAGAAATCCAAAATAAGGTCCAGAGATTATTTCTTACATTGTGTCCAAGTAATATCTTTCAGGCATCAGAATTTTGATTAATTCTTGCTCAGTTTAATTTCATGAAAACTGAAGTATCATATTAAATAATCTCAAATTAAGACATCCACTACTTCTGAAAGGCTAATGCAAGAGGCAATAGCTTCTGACACCATGTTTATCTTCTTATTTGAATGTTACCACCAGAAATGCATGACATTTTTACTCGTGAAAGCAAGTGTCAATGTTACCATCTAGAATACATTTCCACAAGTCTTTGGAAATCCAACTCAACTCATAAATATGAAAAATATTGTCACTGCAGAGATCTTTAAAGTTTAAGATGCTTACATCTTACTGTTAGGACAAATATACAGAGGGTAACATCACACAATTAGATTCTTATCTGAGTATTAAAAAGAGGAACAGTAGAAGAATTTCAGGATGCCAAATTCAATCAGTTTGATTTATAAGAACTGTGTTAGTATGTCTCCTGTCCCTCCAAGTGTTGTTACATTATCTCTTGAATTTGTCTTCCTAATTTTGTTCTTCATGGATAATGATTAGATAAAAATCTCTTCATATCAATTCTTTAAATCAAGTATTACTAAGGGATGGGAGACAAAACAAAACAGATGAAATACAAATGTGATTACATCATACAGTCTCACACCTGCTAAACAGGCAAATTTAGGACGACAGATATGAAGCAGATTTAAATTCCATCTTTTTATTTTAGTTCATGTCTGAATGGGACATCATTTTCATAGACACAAGAATCAACTGATGTGATGGTAATTGTTGGTTTATTCACTAGAACATTCTTGCTATCAGGATTCTTGATTTCTGTTGCAGTAACACTCTTAGGTAGGAAGAAAAGTTTTCATGATAATTTCTGAGTAATGTTGCTTTAAATTGTTTAGAAAACAGTCTCTTTTTGCTCTATCATCTTCTGTGAATTTAAGACCTTTAAGTTTTACTCAATATATTTAAGGAGAAAAACCAGTGTTTAAAAAAAAAAAAGCAAAATAGGTACTTTCAAGGTCCTGATTGACCATGTCATACTACTTAAATGTGCACCTATATTTACTAACACCTGAAAAAAGGGGTTATGAGGTTCTTTAGTTAGAATGCGTCATGTTGCATCACCGTAACAAAAGTTCTCCAAGATTCCAAAAGCTTAAAGTTTCCATGATTTATTTATCCCTTTTATTACACATTCATTGTTCCAGCTCCAAAATCTCCCCCATTGTAAAATCGAGTGTAGAAGATCTTCACTATCTGGAATGCTGCCAATAGAGGAAGGAGAGAAATAGCAAGACAACATGCACCAACTTTATATGTGTCTTCTAACATGCCATTGAACAGTGCAAGTTATAATATTGACTGCTTTAGGGAACTAACCATTAGGGTTTATGAAACTTTTCATCCTGAACAATGTAAAACATGTTTTTTTTCCATTTGAATTCTTATAAGTTCTTAAAGTCCACCCTTCATAGATCCCTGTATAGAGAACATCATTATTACTTGGAACTTAATTCTATTTTTCATGTATGTATGTAATTAACTGATTAATTCAGTACTTCCATGTACTCAGTGTTTTCCTGTTCTTCCTAGAAGCAACTTCTCATATTCTGATAATTATAAATACCATAGTGATCTCCTTCATTTGATCAGTCATTTCCAATGATCACACCTTGTTTGTTTGTTTTTTAATATTTATTTTTATTCATTTATGCATACAAGAACTGGGGTGTAAGCCAGAGGTGGGAGGGGAGTGAGAGGATTCACCAGAGATAGAGTGGGGAGGAGAACAGGCAGATCTACTGAAATACACTGCTGAAGGGAGCAACGGGCGAGAAAGGAGAGGTTTGCTATACCATGTGGGTCAGCTGCGGACTAACTTATGCTGCAGTGCTGGCAACAGCTTGATAGCACTAAGATTTTAGTCCCCACACCACCAAGGAGGCTCCTGAACACACCTTTGAAAAATGTTATTCATCCTATTTTACAGATAGGAATACCCAAATATAGCAAGTGATTTGCTCAAAGAACCACCTAATTTGGATTCCATATTATTTCTACTCTCCTTCATGTAGGTGCTGGCTAATAAGGTCATCAATGACTTGATAACCATGATTTTGAATTCTAGAATTGTCTAAACTGAAAAAAAAGGAAGCCCTATTTCCTCTCTGCTGTCATTTACAAAAAGTCATGGGTAAATGGAGAATGATGGCTTACATTAGTGTAATGAGTTGGTAAGAAGGCAAAACATAAAAGTAAATGAGAAGAAATAAGAAAAGTTGAACTAAACCTACCTTTGCAAATATCACCATATCATTATTTATAATATTATTATGCCAAGATAAATGTAATTATGCTCTAAAGTCTTATGATATTGATTATGTTGTGTAATGTTCTACATTATTTATTTTGTTGGATTTACGCAAAAGGTAACCATAGAACCATATTTTCAACAAATTATATGACTAGAGTATCCTAGGATTTAATCCAATTGTATCCAATACTAAGGCAGGCAAAATAAGAAAATACCTAAGGCAGGTGATGGTCATATAGAGAAGTATAGCAGCAACCCATGCTCCTGTGCCAAGTTGGTTCTGGAGTGGGGAGAGCTGCATAGCTTGGAAGCACACTCCTAACTGTGGGGAGATATGTGCAATGATGACAAGGTGAGCCAGGTTGGTCTCAGTGGAGAAGACTATATTTAGGATGATACTTCCCCTACATCAACCCCCCTTGGAACTTTAGCTGATTCTGTGAAATGGTGCTGAAAGTCCAACTCCCAGACCATAGCGACATGGGTCTGAAAATCCAGAGAAGACTATCAGTGGTTCCAGAGGCACAAGCTACCCTGACACAACATTTTCACCAGTGACTGGATCCCACTAGGCCCCTCCCTCATCCCCAGACTCAAAATCTGCAGAGTTCTCCCTGACATGCAGCGGCATCTGCTGGAAAAGTAGAAGTTCTGCACCTTTAGGACACTGGAACAAACAGCAACCTAGAAAGCTAGAAAATGGGAAGTTGGAAAATGCAATGCATAGCATCTTGAGTCCTCAAGGGAATATTTCACCACAGAGAGAAAAAATAAATATCTAGAAGTCAAACACAACGACATGGAAGATCCTTTCTCCCCATCAGAAACAGAGTTCAAAAATGCCATGATAAAGAAATTCAACAAATGGGGAAAGAACAAAAAAAAAAATGTTCAAAGATATATAGGAAAACTCAGAAAAGAGAGTGAATGTCCTGAGCAATACAATTAATGAACAGAAGTTGGAAATTGAAACTTTAAATAAGAAAATAACAGTGGTGTATGATGTAAAAAGATCAATGAAGGAGATACACATATATATTACATAATATATCATATATTAATTCATGAAGATTAAATTCATACCAGGTGTCTTATCTGATGACAATGATATCAAACTAGAAATCAACCACAAAAATAAAGTAGGAAAAAATCTCTAGTACATAGAGACCGAACACCCCACTGCTGAAAAATGATTGGGTTAAGGAGGAAATCAAAAAAAGAAATTTAAAAATACTTGTAGACAAGTAAATATGAGGACAAAACCTACCAGAACCTATGCTAAACAACAAAACCAGAACTAAGAGGGAAGAGTAAAAAAAAAAAAAAAAAATCGAATTGTCTTCTGTGAGGGCAGCTTCTTTTTCAAACTATCCCTACAGCTTATCCTTGTCCTGTCTGAACTCATCACTGCTAGTAAATGCACTGCTATTTCCCATCCAATGGAAGCTGTATGAATTATAGCTTATATCTACTCTTTTATTTTAAAATCTTAAAAAAATTTCCTTCCGTCTTCACCACAAGGAGTTGAAAATTGCTTGATATGTACAGAGTTCATCAGACATATACAGGTTATTTAAATAATTTTTAACATAGTTATACTTTTGTGGCATAAATCAAAAATAACTACATTTTTCAACACAGGAATGATATAAAATTTGTGCAAACAAAAGCAAATTAAGAATAAGTAAAATTTTATTTGGGAAAAATGTAGAAAAATGTACAGATGTGACAGCAATTATATTTTACAGCAGAGACAATGGAATGTGTAATGCATAATAATATTAATCAATTAGGAACTTGCAGGCTTAAAAAGCTGATATTCTTTGATATGACATGTTGCAGAAATTCTTTAATACAGGAACTTCAAGGAAGTCTTGGTTACTAAGCAACCAGTGGCCCAAGGGAACATGCTCATTTATGGCCTCCTGTATGTCACTGTGTCTCCCTGGGATGCTGAGAGTCTTACAGATGGAATTGTCCACACACACTGGCTAAGAAGCTGTCACCAGTACATGCATGGCCTGGCCCAGTGAAGAGTGTAACACTTATTTTGGGAACCAATTCTTTCTCTTAATAGTTCAATGCCTTCCCCTCTATTTTTAAGGAACAGTGGTAAGACAGTCAAAACATTCAGCTTATTTCAGATTATGGGATCAGGCTGTGCACTATTTTTCAGTAGTGAAGACAGTGGAAAAGTACAGGTTCCTTGTTTTATTTTACCCTCCTTAACCTTATATTAACCATGCTGCAGAAGCCTATAGACAGAGGCAACCTTGTAAACCACTGATTGACAGATGAGAGTGTACCTATTAACGTTGAAATCACTGTTCACCGAAACTATGGTCCACAGATGATGAGTGATGGGTGGTGGTCAAAGTGGCGATTATGGAAACTTTGAAGAATCAAAATAAACGTATTTTTAGATGAGTGTGCAGACATCAGCTGCTGTAGCTAAACAACACAGTAATGAGATGTTGCTGTGTTATTGACCAGGGCAGTGAGAAGGAAGAGAGTCTGGACAGGCTGGAGACAATAACCAGGGAAGATATAAAAAGTCCTTCTGTCACAGCCACCCCACACCTTCGCGCCGCCGTTGAGCATGCACTCCATGTCTTTTCTGGGCTCTCCTGGGAGCTGCGGTGATACCTCCTATAGAACTTATTGCTATATCCCAGTGACTTCTTCCGCTGCAACTTGCTCCAATGATGTAAGTCCCACTTTGGGACTGTGTTTACCCAGTAGTTGCCAAGGAAACATCTGGCTTCTGGATAACTGCCAAGAATCCTACCGTGAAGTGCCAAGCTGTGAATCTCCCAGCTGTGAACTCAAGACCTGCAACACAAGTTGTGGCCCATCAAACTTGAATGTGCCCTGCAACTCTCCAGCTGGAGGCAAAGTAAGCAGCGCCTGCAGAACAACCAACATTGGACCCAGTCCCAGCTGCGGCCCACGCACGCTGAGCAAGGGGTACGTATCTGGGTGCTCTCCACCCAGCCGATATATATCTAAAGTGTGTCTGCCCCCCAGCTATGGCTCCAAATGCTTTGGGCAACTTAATTACCTATCCAAGAGTTTTCAACCCCTAAACTACTGCAGAGTGGGTAGTTTGGGGTACACAAACTACCTAAATTTAGGCGTGATGCGTAGCAGCTTCTCACCATCATGTTCTATTACCTACAGCTGCCAGCCACCAAGTTATTCAGTAAAATATTGCAAATATGGGTCAAAGTATAGGCCCCTGAGCTGTCAACCACTGAGTTATTTTTCTAGAAACTTCCGGTCTCTGAGTTGTATACCAAGTACCTTCCCTCCTCTGAGGTATTTATGCAGTGGCTGCAGACCTCTGAATTGTTATTGATCAACTTCTCCCAGTTACTAGTTGCTGGGAATTGTCCAGTGGAGAGGATTCTACTAGTAGTCACCTTCTCTAATATGCTGATGAATTACTCCATATGTCTCAAGAACTGTGTTACATTAACCTCAAATATAACTCCAGGACTTATTAAGTAAAACTATTACCACCCGCCAGCTACTTTTTCCTGTTGCTCTGTTCATGTCCTTTGTGTTGAAGACTGATTCTGAAAGTAGTGTTTTTGTTTCTGACTGACTGTGATGGACACACGGAAGATTCCAGATGAAATACAGGACAACCGCCGTTGCCTTTCTTATTTGGCTGTCACCGATACTTATCTGCCAGCGAGGTTTTCACCTGCTTTCCTGACAAAGTGGGGCCTCCTTGGTTTGATTGGTGACTCCAGCATGTTAGACTGTTTGCTTTCTGTCAATTGTGTGGTTGACTGCCTCGCTAGCCTCTTGCTTATCAGCTAAAAGAAAACATTACTTTTAAACATAAAGAATTGAACTGTGTCACCCTTTGCTTACTGACTGAATGTCAGGATGTGCAAGGTGCAATGCCTGACTAGGGCTCAAAATCAGAAGATCTTCTCTTCTAAAGAAATTGTCAAACAGGATCGGGGCACTCAACTTTTGTTCTTGAGGCCAAGGAGAGAGACTCAGAGGGAGCAGAAGAACTAAAAGCATTTGTTTGAAGAATGGAAGGCACTCCTACAAATTCCTCGTGATTAGTGATGGTATTTGTTCACAATTCTGACACCGACTGCAATGGGCACATGAAATTCAACCACCATCCTGCTGCATTCTTGCTTTTTTTATTCTGGGGAAGGTCCTGGTTATAGTAATAAAGAAATTTCTATTGGGAAATGATGATTTCATTATGCTTCATTTCATATAAACTAAAGTTTTGTCTGTGATCTTGACAACAGGCCTGGTATTTTCGAAATACTAGTTTTCTGCCATTTTGCATTGAGTCTAAATTTAAAATATAAAGAAGTTATAATATGGGCTTTGATTAATTTTGTGTTGTTCTATTTTTAGCCTACTACTTGTTATCCCTCTTTGAGTACATATGATTATATCTATATGGAGAAATTTGAGAAAAATATTTATGAACTATATCAATAATAAAAATGCATAAAGTATTGAATATATGTATGTTTGCCTGCACAATGCATGTATTTATTGGTTTTGTGGCTAATGTTTGAGCTTTAGGGCAGATAATACTGAACCCACTGGTAAATGGTTTAACCTCTAGAAAGTTCTCCTGAAAAATAAAAATGAAATCATCTACCTACCTACCATCTAAATTGATTTTTTGGTAAGTAAAAAGCTAATAATATTTAAAGTTAAATAAAATGACCCATGGACAATGATGTAACTGGAGATTAGAAATATGGGGAATGTAGTCAATATCAAGTCAGTAACTAAAATTAAAACTCATGAAACATAAAAATGGGATAGCATTTCATTTATTCATTCAATAGGTCTATTATGTATAGGATAGGCTGTAGAAAGAATAAAAAATGCATTGCTCCTGCTTGAATACATCTGGTGATAGTCAAGACATTATTTTTGAATTCAGTTAATTTGGGGGGAATGCTATATATTGAAAGTGTCTACTTCATACTGAGAAAAATCTTAAGATATTGTTAGCAAATATCTGTTGACCATAAAGGAGCAGTTTAATTGCTGTTCAATATTTGAATTTTGAGTTTCAAGTACTGAAAATAATTACTGTCCTATGTAAGTATCCAGTCGTCTACACTAAACTTTCCTGTTGCACATTTTAATAGAAAACCTATTCTTTGAGTCATTTAATGAGACTCTTTGGGGATATTGAAGATGAAGGATCATTCTGAGGAGGAATATACTGGGGTATATGTAATATATGGAGAGAGTAATACACTGAAGTCTACATAATACTACCTGGGGTATTTTAAGTTCAATATAAAAAATATCAGAGGAACTTTACTTGTAAGAATACTTGGTAGAAGAAATAGCATTGGAGAGATGCCTGAATGCTGAGAGGACTATGGCGTGGATATGCAAGAAGGATAAAAGAGGGTTGGGTATTAGATAAATTGGAAAAGATGTATAGTTTAGTTCAACCCAAGGAAAACACATATAAGACCATCATTGAAAAAAATGGGAGGAAATATAGGATATTAGATTAAAATACCTTGGATAAGAAGACTTCCTTAAAGAAGAAAAAACTAATAAGCAATAGAAGGAAAAATAAAAGATTTATAACTATGACTAAATCAAAATCAAAAGCTCCTAATAATGGAATGTATGATAAAGAAATAAAAAATAAAGCAAGAGTGTGTGTGTGGTGGGGAAGGCCATATGAAAACTATCTGTACTTTCCACCCATTTTTTCTGTGAATCTTAATAAATCATCTATTCCTGAAAAAATCAATCCAACAAAAGTGAAAAAAGTAAGATAGGGAGAAAATATGTACAGCATGCATCATAAAATTGCTGTCCAGAATATTTTAAAACTCCTACAAATAAAAAGAAAAAAATAATAAAGGACTCAACAACAATATATAATATGAACTATTATGAATAGAGGAAATGCAACAGGTGAGTAAACCTACTGAAGATTGTTCAACAAAGGAGAAACTAGTAATTATAAATACGAGATAGTATTTGTCACCATCTATTTGGCAAGCATTTTGAAGTGACCTATGTCAACTTAAAGAAGTATCCCCACAAGATGGAAGTGGTCATAGAATCTGACAGAAGTGCAGTAAGGTGACGATTTAAAATGCACACATCATGAAAGTGAGAATGGCGCACATTAAAAAAACATGCAACAACAAATGCTAGCGAAGATGTGGAGAAAAAGGAACTCTTCTACACTGCTGGTGGGAATGCAAACTGGTCCAACCACTATGGAAAGCCATATGGCATTTTCTCAAACTAATAATAAACGTGGAACTACCATACGACCCAGTAATACCACTTTTGGGAATCTACCCAAAGGACACAAAAACACTAATTCAAAAGGATTCATGCACCCGTATGTTTATTGCAGCACTATTTACAATAGTGAAGGTATGGACACAACCCAGATACCCAAAAATAGATGACTGGATCAAGAAAATGTGGTAGGGGCCTCCCTGGTGGTGCAGCGGTTGAGTGCTGCACTGTGGAACTGGCGGCAGCATGTGACGCGAGTTCGACCCCAGCCGGGGAGAACCCCACATGGTGCGGCAGACCTCTCCTGCCTCGCCCGCTGCTCCCCTCAGCAGTGTATTTCTGATCTGCCTGTTCTGCTCCCCGCTCTGTCTCTGGTGAACCCTCTCGCCGCCCCCCAAGCCTCTGGCCTGTGCCCCAGCTTGTACAAATAAATCTTAAAAAAAAATGTGGTATATATACACAATGTAATATTATTCAGCATTCAAAAAAGATAAACACATGCAATTCACAGCAACATGGATGGAACTAGAAGGGATCATGCTCAGCGAAATAAGCCAAAAGGAAAAAGAAAAATATCGAATATTCTCACTTACAACAGGAATATAGGGGAACCAAATACAAGAGCATCAATCAGCGAGAGAGGGGGGAGGATTGGGGCTCAGAACGGGGGAGGGGGAGCACAGGAGACTGTGATGACGGTACATAGGTGAATTGGTGGAATATACAGTACAGGGAATATACAGTAATGTAAAAGACACAAATAAAAATAACAATTAAAAAAATAATAAAATGCACACATTTTTTCAAGTTTTAGAATATTCTTTCTAGCACCGTTTGGATACTGAAATATTGGAGACAAGGAAAAGCCAAATCAATGGGTGCCTCTAATAAATATTTTCCAAGAATTAAAATACAGTGGAACAGTATATCCACATGAATTGTATGATGAAAGACACTGTAAAATAAAAGCTAAGGTTCTTAACAATATGATACGTAAAATGTAAGATATTTTATGTATCACCACACACATAAAACAAACATTTCTTTAGTGTATATATCTCTATATATTTCTCTATAAATATAATACCTCTTAATAGAACATAAGTGGTAAATATTTGACATACAGCAAATACATATTATACATACAAATATACAGAAATATATAACATGCTTTGGTAGTTTGGGAAAGATTAGTTAATAATTCTTAAATTGATTTTTAAGTTTGATAATTCTGTTTTGGCCCCCTGTGTAATTTAAAGTTGAAAAACAAAACAAAACAAAATAGCAGTATTAAGAAATAAAGTTAGTCCCCGTGTATGACTTCAGCGTCAGTCCTCTATCTACCATTGACTTCTAGAAAAGATTCACAACTTGTTTGCTTGCAGGAAGACAAACAGTGGGTTTAATGAATAACACATTGTGTCTATGGCTCCAACTGCAGCTAATTTGTAAAACACAACTGTGATCTTCTTAAATTTGCACTTAAAATAGACAAATGAAACCCTTCTTTTCCTATACATTTCACTGCACAGCTGACCGGTACTTTCTGCTTCCCAAATAGAAGGACATCATCTACATTTAACTTTTTTTTGGAAAAAAATATACTATTTGCAGATTTAACATATCATGCCTTACAGCTATAAAATGCTTATAAACCCAAATATAAGCATTCAAGTCTTTTATGTTTATCTTCTCTTCTGTGCATAGCAGAGGGCGGAATATAGTGACTTCACACATCTTTCTGAGTTGCATTGAGTGCTGTAAGTCAAAATTCTACACTGGTAGTTAGTTAATACACAATATACTCGATGGGTGAGTGAAGTCTCTTTCAATTCCTTTACTGGAAAGTTTATGTTTAGGTGACTAACAATCCACATTACAATAAAGGTTCAAGAAAGAGCTGATAAAGTGACTAAGGTGACTAAGGGAGCTGCCTAAAGCTCCCGTTTGTTTCTGTCTGCTTGCTTGAAATCGTATTATCAGACAACATCTTTTTGACCCCTTCACTCATGGACCCTATTTTCTCTTGGCTGAGAAATAAGTATACATAAACGCTGCGTCCAGTGTTAGCCTTAGTTATTTTAAAACGTTCCTATGAAATTTCTGAATATACAGTTAGGGCGCTCTAGCGGTCTCACCTGACAGTTCAATTAGTCGTAACGTCACTCCAAATTCACGAGAAAAAATTTCAAAACCCTGTACCTCTGTAGTTATTCATCACCACCCACACCCAAGCGTCGATGCGAAGACACCGCGGCGTGCTGAAGTCACCGTTCCCAGATCCAACTCAGAAGTGAATCAGAAGGGAAGAGAATCGTTGATCAGGTGCGCGGACGTGTTGCCTCAGAGCCCATAAATTTATCTCTTCAACCACTCACTTTGCTCACTGCGCCTGCTCCTTTTGTCTGCTATTATACCGTGACTGACAGCTGGGGTTCCATCAATCACCGATCCGTGTGTGTACAGCCAGGTCGCTGACAGGTAGGAAGAAAAGGGAGCTCAGATCTGGCCTCTGTTTTCTGTCTCACTATTCGAGTACCACAGCTTCACGGGCTGCCTTTGCTTCTCTCACTCCAGGGCCACCCTTATTTACAGGAGAAATTACTCAACTTGGAAAGTAACTTTCTTAATTAAATAAAAAAAAAGTCACATACAGACATTGAATTTACCTTTAGATTCTGCTACTTAAAAGGATGGGACTAAATTTTCTTTATTTAGAGATTAAAGATTCAAAAATTCAGAATCACTTTTTTTAAGGAAGTATACAGATTGGAATTCCAGATCCTTTTTATCAAGAAGCAATTATGATAAATATCATTATTACTGTCATTATCACTACTTTGTACTGTGAACCTTTCCTCATCTGAGTGTGGGCACTGAGACTGGAGTAGTAACAATTACACTACCAGAAGCTGCTCTTTCTTATCAATCTGCATCTTTTCTCCATCCGGTCTGATAAGTAATAGACTTTCTGAGCTCTTTTCTCTTAAGTGGGGATTTCGACTTCACAGCGCAGGAAGCAGTTGCCTTATGAAGGCCGAGTCACCCTGAGGAATATGTGTGGCCAGCAGACCCAAAGAAGGGTGCTAAGTGCCTCTCTTATGCCTTATTTGTTATGTGCACTATATGAGTCAAACAAATGTAGCAAAGTTACTCAAAGAATTTGAGTTTTAATCCTGGATCTGCTCTTTACCAAGTGCACAGTTTAAGCTGGCCCTTAACCTCAGAGGCCTTTATAATGTGGAAGGCTTTCTAAGAATCAAGTGAGATGCTGCCTAAAATCTCCCAAGACAGGGCTAGGAATAAAGCTCAACTCATGGAAGTAATTTATATTATGCTAAAAAGCAAGAGACCCTCAAACTCACCAACACTGCAGGCTTTTGTATGTTGATTATGTAATTGAGAACTGTGGGTTCCTACAAGCTGGCTACTAAGTGGTCACTCATGGGCAACTGTGACCTATTTGCTATCTGCAAACCCCAGCAGACATTCCTTGACGCCTACGGAGAATAGCCCCTATCAGGAGGCAGGCCCAGGACCCCTAGGCCGCTGTTGACCTGATTACGTGACTATCTCCATGGTTGTCTCAAATAACTCTGCCTGTGATAACATCATACTGTGCTGACGCAAATGTCTCTTGACGTAAGGTCACGATGTCCCATCCCCTGTCCCTCATAAAAATCTGTCCCCTGTTCCTATCTCACCCTCCAGACCTTATTCCTCAAACCATTGTCGAATGATTAGCTTTTACTGACTTATATGCTTTCAATAAGTGGCACAAGAGCATCTGCTCAAGTAGCAGTCTCACCTTGCAAACCTGCTCCTTGGCTGCTGTGTTCCTCATCACGTTCCCACCTCAAAGTGGCAACAAAGTTCCTGTCACAACAGAGAACCAAAATACAAACTCTTTGTTCTAGACCAGTGTTTTAGCAATGCAGTCTTTTCTTCGCTGGTTCCTATGAGAAATGAACTCCCCCTACATCCCTTCTTACTCTTTAATCCTTTATCACGTGGCCTCAGGTGAGGTGCAAACCTTTCTGACTGGTTAATGTGGAAGGAGTAGCTGGTCCTGGACCTTTCCACCTTGCCCTTCCCTTGGGGGATCCTCTTCCTTCACTACAAATTGCTCACAGACTGTCCGGTGACACTACAGTTCCCACTGAGGGAAAGCTCTCCTGGGCGAGGGCGGCCCTGGTGTTGACAAATTTGCTAATTCTAGGTTTTGGGGTCAGCAAGACCATTTGTTGTAACAGACCTAATTTTACAACTTGACTTCTGTCAACAGAGTTGATTTTTGTGTTCTCCGCCTGCGTTTCATTCAATTTCAATAATTGAGTGTCGAGAACCCACTTAGTAACAAGGAGTAGTCACCCAGAAACCTAACATGATGTTTTCAAAATTAAGTCATGCAGTTTGCCACTTACAGGAAGATTACCTATACCCTAAAAAATAACGTATTAGTGAAGATATGAACTAGGGAATACAACCAGGGTGCAATTTACTATAAACAGAGTTCATGGCATAAAGCAAATCAGACGAGAGTGCTCCCATTTCATTATGGATTTATTCCATTGTGGGTATCATACTTATGAAGGTAATTAAGCTTGAAATTGAAAATACTTATTTAATATTATAAAAACACTCCCTAATTTTTTTTTAATCTAATGTTGTGGGTAGAAGCAATACATGATGAAATATGGAGTGTATGAGCAGAGTATAAACTATGAAAAACCTCCTGGCATTGGTATTTCAAGATCTGAGTGCAACGTTTATACATCACTGATGCCCTGACCTGAGGAAACTAGAGGGAAAAAACTAGAGGAAAAAAAGAAAACTAGAGGAAAAAGAACACCTTCAATGTATATGGCCTTTTGCTCTAGACTAAGATATTGTCTTATACTCAGTCATGTGAATTGACATTTTATACCACACATAATACTACATGGAAATGAAGGAAAAAAAACAGTTAAAAATTGGATTAACAATAGAAGTAGTAATCTTTGGAGAAAATGATATAGAACTTAGAATGCATGCTCCTGATCTTGTATAAATATTAAGTCAATTATAGTCTTAGAGGGAATAAGCAAATTTTCAAAGTGAATGACCAAAACTTGAGCACATGAGCTCTTCAATTCTGTCTTGGAACACGGAACAGGTGTCAGTGCCACGAGCAAAGAGCAGGGACTGCAAGAAGGAGGGAGAGAATGGGAGGAGGCAGAGATGGAAGGCTAGTGGGAAAAGGAAGGAATGGGAAAGAAAAAGGATCCTTTAAGTCTTTTCTAGAAACCTCCCCTCCCCGCCCTCTTAGGAAGATCAGTAACTTTAAAATTAATAACCTGGGCATTCCAAAAACTACAGGTCTTCAAACTGGAGGCCAGAATATTTTATCCTGCCCTGGGCCTCCTGGATACGCTGGGCCATTTACGATTCCAACAAGTTCATCTCCTGCAAATTTATTAATGCAAATCACAAAGTTGGAATTCTTACTAAAGCCAGTGGATCCTTTGAAGATTATCCTGGAACCAGATGAAGGCAAATAGCTATGCTAACTTCATGAATAATTGTGCATAAATATGTGTGTTTGTAGATATGTGCGTATACATACACATACATTCCTTTTTATCATGATTCTTAAACTGGTGTATGTTTCTAGAAGCCACGATTCTACTGTTTTTGAAAATATATATTTACTACTTCTGTTTTAATGACCTGTTTAACACTTGGGCATACTAATCATAAAAGAATGTCATCTCCATTACTTAGGAAGCTGTTGGTGTTAGAGAACTTAGCCAGAATATGTTTTTCCTTTTTTGTCTTCTTGAAATATTGGTAATGGATATTTTAAGTATAACAGAACAATCCTACCCTAGGCAAGGAATATCTACATTTCTTGTTGCTTTCAGGTGAAATATAGTGCTGTTATAAAATATTAATAGAAACAGAATATGAAATCACAAGTGTTTCCACAGAACTGGTATGACAGCTCTATTGGACAGAAGCAGTGTTTTCAGGGAAGTTATCGCTCCTCTTTCCAAAAGAAACTTGAACTCATTAGCCGCAAATTCTCCTAATAAACCTGAACGTGAAGTCATAATAAAGGAGGGCTCAGTTACAGCTGAACAATGGAAGGGAAATTCCTTTTTATGGAGAAATACGCCTGGTGATCATTCTAGGTCATCACAGTTAAATCAGACACAAAACCAGTGCAAGTGCTTTTTTCTCCACTCTAATCTAAATGTGGGACCCAAGTTCATTCTTTTTTTCCAATGTCATCCTTGTTCTTCACTGACAGCCAATGCAGACCTCAATTCTAGAGTCTCAAACCCTGAAGTTCCATGTTTCCAGGGCTGCAAAACATGCCCAACACTCAACGCCTGTTTACCAGATTCCATCTTTGTATCTGTATGTGAACATTTGCAGATATGTGCCTTCATTCCCTTGTGAGAAACCTTAGCGTGTGACGCCATGCAAGGACAGAGGGTTTTCACGATCAGTCTCCAAAGGGGTAGGGTACAAAGGAGCAAGGTGTTTAGAGACTATGTTGATTATAAATGTCTGATCACAGGCAGGTCCCAGTTACTCCGCCACCTGCAGGGAAGTATGGAACCTAAAAAACGATTCTTACAAACTTATGCATGTTGATGTTGTTGAAATATAAGATCTATGCATTTTTTTAAAGTAAACAGTCTTTCAATTTTCCATATAAAAGCAAACTGCCATTTAGATGGCTGCCTGAGGGCCCCTGGGAAAGTGTGTTTGTGGGAAGCTGACCTGTCAGCTCAGCATAGCTAGACAGATGTCCCCAGTCATGGGAAGTAGTTCAAGGCCAAACAAAGGCGCTGAATGTGGGGTCAGGCCCCTGTTCTCCAGTTCCGATTTTGCCAATAAATAGTTGTGTGACTAAGATCAATGCATATTTTCTCCCTGGACTTCAGTTTCCTTCCCAGTAAAATGAGGACATTGAATTTAATGACCCCTTGCACCTCTAAAATATGACGAGTCTATCATTCTAGATAGAACCTGTGTTAAAACCTTTTATGGTGTTTGACTATGCCTTACTTCCGAAGGTTTCCTTCCCAAGGTGTGTATCAGGACCCACCCAAGCCTAGCCAACATCTTTTAATGAGACCAGCATCACTTAATTACATGTGGCAAAAACCCATTAAATCATGGGAGATACATGGAGTTCTGGTCCACCTAATTATTAAACTGCAAGAGTGACCCACGGAAACTTTACACTTCACTTACACATTTCCTTAAGACACTGCATTTCAGCTAATGTTAGTTTATATTCGAAGAGAAAGAAAACAAAGGGAGTACTTGTGGGAGACCTGAATTCCCTCCACCAGCTAATTTTCTGAGCAGAAGCTGCACAGGGTAGTTATTTTAACTCAGAGCCTCCACCCCTCCTGTAAAACATGTACATCTCAGTACACTAGTAAAACCTGCCTGGGCTCTCAGGCCAGATGGTTAAAGCTTTTCACTAGTCATCAGCCCCATGCCTGATGGATTGCATTTCACAACTGAAGACACTACTGTCATAATAAGGTAATAATAAGGTACATGCTAATGTTGACCATTTAATCTCTGCAACAGATTAGCCTTTTAGAAGAGCTGAATAATAAAAAAAAAATATGACATATTTTTGCAAGCAAAACATTAACTCAGATTCATTTGGGTTGGGGTCTGGACTTCATCCAACAGTTGGTGCAAAATATTACTAACTCCTATGCTCTTTTCTCTTGTAAAGATCCACAGATATCATCTCTTTATTTTTAAAAGCTTAAAATAAAAGGAAAACACACAAAAAGGATAGGCATGTTGATGGATGCAGTCATCTCACTTAAGACACTCAAGGAATGCCAAAGGCAAACTTTTCATAGGTAAGCACCAGGACATAAGCTGATCGCAGGGGCTGATAGGGCAGCAGAGGAAGACTCAGCAATAGGTTATCTTTACACGGTGCAGCTTTGTGCAGACCAACACGTAATGTAGGGAATTCGTACTTTGTCAGACTGTTGTGTGAGTTTTGGTTGCTAAATCACTCTATGCTATTTTATTGTAAAGTGGAAACAAGTCTTTCTCTCTGGACATATTGATATTTTTAGCTGCAGGCAAGATTAATTGTAAAGTAATGCATTTGAGAAGTGATTTTTAATAGTACATGACTGTTTCAAGCTTACATCTCAGCAGACAGGTCAGGTGCCAAGATCCCAGATTTCAACCCTGGCTCTAATTGCAGATACAGACATTGTGGGATGAGGACGCTTGTTAAATTCTTTTAATAGATTTTGCTTCCAGAAGTGTTGCTGACAGCACTCTGTTGACATGGTGAACTGATCTGGCAGTCTCTTTGAAAGGGCAATGCTGGCATGTTCCAGATCTCATTGAATTCATTGTCATTTACCGACTGTGAGCCCAGAATGAGTGGCAATGACCACGTGGAGTTGAACTGCTTTTCTGGAAAGAATAGGGCTTTGATGGGCATTTGGTGACTTCTCAGGAGCCACACAGAAAATCAGAAACCATGACACTGGAGTAGAGAGAAATGGCTAAACAAGTAGTAGAGGATTTAAGGCACAGGACATGTTCAGCTGACAGGGGTAGTGACTGAAGGATAGGTCCCAGTCCCAGGACAGGGGCGAAGGGATGAACTTGGGGCTGGCTGTTAAAGTAGGAAGGAGCAGACCCTTTCTTCCCTCAGTCAGCCTTCCAGCTGCCCTCTGGTGCCCCCTATTGACAGAATCCAGCAGGGAACATAAGATGGGAGAAATGTATTGAATAGTTTTCAGATTCTCAGCCACCTCCCAAAGCAGTGTTGAAGGGAAGAGTTAAAATTTAAAGATGACCGCTTAATATGCATCACATACTGGCTCTGTGTCTTTGTACATGGAATCTAAGTGTCTATGCTATATTTTTGCCAATTTAGGGGCCATGTATAAAATTATAACATGTAATATTGTACACCTGGCAGAAGAAGTGGTTTTCCTTCAAGCGGAAGAGACTTTCAGTTTTTGCTATAACTGAGATGGCCTAAACTGTGGGTCACCACCTCTTAGCTATGTCAGCAAAGACGCTCTTGGGTGAATGTCAGAATAGACATGCAAAATGTGTCCCTTTCTAATGAATCTGTATTGTATCAGTGACCTGTTTCTAAAGCAAGGCTGGCTCAAGATTAAAAACAAACAAATGAAAACATAGGTAGAATAGCCTAAAAGTAGTGATCTGGTAAAACTTTCATATCTTCTGCACCTCCCATCCCACCCCTGCATGTTTCTGTAGAGTCTTAGACCTTTGCTATTGTAGAAGTTCATCTAAACTTATTTATTAGGGTTTATTATGATCTTTGTTTCTCAGCAACGCCTGACCAATAGGAAAATAAGACAAAGGAGAATCAAAGCTGATTTTACTACAAAAATAATTACTGCTGAAAAAGGAGACTTCTCTCTGAGAACAGTTGTTCTTCCTGGTAGTAAGTCTCCGGATCATGCTGGGGCCCCGGAGATTTAACCACATTTGAGGCAGCAACCAAGCAGAACAGAAGCTTCCTGAAAAGATGCAGACAAGGTGCTGAGAGCAAGGCAGACCCAGGTCATTATCCAGACTCTCCCATCAAACGAGAACGCGTCCTTCCTCCTGCCTGATGGCAGAGGGAGGTCAGATTTACCCAAATGGAAGCCCTGCGTCGTGGGAGAAAACACCAAGAGCTGAGGGAATCATTTTCCACATTCCCTTACCCCACTAGACAGTAGAGACAGTGACAATTACTGTCTCGTCAGAAAATCTCCAGTGCTTGTATCAGTGTTTGGCAATTGTACTGAGTACACACGTGTTGCGTGCGATGAGAGTGTTGATTCTTGGAGATTTTTATTAGAAAATTTAGATGTAAATCCTGCTCTTTAATTACTGTTCAGTGTCCCTGTAGATGAGCCATTTTTACATCTCTAGAACGCAAGTATTTACCTCTTACCTGGAGTTATAAGCCTAAACAAATTAATTCCATAAACCTTTCTAGTTCCACAAACCTAGGAGGCTTCTCTATCATTATTGGTATAGATAATATATGGATGATTTTGTAATCAGGGGCTTGGGACATAAACAAATGCTGAGAGAAATGTTTACTGGGTAGCCAGAAACACACGGAATGGTTCTAGGTATAGATTTGTCCCACATTTTCCATCCTCCTGGCATTTTATTCTTCATGAAGATAGTTATCAGAGGTTAGAAAATAGCATTCTTATCCTAGCTCCTGCCTTCCAGGTGTCTTTTCTGTCCTTTAATAAAGTGCTAGAAGCCTAGGGCAATAACTTGTGCTGGGTCACGCCCTGGGAGCAGGTCACAGATGTAATCTGAAACCCAAAGGGCAGGAAGAGACTGAAGAAAACAATAGAGCACTCTAGCTGTAGGTTGCCATGGAAGGAACAAGGGAGTTAACAAGAATGGTCTGAAGCAACCTAAAGACAAGCAATTTCCCTACCCCACCCTGCTGCACACACACTCACGAATCTCAAAAAGTTTTCTAGATGTCTTGGATGGGTCTGGTTAGATTTATACATTCCTAAGAGTCTCAACAACACATTACATATCACAGCCCATTTTGTCAAGACTTATCCTTTGAGCAACTTCTGGAAAAACACATTCCACAGGGCGAAGCTCTAACGCACATGCTTCAGGGGTGGGCACTGGCTCTGAGTGCGTGAGTGCAGCTGGATGGATGACAGTCACAGTCTCCAGACTGCTTCCCGAATTTCTTGGTGCAATTATGTGGTAATCAGCACGGAATTTTATAAGGGAATATGGTTATGAGAGACAGCGTGGGTTAGCAGCACAAAAAAAGAGACGCAACATCTGAGTTTCCCTGTAACCAAGTCTCTGTGGGAATGTACAGACGTCATCTACGCGCTCCGACATTCAGGGCCCTCATTTATAAAAGAGCAGGCTGCCGTGACTCTCTGTTCTCTTTCAAGTTCAGCATTCTACAGCTCGGACCAATGTTCTAAAGAATTCAGTGCATTTGTATGACTAAAAATTTGCCAGCAGAAAAACAAATTTTAAACCTCCTGTATTGTTGGTCTCTGATCAAATAAACAAAAATAAACGACTAAAGCACCACCACCACCACCAATCCCGATGTTAGATTTCACCGGGAGTTAAATTGATAGCCATTTTCAGGGCAATTGGATATTATCTGTAAACTTTAGAGCACACGGCCCTGTTGGGTCAGTGCTGCCACAGCTGGACGCTGTGGGGAGTAGTGGCCAGTAGCTCTGTGTCTGGAGCTGCATTGTGACACCTTGATTAGTCCTCCCGCCACACGGCCACAGATGATTTATTTATGTTAGCCTTCCTGTGGTCAGTTTCATCATCTATAAAATAGAGATTACAATCATATCTACTCCATCCATAGTTAAAAGTGTTAAATGAGTCAATACACGTGTTTTAAAGAACTTATAAATATTCATCATAAAATAACCACTTAGGAAATTTAAGCTACTGCTGCTATGGCTACTATTACTTACATCACTGCTATTATTTTTATTGATGCTATGTGAGCATGTTCACAGAATGCATCTTTAAGGAGGTTTCATTCCATAGAGTCTTCAAGGCAAATAATAAGAAGTCAACTAAATGAGCACTAATAGTGGCATTAAGATGGGAGGATGAGAAAAGATGGGCAACCACTAATACATCATGCCAACTCGAAATCAGCCACAGGGATATGACTAGAGAGCAGGAGGGGTGGCAATGCCACTGAGAAAGTGGTGTCAAAACTCCGAGAAACACTTGGGAATAAGGTGATTCTCTCCATGTGCAGGAAAATGACAATTTTAAGCAGATGTTTGGTGCCAGAAAGAGAGAGAAAGGTCAAGGGAGATCAATTTATTTGTACCTCCCTCTTACTCCTAAAATGGTCAGGAAAGATCATTATCTGTCCATGCAAAACAAAAAAACAAACCAGCACCACTAGCCCATTATCTTTACAGAAATCAGAGTGGAAAGTAGATAAATCAAATTCAATAAGAGAGGGTCTTGCAGAGACCGATGATAATATTAACAGTATACCATGAGCTAAGATATACTGTGCTTTTAACCTCCTGCTCTATACAAAAATAAAGAGATAAAATTAATTGATTTACGATATAACCATGTGATATTATAACAGGCCTCAGTAACGAGAATGTGTGACAAGGAATGATTTTCAGGACATATTGTTAATAGCAAACAAAACAAGTGGCAGAAGAGTGTGGATAATACACTTTTTATAAAGGAAACAGGAAGAGAAAAACCAAAGCATAGTTTTCTAAACATTTATAAATACATTGAAAAATTTGCAGAAAAAGTTCTGGAAATACACAGAGCAAATTGTATTTACATCAGGAAGTGAGAAACTCAAGAAATGGAGAGGGAGGTAGAAAGTTAAGGTTATTGCCTTATTCAAGAGTGTGAATTTATTTCAATGTATTATAAAAGAGTTCATAAATTATTTATAGAATAAAAATCATTTTTAAGGAATGATTTAAATAAAAATCCCAGTTCCCGATAGAACTGGCCTTGTGACCTTATTTATTCTCCATTTAGATTTGAGTTGATGAGGGAGTTGATTTCATTAAGCGCTTTCCATGAGCCACTGCAAATTTCAGCTGGTTGTGCAAATAAGTCATACTCTGGAACGAGCTCAGGGACACGGTCTTTTTTTTTTTTTTTTAAAGATTTATTTTATTTATACATACAAGCTGGGTACAGGCCAGAGGTGTGGGGTGGCGAGAGGGTTCACCAGAGACAGAGCGGGTAGCAGAACAGGCAGATCAGAAATACACTGCTGAGGGGAGCAGTGGGCGAGGCAGGAGAGGTCTGCCGCACCATGTGGGATTCTCCCCGGCCGGGCGTCGACCTCGCGTCACCGCTGCCAACAGCTCCACAGCGCAGCGCTTAACTGCTGCGCCACCGGGGAGGCCTGGGACACGGTCTTTTTTTATAAAAAATATCATGTCTTAAATTAAACCAAATCAAAACCTGGAAATATGACGGAGGCTACTAGAAGTAGAGGGTGGGTGGGGATGGGAATGAAGCGGGAAGGGGGGTCCATTGAACTACGGTAAAGGATGATGGGAGTTATGATGGTGAGAGGGGTGTGGGAACACACACCCAACAAAGTATGAACTTATTCTCCTAAATCATAGATAGTGCTGTAAACCAACATTACCTCAATAAAATTTATGTAGAACTGTCAGGCTGGTGATTTTTCTGAAGAAAAACCTGTCATCCAAAATTGAGTTCACCCGCGCATGCAAACTCCCATCCCCCATCTAAGTGTCTGCAGTGGGCAAGTAGGTATGACGTGCTCTGCCTAGAGGGGTAATGGCTCCGCTGACATATCCCATCGAGTATCTGACATCTCAAATTGCTGCCTGTCTCCTGGTTATCCCAGATCTCCCTTATGGATATTGGTTGAGATCTTAATTTCTATCAACGCTTCCCCCTGTGACAAGGTTCAAACTCTAAGACAAGGTGTCAAAAATAGAGCAGTTAAGTTTACTTCACCCTCCTCACGCCAAGGGTAAAAGGCCTTTATCAACAGTGCTTCAGCCGGGATCCTACGTATATGTTATGGGAACAATGACGGGAACCACCAAAAATTCAATTGAAAAATATTAAAAAATAAATGAATAAAAGGCCTTAGTTACCTATTTCTAGTGAAAATAGCACCTGCAGTTATGGAAAACCATTTATTTATGCTGTGTGTTGATTTACTGAAGGACATTTTGGCAACAAATTATTCATTTTTTTTCTCTGACAAACAAAAATGACAGGACAGGGATTGATGAGTGTTTTCCTTGCTAAAATATTTGTCTTTTAAAGGACTATGGGCTCTCAATTTTTCAAGTTAATAGGGTGGAACCATCTTTTACAACTCAGTAAATCTGCAAAGTATCTACAAGCTACTCACAGTTGAGTCTTAGACACAACTGCAAAGAAACAACCGAAGTTGGCAGAGGCAGGTGGGCAGGGCAGTGGAGAAGGGAAGATGCAGAGACTTGCTGTAGGAGACAAAGAACACTCAGACACTACCCAGACTGCAAAAGATTACAAATTATTTATGGTTTGCTTATTTTGCTTGCACATTTTTTTCTCCCACATTTCCAGAATGTGAAAAAAGATTTCCTTTAGACAATTTCACCTTGATAAAGCCTTACTTTCTTCTCTCCCTGATCTCTTCTTCAGTCCTTCTTTAGCAATGAACAAGTCTTTATTACACATATTTATCACATGAAGCACAACACATGAGGCAAAACATGACTAAGGAGCATTAAAACTCAGCACACATTTCCATATCTCCTCTTGCTAAGGACACCCAAAAGGTTGCAGTGGGTAATGGGGAAACAGTAAGTGGTTAACCTATTAGAAAGTAGTAGAGACTACAAATAATAGAGACACCAGTGGAAACTTGAATGAATGCCTCCTAATTGCTAATTATTTCTCAGATACTTTACAGACCTTTCTTTCTTTTAACACAGAAAACTATTCTTTTGGTTTGCTAATACATTCAACATATGTATTTATGAGGGTCTACCTTGCACATAAGCCTATACAATGATTATTTGGGTCTGATCTTTGCTTTCTGAGAGCAATCTCAGCTAACACATACATTTTGATCTTCTCTGCACAACAGAGAATGAACTGCTCATTTTGTGCTATGAACCTTTCAGGAATCTTAAATTTCAGTTTTTATGACTATGTGAGTAGGTAGGTAGTTTGATAACTAACCCAGATGATATGTGTTTCTGATGACAGTTTCTGTAATTCTGTGTTCAAGGTCTATGTCTTAAACCTCTTTCATAAGTAAGTCAATTTATAATATTATATATATATAATTACAGCATTATAATTATGCTATAATTATATATAAATATAATTATAATTATATATAATTTATATATATATAACTTATATATTATATATAGTTTATATATTTAGTTCAGTAACTCATGCATCTCTCCTCTCTGTTCAGGCAGCACAGCACTGGAGACTTGGGATGGAATTATTGATTTATCACCACCTTGCTGTGGGTACTATTTATGTCACTGCATTTCTTGAACTTCAATTTCTTTATATCTAAATTTAGAGCTCAATAGCCTACAAGACACATTCCAATTCAGTGTCCTTTGATCTACAAGCCCTATTACAATGAAGGATTCTCTGATTCCCTGACTGCTAACCAGCAGGAGTTATATACTAACATGGAACAGATATTACTGCCACTCTGTCAAAGTGAAAACAGCACACACAATCTTTATGAGTGTATTCTGAATGAGCATTGTACTTAACAGAATGTTCTAACTAATGAGCCTCGGATGTTAGGGTGTGGTTAGGAAAGGGTAGAGGAAGAAGAGAGAAATTTTAATCAATATTCTGTCCTCAGACACAGAAATTTTAATATATTTTAAGGGCTTTCTGTGTCTTCGTATTATATATATATATATCACCAGGGACAAATCCTTTAGATATATAAACAGGAAAACAGTTCCTGGTACCTTATCAGTAGTTCCTAGTGGAAATACAGCATTCTTTGCTTTTGGAGAATATAAGTTCTTGTGTTTAACCAAATGTAAGTCAAGAGTTATTGTTTTACTTGCAAGCTGACCATATCTCTGAGGTGAAAGGGAGAGAAAGGGGTCAAAACAGGGAAGGGAGGAACACAAGGGACTGTGGAGAGAGATCATCATTGAACCACCAGGTTCAATGGTGGTAGGAGAACTACAGTGGCTACCCCTGAGGGAGAAATCAAATATTTCACAAAACTGAATGCCCATGTAAGAAAACAAATTTAAAATAAAAATGTTATTGTATTGTTTGTGTCTTTAAGATTGCAAAGAGTTTTCTTAAAGAGATGAGGACGCAAGGCTCTGTGTTAATCATGTCTTCTACTAGACTTTGACTAGAAAATTCTTCCAAGCATTGAGTAAGTTGCTTGTAAGAAATGAGGCCAACAGCAAAGATCTTAAAGGGACAACTTTTGTAACAGACTTTGTGAAGGACCAGGGTGACTAGAGGTCCCCTGTTTGGGGAGGAGACTCTGCTGTGCTCTGTACTACTAGCCACTGACAATTTCACAGGCATGTAAAGACAGCAAGGCTGGCACAGAAATAAGACTGCTCAGTAGAGACGGCTGGGGCCTCTCTGGTGGCGCAATGATTTAATTCTCAGCCTACAAAGCTATCTGCAGCCACGCAGCAAGAGTTCAATCCTCAGCCAGGGAGCTTCCCACATGGTGCAGCAGACCTCTCCTGCCTCGCCCGCTGCTCCCCTCAGCAGTGTACTTCAGTAGATTCGCCTGTTCTGCTCCCCACTCTATCTCTAGTGAACCCTCTCCCACCCCCACACCTCTGGCCTACACCCCAGCTCTTGTATGCATAAATAAATAAATATTTAAAAAAAATAGTAGAGAAGGCCGCTGCCGTGGCAAGACTCCAGGAAGACTGATTCTTTTTTCCCCCTTCTATAATGGAAGTCACACGACTTTACAAGACTATCTATGACTTCGTAGAATAGGGTCACACCTCCTCAGATGGATGTCCCAGTAACTCCCCAAAGCACCCACAATCTTTACTCTAGAACATTGGGCGGGATGCTTTCACTCACATGTGGAATGTAGAGAAACAAAACAGGGACTGGAAGAACTAAACCAAAACAAACCCTGTAAACATGACTCCAGAACTGAGGAATACTGATGAGTCTTTACCAGGAGCACGGAAACAGGAGAGAAACAATGTGTCTCCGAATACTTGGTAACTATGTTAAAGTGAATAGTTGGCAAAAATGCTGAGTCACTCCTTTGGTACAACTTGGGACTAATTTTCAGTTTGTGAGAGAAAGTGCTGAACCCAAATAATGCTGAACCCCTGGTGGCACAGGGGGTTAAGTCTCAGTGCCATCAAGCTATAGCCAGCCACTGCAGCCTGAGTTCGATCCCCAGCCAGGGAGCTGACCCACATGGCACAGCAGACTTCTCCCGTCTCCCCGCTGCTCCCCTCAGCAGTGTATTTCGGTAGATCCCCTGTTCTGCACCCCACCCTGTCTCTGGTGAATGCTCTTACCATCCCCACACCTCTGACCTGCACCTCAGCCTTTTTACTCTTAAATAAATAAATCTTTATTTTTTAAAAAATGGTAGAATGAGTAGAAACGCAAGAAAGACATCACTTCTGCTGCTGCATGGTTAAAATTACAGATAACCTTTGTTGCATAAACATGGCATCTTTATATATTTCCTCTCATTCTAACTTAAAAAGTTCATTATTCCTTTCAATTGAAAATAGGCAATAAACAGTGGTAATAACCTATAATAATGAAATGCTAATTCTAGGAACAGTGTGGTGTTTTGTAGGAAGTGCTTGTTTACTTACCCCATTCCTCTAAAGTAAGAATTCTTGTTTTGTTTTCTATTTGAGATTACTTAGAAATTTATAGAAGAGTTATGATAAGAAGCAAGTCTGATTAACCCCAGAATGCTCAAACCTTTATACCAGGGTCTCCCAACTTGGGAAAAATGATATGTTAGACAAGATCATTTTTTGATTGGGGGTTCTGAGTGTTATAAGGTGCCTAACAGTCTCTACCTCCTAGATACCTGTAACTCTAGCATATCTTTCACACACACACACACAGACACACACACACACACACACACACACACTCAAAATTTTTTTTTTCTCTAGCCATTGCCAAATGCCCCAGGGGCAGGGCTGGCAAAATCACCTTGGTTGAGAACCACTGTTTGAAACTACCCTGCTTCCCTACTAATTTATATCAGAGAAAGGAGACTGAAGCCATTTCAAAGATGTTTTAGGTAGCCCTTAATGAGTTTTAGATGGTAGAGTTTGAGATTTATTAGGAATAGCTAATATTTTATCCATGCATCTTCATTCCGCATTAATTAGGCATTTGGGATTCAGAAAAATATCAGAAATGATCTGAGAGTTAGGTGCCCCATCTGCTTGGAATGCCTGCAGGATTGCCCCTTCCCCAAACATCGGAAATACCTCACAAAGAGCTGTTTGAGCTGGTCAGCAGAACACTCGATTCAGAATTTGACATTGACATCTATAAAGCACAGAAAGAGAATGCGAGGTTAAAATATCAGGGTGATCCACTGAAAAATTGCATCATGTTCGCTTCTTGCCTTAGGAAGCTATTTTTGCCTCCCCTAGGAAGACATCAAGATTTCACTTCTCTAAGGCATACATATCTTACCACCAGGGGGCAGTTATTAGCCTCTGAATTTGAGATGGAAGATCCTGAAAATTATTCATAAACAAGTGTTTTTGTTTCCAGGAGTTATGCAGGGTATTGTGGGTGAGAAAATCTAGTTTTGTTCAACACCAGAATGAAGTTTTGTGGTGGGGATGAGGGAATAGACAACTGAATGGGAGAGCTTTCTGTCCCTGTGACTGCCTGGGACTGTAGCTTCTTTTCTTTTTTTTCTTTTTTTTTTTTTTTTTAGATTTCTCTGAAAGTTGAGGAATTTTTTTTTTTAAGATTTATTTTTTTATGCATACAAGCTGGGATACAGAGCAGAGGCGTGGGACGGCCAGAGGGTTCACCAGAGGCAGAGTGGGGAGCAGAACAGGCAGATCGACCGAAATACATTGCTGAGGGGAACAGGGGGCGAGGCAGGAGAGATCTGCCACGCCATGTGGGCATCTCCTGTGGTGGGTGTCAAACTCATGTCGCTGCTGTTGACAGCTCCACAACGCAGCGCTTAACCGCTGTGCCACTAGGGAGGGCCAAGGAAATTTTATTTTATTTTATTTTTCCCTTAAATTGTTATTTATTTTTATGCAATAGAGGAATAAATCCCCATAAATCTCCCACTGTCTCATTTTCAATGTTCAGAATGTAGAGATTATGCCAGGTTTTGAGCCATTGGAGGTAGGACCCCACTGGGGAAATGTGAGTGAGTTCCGAAAAGCATTGTTAGAATTACTCCTGATTCCATGCACGAAATGCACTTCAAAAGATTAAAGAATAAGTTTTCGTCAAATTTTGAACAATAAGAATATAGAATATAATTTAATTATCACAAAAAGGTATTTGATTTCCACAAATTGGACCCTCAGATTTCAGAAAAAAAAAAAGAAAAATTGAAGCAGCTAATAGGTATTTCCTAATGTTCTGTTATATAATGTATATTATTGAGAGTATTAAGGATTTGTAAATGGTCATCAATGTCCAAGTTGTATAAACAAACCAAAGCAGATTGAATACTCAGACAAAAAGCTTGCCACGCAGTAATGCTTCCGTGGTATTCGCTGTGAGTATTCTTTAGAGTAACAAGATTTAAAAGACTTTTAACAGTAAGTCCTCACATTTTGAAATTAGATACTCTATACAACAAAGGCTCTGATTGCAGGGAATTCACAGACTTTATGGACACACAGATATATTACAGATAATTACAGTATAATGAGTAAATGCAATTAAAGAGATGAGAGAGGGAAAGAAATAAATGGAGGGAGGGCGGAGGGAAAGAAGAAAGGAAGGAAGGAAAGAGGGAAGAAAGCGAGGCAGGGAGGGAGGGCTGGAGGCCTGGAAGTAAAGAAACACGGAGGGAAGGAAGGAGGGACAGAAAAAGAAAAAAGGGAAACTACCCTGTGAGCCAGGAGAATGAAGCCGCAAACAGTAGCGGACCAGATCAGGGGAGTTTCACAGAGCGCCTTACCCTTGTGTAGCCATCTTAGGCCACTGGCACTGGGCTTTGGGTACCAACGTGGGGTGATGGGCCCTATCAGTAATGGAAAGAGTTAGGTTCCATGTGGTAGATGATGGAAAATAAAAATATTTGAAGCAGAAGAGAGACAAATTCAAACAGCTGTTAGAAAGATGGCTTTGGTAGCGGCACAACAGGAGAAGGAAGTAGGAAGGACGAGTGGATGAGGAAGAAAGAAGGAAGGCTAACATTTCAGTGTTGAGTGAGTTAATGATGCTGCTCTATAATGAAAGAAAAATAAAGAAAAAAAAACAGACTTTAAGATGAGCTCAGGGGGCCTCCCTGGTGGTGCAACGGGTTAAGCCTGGTGCTGTGGGGCTGTTGGCTGCTGCAGTGGGAGTTCGGTGCCAATGCCCAGAGGGTGAGATTCCCACATCTCCCCCATGGCGCAGCAGACCTCTCCTGCCTTGCCCGGGGCTCCCCTCAGCAGTGTGTTTCCGTCCATCTGCCTGTGCTGCTCCCCACTCCGGCTCTAGTGAACCCTCTCACTGCCCCCCACCTCTGGCCTGCACGCCAGCTTGTATGCAAAAATAAAGTAAATCTTTAAAAAAAAAAAAAAGAACTCAGGTTGAGCTCTGGAAACACTGCTTTGACTGCGCTTGGCACAGAGTGTCATGATAATTCTTACAGAGTCTCCTGACTAACTGGAATGTGAGCTCTTTGGGTCAGTCCGGGGCTGAATCCTCGTTGTAGGATCATGGTTTAGATCAGTGGTTTCCGTAATAGGGATTAAGTTTTGCATGGATGTCCTTAAATCCCTTTTGTCTTCAAAATCAAAGCACCACTCTAAAACGTTACATTATCTTATGGCAGTCTTAAAACAAAGATGGTCATTGTTCTAGAAGTAAGAAGCATGGCTAATTTCTGCTTCTCTGTGAGAAAGTGCTTACATGTACTGAATAAGATTCAATGCAATCATTAGGACTGCCTGCCTCCTGCTGTAGGGAACACCAGGGAACAGCAAGCTTAGGACACCCTGAGGATTGGGGAGACTTAGGCAAGTCAGAGCTGATACAACTTGCCCATGATGTCATTAAAAACTCAGTACTGGGCCTCCCTGGTGGGAGTTAGTGCAGCGGGTTAAGTGCATCTCTGTGGAGCTGTTGGCAGCTGTGGCGTGAGTTTGATGCTCTGCTAGGGAGATTCCCACATGGTGCAGCGGAACTCTCCTGCCTCGCCCACTGCTCCTCTCAGCAGTGTACTTCAGTCCATTTGCCTGTTCTGCTCCCCACTCTGTCTCTGGTAAGCCCTCTCGCTGCCCCACACCTCTGGCTTATACCCCAGCTTGTATGTGTAAATAAATAAATCTTTAAAAAAAAAACACCTCAGTACTTTGAGTCTTCTTTTTCATCACTTAATGTGTGGCCTATAGGCTCTTGTTGTTTAGATAGTTATTCTTCTCTGTGTATCAGATGAAGAAGAAAAGGATAAATTGTTAAAGAAAGATACCAGGTAAGTATATCCTTTTTTAAATGACTGTTCTGGGGCCCTATCTGTTGAGGGCTATTAACATCTCATTGGCCAGAACTCTCTTCCTATGCAGGCAAGTCTGGGAGATGACTATTTATAATTAACAGTTTTGTTCCCTAAACAAAACAGGACTTGCGTAAATTTGGAAACTGCCAGATACATCCAACCATGATGAGCTCTTTGAAAATGGATATTGACTAGCCAATTAGAATCTCTCTCTCTTTTGTTAGAAAGATAGATGGATAGATAGGTAATGATGTCTACATAAACATACATATGTATAATGATAGGTAAACAAATATACATATATATTTCCACATATATATACACACTAACATGTAATTTTTAATCCGTTAAATAAATCTTATAAAATATTCAAAAGAGTATTTAATGGATTGCCTTGAGCTATCTGGAGAAAAAAATAAAACTGTTAAAACAGACCATAGAAGAAACTTATGTTTTTAAAGTATACCCACAGTAGACCAAAACAGAAGAGAATATTTACTAGATGTGTAAGGTTAATTTTGAAACAACAGAATAAATTACTAAAGACTGGGAAATAAGCAATTTTGTATTTCCATGTCATTAAAATAAATACAACTAAGAGAAAAATATCTCCATGTGAAATGCTTGTATTTGATGTAATAAACATAAACAAGATGATATCTTCAATAAATAAAGTTTCCTCAAGTATACAGGAAAACTGTAAGATTTAAACAGTAAATAATATGATTCTTTAAAGATTTATTTATTTATTCATATAAGCACTGGAGTGTAGACCAGAGGTGTGGGGTGGTGAGAGGGTTCACCAGAGACAGAGCGGGGAGCAGAACAGGCAGATCTACTGAAGTACACTGCTGAGGGGAGCAGCGGGCAAGGCAGGAGAGGTCTGCTGAGCCATGTGGGTCAGCTCCCTGGCTGGGGATCAAACTCATGTTGCAATGGCTGCGGATAGCTTCATCAGGCTGAAACTTAACCCGTTGCACCACCAAGGAGGCCCCAGTAAATAATATGATTAAACAATCTGCAGAAGGGTCCTCCCCGGTGGCGCAGCGGTTAGGCGCTGTGCTGTGGAGCTGTTGGCAGCAGTGACGCGAGTTTGACACCCGGCTAGGGAGAATCCCACATGGCGCGGCAGACCTCTCCTGCCTTGCCCGCTGCTCCCCTCAGCAGTGTATTTCTGATCTATCTGTTCTGCTACCTGCTCCGTCTCTAGTGAACCCTCTCGCCGCCCCATGCCTCTGGCCTGTACCCCAGCTTGTATGTATAAATAAAAAATAAATCTTTAAAAAAAAAATAAAAAATAAACAATCTGCAGAAGGAGAAAAAGAAAAGACCACTTCAGGAGATTTTTCTCACTGACACTTAAATTTAAAAAACAAAAACAATTAGGCATTTTATTGTACAGCTGGTAGAGAAATGAGAACATAAAAGGAATTTATAACATTCCAGTTTCTATTTAAAGTACATGCATTATTGAGAACATTGTAAATCGACACAAATTTTGGGTGTGCGATGGAGAAGAGTTGCTGAAGCTCTAAATGCCTGACTTACAGCATTTCTAAGGAAAGTAACTCCCAGATGTTCTTTCTGTATAATTTGCCATAACTCACAGTCATCCAATGGAACCACACTGAGTTCTTTACCCACGAAGATATCAGGAATCTGTGTAAGAAGCGAAGGTGATTATTGTACTGTGGATGTAAAAGACATCCATAGCTTCCAATATTTAGTGAGAAACTTCCCAGGGCAGCATTCCATATTAGAAAGTAATAATCTAAGCAAGTCAAATTCTTCTTACTGTGAAGTGACTGTTAGTATGATGGTTAATTTTGTGTATTGATTTGGCTAAGCCAAGGTACCAGTTGTTTGATCAAACATCAGTCTACATGTTGTAGGGGGAAAATTAGGTAAGATTAATATTTAAATCAGTAGATTGTGAATAAGCAGATTGTCTTCCATAATGTGGGTGGGTCTTGTCTAATCAGTTGAAGAATTTAAGGACAATTGAGATTCCCGTAAGGCAGAAGGAATTCTTTAGACTTGAGGTGCAGAATCAGCTTTTCCCTGGGTTTCCAACATGTCTGTCTTTTCTGCAGATTTTGAACATGCCAACTATATAAACTTTAAGTTTCTTAAAATCTCAATACATCTCTTATCCCATATAGATGTTTTCTGTTGGTTTTGTTTCTCTAGAGAATCCTGACTAACAATTATGTAATAAAATAATCTTGAAAGTGTAGTGTACTGAAATAATTACAGATGCAATGTAGAAAATGTGTGTTAACAATTCTGTTGTTCTTAGTACTAATGTAGAAATCCTTGTAACGATTGTTTCTATAGATCAAATAATAACACACTTGGAAATTATGAATAAATTATAGTGGTGTACATTAACCACTACCTGAAAATCATCTTGAAGTATCTAATTACGTCACTTTTTCGTGATCATTCATTGACCACTTGGAAATTTGCTGGTATGAAACTGAAGCAAACCAGTAATTTCCTAGGTTCATAGGGCAGTTGATACTTCAATCTAAGTCTAAATCATAATTTTCTCAAATGTTAAAATACTGAGTGTCCGACAACCATATATTAGAATTCTATTGTTATGACAATTCACTCTTCATAGGTCCATACAGATATGATCTAAGTTTGTGTATCAACCATTTTCCAATAGGATTTTGCAGATGTCTTTGGATTTCAGAAATGAATTGTTTTATTTCATGATGATAATTTCTCTGTGGTTACTCTCTCTTGACTCAGTATAAATTCTTCCATCTCTTTTCTACCATCCCTTAATTATGAATATTCTCCATGTTTACGTCATTGGACCATTGTTAGTTAACCATTAATCTACAATCTGCCTATTTATATCTGAGTTCCAACAGCCTAGCGACCACAAATGGTGAGTGAAAAGTGTATTCACCATAGTTGAGTCAGAAAAGCAAGTTGATATGGGTATCATCCTATGTTAAGATTAAATTTTTTTTAAAGATTTATTTTATTTTTGCATACAAGCTGAGGTGCAGGCCAGAGGTGTGAGACAGTGAGAGGGTTCACCAGAGACAGAGTGGGGAGCAGAACAGGCAGATTGACGGAAACACACTGCTGAGGGGAGCAGCGGGCAAGGCAGGAGAGGTCTGCCAAGCTATATGGGATTCTCCCCAGCTGGGCATCGAACTTGCACCACAGCCACCGACAGCTCCACCAACAGCGCTGCGCCAACTTGTTGCGCCACCAGAGAGTGCCCAAGATTAAATATCTTAACCATATACTTGTTTTTTTTTAAGAGCTATTAAAATAAGCCTTATCAGTCCTAAGTAAGTCACTTGTCGATGAATTTGCTATCAAATACAGGAATATATTTTGAAATGCTCTCCGTTCTAGAAGGTATTGCTTAGAGTCGGGTGATTCTGATGAATGAAGACATGCTTTTTGTAAGACTAGCATTTATTCCATAATTTGAAAATTATTTTTTAAAATTTTTCAAAATTGTAGTATTTTGGAAATTTTTAAAAATTGTATTATTTTCTACATTCATCTCAAAAAGCACATGGTATTTTTTATTGCATAATTGTAACATCCTATAGCTTTTTTGCTAAATAATAGACTTCTTACTGTAATTTTTGTTTTCCTATTTTGCATCTGTTTAAGGAATCAATAAATGGGTAGTTTTTTTACTTGGCATTTTCTATACATTAAAACTTTTAACTAAGTTAAGTGTATAAGAGCTTGTTAGATGAGACGCTATTAAAAAGCAAATTAAAGCAAATTCTCTTTTCTCCATATTGTCACGGGGGAGTTGAATCTAAGAGTTTCATTAAATCTAAGAGACTCATTTTAACCATTACTTTCTATCTCCTCCTCTGACCAAACCTTTGGCCAGGGCCGCTTAATTAACTAATTTGACTTTTCCCCTTTCCTTTCCCAACCCTCCCTCTGGGGCGAATGAGTAGCCACAGGCCTAGTCAGTAGGCAGCGGGAGAGAGGAAATGGATAATCAGCCCCATGAAGAGCAGATATTCGCTCGCTGCATTTCTATTTCATAGACTGATCAAATGGGGGTAAAGGGCTTCAAGTGGCTAAACTTTAGCAATTAATTCAACATTTGCAGAAAGTTGCCAGGCTTTCAGAGTTCCTGGTATTGGAAAGTTTCTCAGTGTATGCTGATCTATTAGTCTACAGCCATTTTTTCTTCGGGCCTGAAAAGTACCTACATAACCTCACACCCTGTCCTATCTCTCAGACCCCCCCTAGCCCAGTATTAGCCTTACCAGTATGCCCTGGTCCCTTGACCAGGTCTTCATTTAACAAGAATGTATTGACTGGGGGCCTCCCTGGTGGTGCAGGGGTTAAAGTTTCAGTGCTATCAAGCCATCACCAGCCACTGAGGGCTGAGTTCACCACATGGCGCAGCAGAACTCTCCTGTCTCGCCTGCCGCTCCCCTCAGCAGTGTATTTCAGTAGATCTGCCTGTTCTGCTCCCGGAGTCTGTCGCTGGTGAATCCTCTTAACACCCTCACCTCTGGACTACACTCTGGTTCTTGTATGCATAAATAAATAAAAATAAATCTTAAAATAAAAAAAAATATATTGGCTGCCCTCTTGATGGAAGGCATTATAACATCACCACACTGTAGTTTCCATTTTTTTAAAGGAAATCCTTTTACTTAACTGTGGTATAAAAAGAGAAAACTGAAAAATTGTAAAATTGCAGATGGGTAAATCATCAAATAAATGAAGGCTTTTGTGGAACTGATCAAACAGGACATCACCAGCATCCAACAAGCTCTGTCACTGCTTCCTCTTCCCCAAAGGCACCATTTACACCATAAATTTGTTTTACCTACGCTTGAACTTTTTATAAAGCATGAACTCTTAGACAGCTATGTTTTGCTCAAAATTTGGTTTAGGAGATTGACACATACGGTTTAATAATTTTCATAGCTCAATAATTAAATTTTGTGTAGGAAGCAACTTCATTTATATTTTCTAATATGTGGGGCATTTAGATTTGTTCCATTTTTTTGAATATGGCAGACAGTGCTGTTCTGAACACCATGGTACCTACCCTTAGGTGCCTGTATGTTCACTTCTCTGTGGTGTATACACTTAAGGGTGGAACTGCTGAGTCAGCATTGGTAGACCTAGCCACAGACATCTGCAAAGTGTCAGTTTATACTGCCCTGGCAGTCTCTGGGAACAGCTGTCCACATTCCCGCTCAGCAATACTTGGTCTTATCCTTTCAGTCATTCCCCTGAGTGTGCATGCAGCGGGGTGTCTGTGAATCTTGCCCTTGAGTGGCTGTGGTCACTCACGACGCCCGGTGGCAGTTTCTTACATGTATCCACCATTTTATACTTTCTATTTAGGGGAGTGTCTGCTCAAGTTTTTGCTGAGTTTTCAGTGTTACCTTACACTCTATCTACATATAACTTACATGTCTTTTTGTACAGATGGCAAATACTTTCTCCCATGCTCTGAGATTTGCATTTTCACTTACTTACTACTATTTTTTGAATTCTGATTCATAACGTAGTCCAATATGCATATTTTTCTTTATATCATTGCTTTTTCTGATCTACTGAGAATAGTTACTTACCTCTGAGGTCATGAATGCGGTGCAGTTTTTGTTTTCTGGAAGATTTTACTGCATTACCTTTTGCACTTAACGTCTACAGTACCTCTGGGGTGAGTTTTTGTGCATTATGTGGTGAAGGAAGTCAAGTTCCAATTTATTTCCTTATGAATATCCAATTGCATTGATGCTGCTCACCCAAAAGACCATTATTTCTCCACTATTATCCACTTTTACACTAATACCCACATTGCCCTAGCTCTTACAGCCCTGCAGAAGGTAAGTCTGTCTTATCTGGCCAGTCTTCAGGCTCGATTCTTCTTTACATGGTCTTACCTATTTTTTTTTCCTCTTTAAAATTTTAGAGAGAACTAAACAATTTTTTTTTCATTCTTTGTAAGCTTTTGATTGAGAATGGACTGAATCTGTAGATTAGTTGAGAAAAAATAGGTTTTTATTTTAAAGAAATATAACATTATATCATTAGGTAAGTTTCAGGGGCACATCATTGAGAATCCATATGTGTCTATAACATTAAGTTCACTACTGAAAGTCCAGCTGTGTCCTTCAGCCTACCATTGTCCCCTTTTTCTTTCTTCTTATTTCTTAAGATTTATTTATTTATGCATACAGAACTGGGTATAGGCCAGAGGTCCAGGGGTGAGAGGATTCACCAGAGGCAGGGTGGGAAGCAAGAACAGGTGAACTAACTGAAGTACACTGCCGAGGGGAGCAGCAGGCAAGGCAGGAGCGGTCTGCTGTGCCATGTAGGAAGCTCCCTGGCTGGGGATCGAACTTGTGCTTCAGTGGCTGTGGATAGCTTCATAGTGCTGAGAATCAACCCATTGTGCCACCAGGAGGCCCCAATGTCCCCTTTTTCTTGATTTACCTATCCCTTTCTTTCTGGTGACCATTATTTATCTTATAGTCCAAATGTTTATTTTTGCTTTATTTGTTTCATTTACTTGTTTGTTCATATACCACGTGTGAATGAAATCATGTGGTGTTTGTCTTTGTCTGTCTGATTCACTACACATGAATTCCTTCTTTGTCTATACATGTTAAAACTTCGTATTGCAACTTTCAATCATCACAGGTGGTGAATACCTCCATTTATTTAGTGATTCTTTAGTTTATAGCAAGATATTTGTTTAAGTGTAACTAGAAAGACTACTTTGTGTTTCATTTCCTTAAAGTTTTATTGTTATGAAGGGACACATTAACATTGTATTCAGTGATTTTGCTGAGGTCTTTTATGAATCCTATGAATTAGTAATATCTTCTGGATTACCTTATGTGTAGTTGTATCATTTTGAATAATGTTTGTGTTATTTATTTCTGCTTAGTTCTTATAGCTTTTTCCTCTTTGAATTATTATAGTGGGTAGTACCAGTTCCAAATTAAACAGCAGAGCTAACTCTAAACTCCTTGGCCGATTCTCATATTTGATGGAGAAGGAATATATTTTATATAGACATGTATATGTATATGTATATACATTGCCATTGAATAAAAGATTAGCTGTAAGGGATTTTTTTTAGATACCCTATCAGATTAAGACAACCCCCTTTTATTCCTAGCTCACAATATTCTTTTTTATTTTCTTTTAATAAGCAAGGGTTGATTTTGTTATAGGCTTTTACTAGATCTGCTGAGAATAGCCTACTTCTTCTTTACTTTTTTATATGAATTATTTAATTAATTATTTATATAATTATTTAAATAATTATATGAATTATTTTAGATGTTAAACAAAATTTGTACTCCTAGAATGAATATATTTTATCTGACTGTGACTTATTACCCTTTTCAAACAAAGTTAATTTGTTAACATTAGGTTTAAAAACTTTACAAGTAAATTTATATGCGAACATGACCTGTAGCTTTAAATTTCTGTAGCATCATTGTGCACATTTCCTGTCACTGCCTGAACCAGTTCTGAATGTGTCTGCATGGCCTCTAAGCTTGTTTTCTCTTCTTTACCCATTTCCTGGACAGCTGCTATTTGTAATTGAACACAAGTATTTGCCTAAGCTTTGCACTGTTGTTATTTACTCTAGATGATTCCCTTTATTTCTGGTAGGCAGGTAGGTGAAGCCCAGATAACATTAATATCCTCAGGATTTTAGCTGATTTAAGGATGGGTGTTTGTTTTTTATATACTTATGCTCTATCTTTGCATTTAGAAGATAGTCCTTCCAGGGAACCAACGGAAAACCTGGCTTATTTACCAGGAACATTAAAATCCAATCTTTCCAGCATTAGGAACTTTCAACATCTCTCCAAACCTTTTCAGACTTTTAGGAGCAGCTGTTCCTCAGCTTCTCCATATCGTGGCCTGCGCCACTTACAAATGTACAAATGGATGAAATTTTGAAGGGAGAAGTGGCTCAAAGTTGGGCTCACTTCTCCATGCTGCTATTCCTGCCAGGATCTTGGGCTGCCAATTACTGACAATAAGGTGGTAACAAATATTACTTGGATTCTCCAACCCCCAAAGACAGTCAAAATCCATATTGATTTTTTCCTACTGTTAGCAATTTCAGTACTCCCAAGATACTCTGCTTTCCCCATCCTCCCAATTGCAAAAGTTTAGTACTAATCTGGTGAGGTCTGTCTCTAACTTGTACCACTCCCTGATCGCTGTACTTTGTGGTTAGTTTCATACCACAACTGGGAAGTTTCTGACAATGTGATCTAGCAACTACAACAACCATAGACTAGAACAAAACATTTTCTTTAGAGGAAACACAATATTGGAAAACACAACTTCATCCATTAAAGATAACTTCCGCATTATTATGTGGGGCAATTTCAATTCTCTGTTTCTAAAATCTCAATTTCACAAGTCTTTACTTTAATCTAACTCAGATTCCCATTAAACATTTATTTCCTTCTCTTCCAAAAAAAGTAAAATAAAATCAAAACCAAAAAGCAAAGGCACAGTTCTACTCTCAAAGGTAAATTCAAATCTCCTCTTTCAAGAAAACATTTTTAATATTTAAAGACTTTTGTCCTTGCAAATTTAGAAGGCAATTTTCCCACTGCTGGACATTAAACTATCAGTAAATATTGGGATTTAGTCTAACCCAGGACATCCCCTACATTAGAGGTTCTTTGAGAGAACGGCAGAAATAAAGTAATCTCAGTGAAGACGCTGAATTGCTGCCATGTTTTTCTTGGAGATCACCTTATACCATCTCCTTGCTATGGACAGAGCCTGGCACATAATAGGTCCTCAGTGAGTGAGAAGCCATGTCTTTGGGGGTTGGAGAATTTATTTTGTAGAAATTTGCTCTTTCCAAGACACCCAGTTACCCTCATTGGCTTCTTTCCAGTCAAACAAGATGCTCAGAAAAACACACCTATTCAAAAGACCTAACAGTTAAGTCATTTTTTTGTTTTCAGCGATATTACTGATTAATCACTTCCCCTGAGATAAATTGGTAGATTCAATGTACCAAAGTCACCTTCCAAATTGGGAGGATTTGGTTGATGTTAATTAGGTGTCAGGATGAGAAAGCTCACTCATCAGGCTGGTTACTCTTGAATTCACTCTGTTCCACCAAGATCCAACCTCATGAGGAATCCCTGTCCTTATGCTGCTTGGATCATAATTGACTAGGATAAAGAATCACCAGGGCAGAATGAACTACTTGGTGAAAAAAGAAAAAAAATGGGAAACTCCTGGGGAGACTTCAGTAAAGAAAAGTGGAGAAGAAAATCTCCTCTGCTCGTGAGATGTCAAGATGCCCCCTCAGTGCCTTCAGTGCCGGATGCTTTAGCTGTGGACACAGTGAAGTTTTATTTTTTAAAGCATTTTTAGGAAAACAATGCATGAGAAACTGAGTAAAATAGTCACAGAGTATAGATTAGGATAATTTTTAGAATCCGCCTGCCCTACTTTCCTCTACTTCTTATACAACTTTAAGAGTATTTTATCATCTTAAAGATGTGATTTAACAAAATTGGCTCTGGAAACAAGCTGATAGAAACATAAAGTGGCTAACTTAATTTTTAGCAAGTATTAATTAAAAATGGATTAACGCTCTTGCTTTTTTGATTTAGATTTTAATAAACTTAAACATGACACATGAAGCAAGGCCAGATGACCTAACCTCAGAAGCACTGTGTTCCTGAAAGACAATCCGTCTGCTCTTACTGGGTCAGTTCCTACCCTGTCTTTGAGAACATCTTGTCCTGTGAGCAGATAGCTCCTTTAGCCCTTGGGACATAAGAGTTGTGATCCTCTGTTCACACTGCAGGCGATTTTCTACACTACTTAGTAATGTAGACAAAAATATTTCACACTAAATATAGTTTGAAGATACTAACCATTCAAATAATTTGAAATTACTGGCATGTATTTATTTGTAATATGTGTGGTAATTCACAAGTACAAACTTAATCTTACGGTAAAAGGAGAACAGTTTCTCACACAAAAATTATGAAAAGAAATACCAATATCCATGACTTGTGGGGTTGGCAACGTTAAGAACTCTGTGCAAGGCTGTAAAATCAAAAATAATTGGTTTATTTCTTCATGTTTTGAAAAATAATTCAATCTACTTTTCAGGGATAACCTCTGGAACTCTTGGGGATTCCCCAATAAATTTTCCATTTGATATCCACTTACTCCCACTTCATAGTTCAATTGTATTCCCTGTCAGGAAGCACAGCTATCCGACACCTCATTAGATTTACTCTGTGGTTGGACCAACCTTGAAAGGCAGCCATCTTGGTTTTGTTCAATTTAGATCACGGTCCCATTTCATTTTACAATCAAAGCAACTTCTGCCCAGAGACTTATTCTGAGAAGGATTCTATGGCCAAATCTAGGATTAGTAAGTAAAATCAGTGGGAACACATTTTACTGGTTAAAGAAGGGAAAGTTCCACCATCAACAAACACGTATTTTCCATCTCATATCTATAAGGTTATTTATAAACAAATATATGGAGGCATGAAAAGAAGTACAGTACACAGCAACTTTCTGAGTAAGCATAAGTTCAATCAATCAATCAAACTTACTACCTTTCCTCTTAGCTAAAGGATCAAAGAGCAATAAAAGTTCACAATTTTATTAACTACAGGAGTCTATCTACTGAGGACATTTTATTAGTGTGAAAGTAGCACATTCTACTTGTTTTAGTTTAAAATTATTTACAAATATAATGTATTTTTGTCTTTTCAGATTTGAAAGGATCTGACAGGATTAGTGTATGTTACAGATGAATGTGTAAAATCCTGTAAATTTGCAGATACATGGCAATCAGTGACATTTTAAAATGGGTTCTAGTTATCTGGAATCACTTAAATGAAAATATCAATTTCTCTTCTCTGCAGGTAATAGTTAAGAAAATAAGCAAATTAATAAATTCCTAGTATGATACTTTCCAGACATTTATACTCTGAGGGTGTCTCCTAATAACATTATAGCATTCTTTAACAAACTTAATGATTCCATTTATTCATACCAAACACATATATTCATATTTATAACAACCTTCAGTCTAAATTTTCTTTAGGTTTTCTTTCCTTTGAAGTCATCAACATATGTTATGTTTTGATAAATGAATTACTGTTCTGAACGAAAACTAGGGTTAGGAATAAAATATAATTTTTTATGATTTGTTACATGATATAATAAATTCTAGGATGAAAATATATCTTCTTAATGTGGCTTAAAAGTAAGAGCCTCCATTAAGGAAAAGCTTTGTAATATTTAAGCAGTAGAGGCATCACTACTTCATTACTGGAAAATATTATCGTGGCCAGGAAGAAAATACGAATATTTAACTATCACTATTTGGCTTTGAAGCTATTTTCTAAACAGATGTTTAGTGTGCAATCTTGGAAAATGTTTTCTTTTTTTTAAACATTTATTTACTTTTGCATACAAGAACTGGGGTGCAGGCCAGGAGTGTGGGGGAGGGTGAAAGGATTCACCAGAGGCAGAATGGGAGCAGAACAGGTGGATCCACTGAAATACACTGCTGAGGGGAGCAGCGGGAAAGACAAGAGAGGTCTGCTGCGCCATGTGGGAAGTTCCCTGGCTGGGGATCGAACTCATGCTGCAGTGGCTGCAAATGGTTTCATAGTGCTGAGACTTAACCCATTGCTCCATAAGGGAGACCCCTTGAGAAATGTTTTCCTCCGAACTAAGATACCTCATTTCTGCCTGTATGCTCTCATCATTATTATTACCATTGTTATAATTTCATGAAGTGCAATAAGAAAGAGAAGAAATAGGTATATATATTAAATAAACACAGAGAGATGTGCACGTAACCTCATTTTAAAATTAACCAGCTATTATTAAGGCAGGTTCAGTATTTATCGCTGTAGTTAAGGAAGCTTCTGTACATCAAGCTTAATTGGAGGACAGGACAGAGATTAGACATTAATGTCTCAAAGAGGATGTAGTCATCTATCACTCGTCTATCCCTTCATAGGGACATCTCCTTTTCACTCATTTGAAACAGCGCTGAAGCACCAACAGGTGACTGCTGAGTATATTCATGTGAGATATTTGACACCTACAATCTATGTAAATATATCCATGAACTATATTGAACTTCCATAACTAGGTGCATTTATTTAGCATGCATAACCCGATGTTATACCAAATCATTTACCAAGTACAACTATAAGATGCAGTTTTGATTCAACAAAGTGATGATGAGTTATTGTAAATACATGTAAATGTTATTCAGAACTTCCAGCCTGAATTCATATTTTAAGTACCATAGATTTAAAGTTCATTTCAATTGAAGAGCCACACAAAAATATGACTCCGAGTTAGGCAACAAAAGACCTCACTCAAAGTCATATCTTTTTGCCTGTGTTAGGCAAGCCTCTTAACCTTAGTCTAAGTTTCCTCATATTTCAAATGATAGTTATACTATTTACCTCTCATTATAGCTGCGATAATGAGTCAAACAAAAGTGTTTTGAAAACTGTTAAATAGGGGCTTAATAATTGAATTCTTCCATTCATGGTAGATATATCATCATAATATAGAACAATAAGTTTCAATCTAAGATTAGCTGTGGATTATTGGATAAGAAAGCCTTATCTATGTGGGTCATGTAAAGGCTTTATTGCTTTATTATTTAGTCCATTAGAACTTCTTTTTTTCCCAATTAAAAGTATGGCCAACTTCTAAGCAAACGCTATTTTCTTCATTCATTTAAACAAACAGCGGCCTCGTTTACTCTCTGTTCATTATTGATCAAGCTGGAGAGATTACCTATATTCACCAGTGTCATTTTGGAGCACCTTGAGGTACACTCAGGTTGAATCTAGATCAGTTCAGTGGAGAGGTACAGCAATGGCAGAGATTCTCATTTTCCATACCAGCAGTCTCATCAAAGGCAATGCAGTCTCACATAGCTACCTGGAGTGAAAACATTGTCTTAAGTCCCAGGAAAATTTTGTACTTCATTGACACACCTCAGAAAAATTCTAGAGTGGTTTGTTTGCTTGTTGGGCAAAATTGTTTCTCTGCTGGGTTTCTTTGGAAATACAGTGGCATGGATGCTTAATAATTTAGACATGTGCTTAGGTGTGTGTGCATTAGAAATGGATTCTTCTGAAGTTGAAGCTTCAAGTCCAAAAAAATAATTGTGTTGTATCTTGAAAGCAATAACTCTAGGGGCCTCCCCAGTGGTACAGCGATTAGGCGCTGCGCGGTGTTGCTGTCAGCAGCAGCGACGCGAGTTTGACGCCAGGCCAGGGAGATTCCCACATGGTGCAGCAGACCTCTCCTGCCTTGCCGGCTGCTCCCCTCAGCAGTGTGTTTCCGTCGATCTACCTGTTCTGCTCCTCACTCTGTCTCTGGTGAACCCTCTCGCCACCCCAAGGCCCTGGTCTGTACCACAGCTTGAATGCATAAATAAAATAAATTAAAAAAAAAACACACAAATTAAAAAAAAAATCAATAACTCTACTCAGATTCTGGAGATTCTGAGAGAAATGGATAAAATCTTCACTTGCCATTTTCTCTATCTAGTTGTTCTGAAAATCAAAACTTCATGATTGGTGGTGTACATTCTGCCCCTAGTTTTAAATGGTTTGTCTTTCGGATTCTGGTAACATTAGTTAATAAGGTAAAACCTTTTGGAGTGGTTGGGAACCTTACACATTTGGTCTCATAAATACTGCAGCATCAACAGGTTCTCAGTCTGAGGGGAGGTTGGGAGAGAGGAGAGAGAGAGAGAGAGAGAGCGAGCTTAAGTCTCACCAGTAATGCCCATGTGGTCACTGACGTCATTAAAAAGAAAACCAAAGTTCTACATTCTACTTCAAATTTTCCATATTTTCCACAATCAGAGCTTCTCAGCTTCTCCAATGACAACTTGAACCCTGAAGATTAATTTATTGGCAGACCCTCAATCGCAAACATGAAATCTCTTAGAAACCTTTTGTTTTAATTAATGCAAGAGGTTCCATTCTCTATAATGCCATATATTTGTTGCATGTTATTAGTTTATAAAATTCCAGTTGAGTCACTTAGTTTTAATTTTCCCAGATTTCAGAGAAATTTGACAATTCAGGAGGCTTCTCCTTGTTACTCCCCCAAACACACATTATCCTGTCATGTCCTCTGCATTCTCACTCTGAGCAAATATGTAAGCTCATTTCTCATTTTGAAAGGTTAGCCAGTACGCTTTTGATGTTTGATGGCACTAAAATGAAGAATATTTTTCATACTGATTATTTCCTCCATTTCATCAATGACCCTGTTTTGCAAAGTTCAGATGATAATCTCTCTTAACAAATGTGAGGGAATGTAGACAGATCAATCTTCTCTATGAGCTAAGTAAATATTTGAAATATCCTGTTTTTTAAATTCTCCTGTCATCACAGGGGCAAACTGACAGCAAATGCCCTGATCATTTCTGTGATGAAGACAATTGCCTGGAATTCCTTTCTACTAAGGGTTAACATTCACTGGCTCATCTATACTAGCAAAATATGTTAAAGTATTTCATGATTTAAAAGTAGCTCAGGGGCCTCCCCGGTGGCACAGAGCTTAAAGTCTCAGCACTATGAAGCTATCACCAGCCACTGTGGCATGAGTTCGATCCCTGGCCAGGGAGCTACCCCATATGGTGCAGCAGACTTCTCCTGTCTCATCTGCTGCTCCCCTCAGCAGTGTATTTCATTAGATCTGCCTGTTCTGCTTTCCACTCTCTCTCTGGTGAATTGCCTCAAAGCCCCCTCATCCCACCCCCGCACCTCTGGCCTACACCCCAGTTCTTATATGCATAAATAAATGAAAACGTAAATCTTAAAAATAAATAAGTAAGTAAATAAATAAATAAATAAAAGCAGCTCACAAGGTTGGCACTTAGGAACTGAGGCCGAATTTGTCCAGTCAACTACCTCTTGGGTGAAATAAAAAATATTTGTGGCTTGGAAATAAAAAATATTTAAAGTTAGCAGATTCAAGCTTTGCCAATGATTAACTGTGTGATTTTAGGCAATTTATATAATATCTCTGACTTTTAATTCTCCCATTTGTAAATTTTAAATGATAAAAACTACCATATTCTCGTCAATAGATAAATAGATATTATGAGGTTAGTGTGGGATATTTATGTCCCTTTCTGAGGGTGTGTGTGTGTGTGTGTGTGTGTGTGTGTGTGTGTGTGTGTGTGAGAGAGAGAGAGAGAGAGAGAGAGAGAGAGAGCGAGATCGGTTAATATATGAAAGTATGGTTTGGGATATTAATCATTGACTAACAATACTTCTCAATTATTTACAAATTACTGCTTCCTCAGGAAGAACAAAATGGCCACAAAAGGGCTAATTTCTTAGGTACGAACCATGTGCACTACTTATAGGTTGTATGGTTTTAAGCAGTTATGCTTAAATTGGCAAGGCTTCAGTTTCCTCATATGTAAGTAGAGATAATAATAAGAATGCCATCTGGAAGCACGTTGGTCAACTGTGACAATGTACACAAAGCCCTGTAGGGATCAGCACAGGTGAGTCTTCTTGGGCTGAACCTGTTGTCAGTGTCCGTCAGTAACAGTAGCAAGTGTACAGTGGCATTGATATTTGTGAGAATGTTTTTCCCCAAAGACTAAATTAATAAGAAACTCTTCTTCATAAAGATAATTAAGTGTTATTCTCATAATCAAACAAGAATGGGATTCCAGGGGGCCAGCTGAGCATCAAATTAATAAGAGGTAAACACATAGTGTTTTGGGTAGAGTGATGGAACTACAAAATTGCACATTTCCAGGCTACATTTATGGTATTTTAAAGGAAAACAAATTGATTTTCTAGAAAGTAAATGGAGGCACTTAGCGCACTTACTTGGAAAAGTGTCCTTCCTGCTTGCCTGAGAGAATAACATCACCTTCCCATCATACAGCATGATAACAATTTAATATCACTTTATTAACTATCTTCTTGGGAAAAGTGAGTTGAATTTTAGTGTTAAGTCAGATCATGTGTAATATTGTTTGCTTTACACAAGGCCAACATTATTATTTCAGATGGTGTCCAAGAGAATAGCTGTGGGAAATGTCACATAATAATGAGGGATCATAAGCTCTGTGTTCTCTTGCAAACATCATGTTCTTTCACCATTACTCATTCTCCCCACCTCAGTCAGTTTCTCCCTCTAATTGAAGGTATTCACATGCCATAAAAACCATAAATCCAAATTCTATGGCATATTAACCCACTCTCAAGGCCAACTGAATTTTTACAGGAACACTCTGTATCAGTTCAAGGTGTAGTCACGCTTTTGCTCTATTTGTCACTGTTTAATGGACCCAGAGGCAAATCTTCTCTATCCGAAAAACCATTCTTAACATTGCAGAATGCAAAGGGACTTGGGTGGCTTTAACGCTATCTTGATTGACCTATTTTTGATCTGTTCTGGTACCCTTCCTCAAAGTGATTAAAGACCTAAAATTGCCACTTCCTGTAAGAAACTTGTGATTCCAAACATGATTGTAAACATGAGTTTGCTGACCGAGAGAACACGCTGCCTCCATGTCGAAACACTTGAGTTTCTGTGCGAGCATTTGCTTAGGGTCCTCTTTTGCTATTTCACTGGGAAAGAGGATACTTATCCCTAACCTCTGTGTTTCTCAGGTTTCTTTGTTTCTTTTTTAAAATTAATTATATTTTTAACTGAGATAACTTTGTTATACAACAATGCTATATAAAGGTGTAGGATCACCCCTCTTCAGATGTATGTCTCTATACTACCCCCCACTAAAACACCCAGAGTCCTCCACCACAGTCCATTATACCCACTCCCCACTGAGTCTTCCCCCACTCTTCATTTTTCTTTCAATGGACCTAGGAATTCTTCTGTTTGCCTTAAGATATACAGTCCATGCTACATCCATTTTATCCAGTCATATATTAATGGACTTATTTTCTCTTATGTATTTCTATTTCTTAACATATCTGTAAGTTTTTCTTCTTCCCTTCCCCTCATGTGGCTGACATAAATATATTGTTTTGCTCTGAGCACACTTAGTTCTTTCCTACACATATTAACTCTCATTCAAATTGGCATGCTAGTCTCAACCACGCTTCTTTGTGACTCTATTCTCAGGAAAAAAAAATCAGCTGATTTTTAAGGGTTTTTAAAAATAAAATAAAATAAAATAAAATCTTTTACCAGTGTTGAAATGCCCACCAAGAATCAGAAACGCTGGACAGTCACTTGATTTTATGTAACTAAGATGTGGGTCTCCTCAGTGAATCCTCAGAGAGAAGACGGAGATGTCTCGATTTCCACTGCAGATGATTTAGAAACATTAATAGCCACAATAGCAGAGTGTCTTAAGCAAATGTCCTTGGATGCTAAGAAGTCACTGTATTTTTTCAGTAGGTGGCACCTTTCCTGTAGAGCTAAGACTGATAAAGTCTACATCCACATTATGGTGGAGGAATCACACCGTTATCCAAGACACAGTTTACGGAAAAGACATAAGTTAGAACAGTAGATCAGTCATAGACTTTAATAATCCTCCTGTGCCCTTTTAAAAATCAATGATGGTATATCAGGTGTTTTAACATATTTATTACCAAATACTGCAAAACATGAGACAATGAAAATATAAGCCTGCAGTACTTTCCCAACATTGCTAAGAAAGTCAGGAGGGAGTATATGAAACTCAGCCTGTTTAAATCCTGTTCTCTCTCTTAACTGTGACTTCCTGTCATGCCTGAAAGCGCCGTCACAACGGTGGGACCACAGTGAAATAAATCTTCCCTATGAGACTAATAACATTTGAAAAGTCAGGGTGCTGGCATCACCCTCATAGCACATCATTTTGAGATAGAAGGAAACAGAAGAGATTTCATTCTATTAACTGCACGTCAAATTTATCATGCAAACTATCTTAGTGTTCATATGTTGATGGCAATGTTTAGAAATAGTTTTTAAATCCTTTCCAAGACTGGGAATTCATATCTTGAGCTAAATGACAAAATCCATTAGAAGAGATAGAAGATCTTTTTTTTTTTTAAGTCTCTAGCAGCATGTTGTCTTATCATGAGCAATGAATACCAACATCATGTTATCAGGAGAAAGTAGAATGGAGTTTGCATGTTCTCACAGGGCCAGGATCCTCCCAGGAGCCGATGTATTTTGCATATGTATGAGCTTTAATTTCTTGATTTGCCATATATTGGGGAACAGTGCTTCACAATGCTCTTAGTGGAAGTGCTTAGGAAGCCTGTGCTTGTTTGACCCTAGAGCCAACAACTTCTATTGGGTCGTTGGAAAAGTCATGACACATTTTTGCTTGAAAAACATAGAAAAAATACGTCCTGACTTTTTCCAACAATCTTAACATTTACATTTATGAGATAACATGGGTTAAGGATATTATTGTTGCCCATCAGGGTAGAGACCCCAGCAACCCCTTGGAAGCAGACACAAATAGCCAGATTTAACCTAAATCTGCCCAGCAGCATTTCTTTGGGGAAACAAAGTCTAGATTAATGTATCGACCTTGTATATAATAGCGGAGAGAACACATTTTTAAAAACTTCTGGATGATTAATCCAATTGGATTACATATATATCCCTTTTTCCTGTTCAAAGTTGCACAATCTGTATCTTTCTTGGAATATGTCTCTGTCAGTTGTATCGAACTCAAAGATGCTCATCGAAGATAAAGCAAAGAAACACAACGTTTCTTGAACTTCTTGTGAGCAGGCCTCCTGGATTTCAGCAGTGGAAGAACCGAGGAAATGCTATGAGTCTTGCCTGCCCAAAAATGTTATCAAAGCAGGATATCCAATAGGAAAACAAACAAACAAACAACCCCCTCCCCCCCAAAAAAAAAAACCAAAAACCAAACCTTTAGAGACCACTTGTGCTAAACCCACTTTCTTTCTTCTAAGGGATCTTTAAGGGGTTGAACAATCAGGGAAATGATTCTCACTCACTGTTCTCTCTCCACCAGACAAAGTAGTGCCATTTTGGAAGCGGAAGAAAGCGGTATGCTGTTTCCACAAAAGAATTTGAGCCTATCTCCTCTTCTAATATTCAACACCACGTCAAGTCCACACAATTTATTTGTCACGGGGGAAAGTAATAGCAACTCATAAGTTATTTAGCTTACCTTTTAAAATGAAAGCTATTGGAGAAGGTAGATTTGCATTATCTTCCAAAGCCTTTCAAATTGCTCCAAGTAGTTTACAAGTAAATAAGCTGCAAGTGTTTACTTAAGGGAAACATCTAGAAGCTGGTATTCAATAGCTCTAGCTACTTTCTCTCCACTATGTGCATCATGCAGAACTGAATTACTATGGTTTGGAAGAACTAACAAAGCTCCTCAGGGTGAAGCATAGTCTTCGTGATCATAGTGTTTATTTGTACTTTTCCTTTATCGCCACAGATCTGAGTCCTTCACAGGGTCATTAACTCTTAGAACATTCCATGGAGGCAGTGAGCAGGTTCTGCTCTCCTGTGTTGATGGAGAAACTGAAACCTGGGTGGCTTCAGTGACCAATGAAGGAAGGAACTTTCTTGATGACCTGGGGTGGGGGAGTCACTGGGTCTTGTCAAGTGGTGAGAAACTAACCAACTTTGGTCACCTGTCCACCGTGTTTTGTTCAGCACCCCACTCTTGGTGCTGCTACATACAGGAGAATGTAATTTATTTTCTTAATTTTTTTAAAAATTATTTATTTTTGCATGGAAGAACTAGGGTGCAGGCCAGAGGTGTGGGAGTTGAGGGGCGGTGAGAGGAGTCACCAGAGACAGAGTGGGGAGCAGAACAGGCAGATCTACTGAAATACACTGCTGAGGGGAGCAGCGAGGAGACAGGAAAGGTCTGCTGTGCCATGTGGGTCAGCTCCCTGGCCAGGAGTGGAGAGTGGAGCTCAGACTGTAGAGGTGATAGCACTGAGACTTAACTCCTTGGCCACAGGGAGGCCCCAGGAAGAATGCCATTTTAAACTCAGGTCACTGATTTTTTTCTAAAAATGGAAGGCAACACTGGGTGGTGCACTCCCATGCCGTCAACATCAGCTGAATTTGGACGGTATTTTCTTCATTAGCAAAACATGCCTGATCCTAACCTGTCCTGCTTCCTTTTTTTTGGTACCCTCCTTGGTCCCTGTAACCATGTTGGGGGGGGGGTACAATGCCATAAATTCGATTATTTTACTATCAACTAAAGGGTGATTCCAAAGAGAAGTCATGGTCACAGCAACTATTCTCCTCTAATTAATCTATTAGCAACTTGAGAGGGCCTGTGTCTTCTTCACAGCTTAGTCTCAGAGCCTAGGACAGTGCCTGTCTTGTAGTTACTAGGTCACTAGCATTTGATGAATTAATGAAGGGATAAATAAATGAACAAATAAAAATGACATTTGAGTCAAATTGTTAATTGCTGGGCAGGAAATTCTCTTTCAGTAGAGAATGGACTTCAATAGAGAATGTTTTCCAGAAGTGAACTTTGTTGATTGAGTTTATTTAGTTTTTGTAATACTCAGTGTCTTCTTCCACATTGTAATTGGAATTTCAAGTCTAGAGTCAAGGATAATAGGATGTACCCCCAGAACATAAACCTAGCAGTTATGAAGAACTTGAGGGTATCAAAATCTATTATAGATGTGCTATTGTCTTTGTCTGCTAGTCTATTTGTTTAAGAATAAATCTATTTACTCTAAGTCTATTCTACACCCGGTGTTCCCCATTGTAACTTCAAAGAGTTGGCTGTCAATTATTCTTAGAAGAAAATAATTTCCTGTGTGAAAGCTGTGCTGGGGCTTTTTTTTTTTTTTTTTGAATGTCAGAATCTGTGTCATATGGGACTTTCCATCTCCAAATTAAAGAATAACCTAATTCAATTACAATAGCCTATGCAATGTTCCCAGCATGTGCTGGAAGATCAATAAGTACTATATCAATAAGTACTATTTAAATGAAATTTGAATATCAAGTATGAATCATGTTTACAATCTGATAGATGCTATGTAGAAAACTTATTCTTTGTTACATTGACATATTTCCATGCTCAGAATTCAACCAACAGAACCCACAACACAGAATATGAAAAGCATTTCATTGTGACCCCATTCTGTAGGCTTCTTCAGATAGACAGATGGATAGATAGATAAACAGATAGATAGATACACATACATCTCCTTTGCTCTTCCAGACCAAATTACTATCAACAATTTGAGATACTGAAAGCATATTTAAATAAGCTTATTCTATGTTGCTAATTCTAAAAATAGTTATTGATAATGCGTTACATTGAAAACAAAATTTAAAAGATAAAGGAACACACACACAGGATAACCAATGCAAATTTCTAGTGATTTTTCAAATAAAATCACAGCTTCAAGTTGAACACTTGGAGTTAGTCTGTTCACTGGAAGTCAAATAAGTCTCCATAATAACTTTCTAATGGATTTATCATTTACGCACGTGTAATAGAAGTTCTTTCCCTTTTCTGAGTTCAGAGTGAATCACAGGGAGGCAGATTGATAAGAAGATGCTGATGTGATTGAGATTGCTCCTTAAGTAGCTTAATGCTACTTTTAAATGAAACCTCTTCCTGGCAACATTATTAACTCATAAAAATTCCAATTTGAAAATGGTAAGAGAAAACTAAAGTTCTGAAGGCATCAGAACAACTCCTAAATAGTAGCAGGAGAATACATTTTTCTTTCCAAGACAGAACGTATAAAGTATACATACAATTTCTTCTAAGATTTAAAGTATATATTATTATTATACATTATTTTATAATATAGAATATCTTATATTTTATGTATTATTATTTTTTTTAAAGATTTATTTATTTATACATACAAGCTGAGGTACAGGCCAGAGGCATGGGGCGGTGAGAGGGTTCACCAGAGACAGAGTGGGGAGCAGAACAGGCAGATCAGAAATACACTGCTGAGTGGAGCAGCGGGCGAGGCAGGAGGGGTCTGCCGCGCCATGTGGGATTCTCCCTGGCTGGGCATCGAACTCGCATCGCGCGCTGCCGACAGCTTCACAGAGCAGCGCTCAACCGCTGCACCACCAGGGAGGCTCTATTTTTTGTATTATTACGTAATATATAAAGGCATTAATTTCTCCTAATTACATCATATACTCTAGGTACTTTCCCTACTTTTATTTGTATATTTATAGAATAATAATTATAATTGATAAGTTCCCAGCATATTAAACATTATACATTAAACAAAAATAGTCCATAAATATTTGTGATGATAACTGGAGAGGTATAAGAATAGAATAATGAGGCTTTGTGTACTGAGATGAGAGAAAAGAGGCAGATTAAATAAAAAATGAGAATCTACAGGAATGACTGAAAAAAACTTGAAATAAGATTAAGTAAACTATTTTGCCCACTGGGATATAATTTGTAGCTCTTAGAGGATGTAGTTGAATGTGTGATAAGTGGCTGATAGAGCCAAAGGTGAATATTATTTTAGACCTTATATCAGTTTGAGTGTTTACCTGAAGAAGTTTTATAACTTTACATGTAGGGTAGATTAACAAAAAACATGTTAGATTAACATTTTTCTTTCTTTTTTTTAAAGATTTATTTATGTATGCATACAAACTGGGGTATAGGCCAGAGGCGTGGGGTGGCGAGAGGGTTCACCAGAGACAGAGAGGGGAGCAGAATAGGCAGATCGATGGAAACATACTGCTGAGGGGAGCAGCGGGTGAGGTAGGAGAGTTCTGCCGCGCCATGTGGGAATCTCTCCGGCTGGGCATCAAACTCATGTTGCCGTTGCCGACAGATCCACAGTGCAGCGCTTAACCGCTGTGCCACCAGGGAGGTCCAACATTTTTCTTAAGCTATATGATTCATTGACTTATCAAATATTTCCTGAGTACTCACTGGGAAGTAGTTAGAGCTGGACAGTCATCAATAAGACCATATTTTGTCCATTTACATTCTACTGGGGGAAACAAATAATAAAAACATAGACACAAGTATATAAATAAACTACAGGCAGTTTTCTTGGCTACAGTGTTCTACTTGTCAAGAATCACCACGGATATGTCAAAAAATGAACATTGAGATTTTAGTACTATCTGTGTGATATTAAATACAAATTGAGTGCTTTCTACGCAGCAGGTACTAGGCAAGCATTTTGATACAAGTGTGGTTTGAACAGAGATGACTCCTGTCTTCATGGAGCTTTGCTTCTCTCACATATGAAGTGAGGTGTGCACCTCATGGTCACTCAGCCCCAACCTGGATCCAATATTCCACCTTGCTTCCCAGTACAAAGGCAGTAAACTCTTTGTTCCAAGCTCTTCTCCTGGATGGAAATCTGGCTAGATCAGACCAACCAGTTTGGTCACACAAGAGTGAGATAAAATGTTAATGGATGTGAATGCCCAGAGGACTAGTTGCAACTACGTCTGAGAGAGATTCCCAGAAACCAGTCCAAGTAAATAAGAACACGTACCCATAGAGGGAATCTCAAAGATTTCAGTAGTAAAGGTCAGAAAGGAGGATAGATAAGAATAAGAAATAGCTGGTTGAATGAACCAGGAAGTGATGTTGTCACCTTGTCTTGAGGGGCGGCAGCTTTGGGAGCAGTGCGGATGGAAGGAAGAGAGTGACCTAGAGGGGCTCACATCTCTGGAAATGCAGCACCCTTTTCCAAGTCCAGTCTCACTTTTGTTAGGTTAGATTCAGGGAAGGTGGGCAAGTATGTGGAAGAATGTAGGGAGGAATATGCGTGGTAGGGATGTATACTGGGGATGCATAATAGTCTGGCACAAGCTAGGGGGGAGTGAATAGAGGCTGTTGCCCCTGGTCAAAACATCCTCTCTGTAGTCCTTGTTTACACTTAACTTCCTGTCAAGGTGGTCTAGCTGGTTATGCTAACCTGGCCTTAATATCTGCCTGCTGTTTTCAGCAGATACTGGTTTTTCAGTATGTTCCTCAGACCAAACTTTTGTCCTGGTGAGAGGGCCCCTGCCTGACTCTAATTTTAGCTTGATCAGCACAAACGTTGGGTGCCAGGCAAAATCCCAAGAACAAGGAGAGCTGGGGACTACATTATGTAACTACCAGAACAAGCCTTGCCTTTGCTGGAGGTGCTTTGCATGGATTGTTTGATTTCACTTCAAGCGTTTGGAGTTGCTTTTTTATGGGGTGCAGATAGGCTGTTGTTCTCACCTGTCTGTGCAGTACATGTTGTACTATTTCAAGGTGAAAATAATAGTTGGCTCATGGATACAGTGTCTGACCATGAACAAAGCAAGACATACCAGATCAGCAGCAAACCTGATTCAATTCAGCACACATGTATCCACAGCACTGGGCCACCCTCGGGAACTGAGAACTAGGCATGTACCCCGTTCTTGAGGAGACGGGAGTCTGCAGTGTTGCATTTCTATTAAAAGGTCCTGAAATGAAAATCTTACAGTGTTCTGGCAACTTTTTTCAATGGGTATATTATACATAAAGAACATTCTTGTGAGGGAACAGAGCAACGTGGTATCTTCTAAACTATGAAATGTTGGCCTGACTTTATTATTAATATTTTTAGTCACTTGGTTTAATAAGACATGGTTAATTGACTCAGGCTATCTATAGATTAAAATCATAAAGAACAAGACTAGAGCTTACATTTCTTGGTATCTGGAGTCTTTCTTGTTGCCTTGTACATTAAGCAATTGTTGGAAATGTTCAGAAAGTATTTGAAGAGATCTCATCTTAAGAAATTTTACCAAAATTACAAGATTTTTAAAAATATTTGATTTAAGAATTTTTACTTCCAATTTTCTTCATAGTCTCATTGAAAATATATTAGTAAGTACAGCGTGTTGTAATATATTGTTATATTTTCAGTCCTTTTTTTTGTAATCACTGAATGCAAAGAATGCCACAATTTTTGCCCCAGAGAGTCTTACCCAATGTGGTCTAAAGTTGGTTTTAAGTAAGACACTTAATGTGTAACCTTATTAAAATTTGCAAACACTAGTTGCCTAAGGCAGACAGAATGTTAATTTGAATTTTAAGTGGAATGTTAATTGTTTTGTAAATTAATCACTAACATGGCTTAGCTCTATTTGCCCAGTTAATTACTTTCCCCTGTCCTGTTAACTCCAACTTTACAAGAGAAAGTCATTCTTGTGCTCCTGTACTCACTGTTTGCTCATAAGGATAAGCATGTCTGTGTGTGTGTGTGTTCATGTGTATGCTCTTTATACTTATATTTCCATCTTATGGTATCTCATATTGAACAATGGCTTTTGTTGCAGTTAATGAAGACAGCTTACTTCTCTTCCACCTGCTCAAATGATATTGTAAACCCACCATGTGGAAAGCATTGTTTTAAAGAACAGCAAGGAAAAAAAGCTATGAAACAAGGAAAGTAATGGGCCAGATTGAAAGCCAGGTCCATAATGACAGAGTAGATCAAGAGCAGGGCCTCGAGTGTCTAATGGAGATGAACTCCTGGTCTATCAACTTCTTATAGACTTAGGATCAGTTATTTAAACTTCCTACATCTCAGGTCCATAGTAAAATTGATAAGAGAATAGCACTATTCTAATAAAGTGGGAGATTCTAATTATATCATTTAATAATCTTAATTATAAATATAAATTAATAATTATTGAATAGTTCCCATTTTTGCATATATTATATTAATAATGCTAATTAAAGTTTGTTTAATTAGCACATGCAGTTATTTTGAAGATATTATCCTGCATGCTTTTTTTCTTTTGTCTTTTGTTGAGGTGACATTGACAACAATATACATGATGCAGAGGTATGGGATCACACCCCTTAGATATATGTCACCACATCATACCCACCACCATGTCACCCACACTCATCCTCTATAGTCTATTAGGTCCCCTACTCTCTGTGCTCTCGGGCCTCCCTTTCTGTTTTGACTCCCTTCATTCTCTAATATAACCAAGACTTGTTCCAATTCATATCTCCACCTAGCCAGAAATTTGTTTCTTTTTTAAGGGCGATAAGGACTCTGCATTTAAATACTGTCATCGACCCACTGTTCTCCTCATTCAAGGCTACTCTTCACCCTTTACATTTTGCTAGAAAGGATCATTGCAAGAAATCAAGAGAGTCTTAGAAATTCCTTTTCCTAGCAACTCCAAAAATAAACATGTGGAATGCAGCTTTGTGCAACTTAAACTGTATTAATTTTACTTTTAGTCAAACATAGAAAAGCTATTAATGAGTCATAGAAAAGGATACTTCTAATGGATTAGTGAAAAAAAAACATGACATTAAAGCTCCGTGGGCTACTACTACATCTCTGTAAAACACAAAGGACAGGCTTCATTTATTATGTAAGCAGAGGACACTGGTACATGAAATTGTTTACTTCATTGTGCTGAATTTGTTTAAGTCATATTTTAGCCGTGTGTGTGTTCAGTTGGGGCTAAAATTATTATAAAGCATAATGACATAGTCTGTTCTTAGGGACTATCAAGTCAGAGAGAAGAATGGAGATTTATAAGAAAGGGTGCCAGTGGAGATTGCAGAGTTAGGAACTCTCTGAAACTATAAGTAAGGAGTGATTGTGGTGTGATTTCCCTAAGAGTGATTGTGATATGATGATTATTCTCTAAAGAGAGTAATAAACATGTTCCAAATATCTTGAATCAGAGATTTACCCAAAAAAATATCACAAATCTTGGCCATGACCATACTTTTCAAAAATCTGAAAGACAGGTGGAAAAATGTATTGAACAAACTTTGTTTCTTTATTAACTTTGACCACATGTGTCCATAGAAAACATTACCTTTCTTTCACTTCTTTTGGGAGATTGTAGACCATGCAGACAGGAGCTTGTTCTTTAGTATCACATCTGGGTTCTGTTTCTGTGGGTTCAGGAAGACAATCTGGGAAGCCTGAGAAAAGACACCATCTTTGTTGAGTGTTCATTTATCCCATTACAAGATAGGCTAACGATCCCTGCTTTCTAGAGATGCTTTAACACAGTGCGGTGTGTGTAAGGGTCCTGTGCCATAAGGAACACCTAACACTCAGTAACAACTCTTATTCTAATAAATTCTAGTCCCTTTCAAAAACTTCCCCAAATTATTAGAATTCAGATGGTTCATGCTGATTCTGTTCACAGAAATATGCATTAATTTAGAGAGAATAATCCCACAGTGGATGGCCTGATTTAAACTATACTTACTTCACTGGATTTCTAGTCCCTCAAATATATTAGACTCAAGAAATCACATGAACCTGTCCCAAAATATGTCAGAACTTACCTCAACTCAGATTTTAATTCTTAAAAACACATTGTGAATATAAGAAAAATAACATTTTAATAATCATTAATCTTATTGTCTATTTTTTATTTATGCTCACCATTTTTTTTGATCTTTGATAAAAAAACAAGCTCCTAGGATAAGCCATTCTCAATAGTGCAGTTTAATTGCTTAGATACATCAATGGCTAGATACTATAGATTGTGCCACACCCCAAAATTCCTTTGTCAAAATCCTAATTCTCAAAGTGATGGTATTTGGAGGTAGAACCTTTGGGAGTTAACTAGATGAAGTTGTGATCGGGTTAATGTCCTTATAAAAGGAAAGTGAACAGAACTATGACTCTCTCTGTGCCATGTGAGGGCACTGTAAGAAGATGGCCATCTACAAACCAGAAAGAGGACCTGCACTGGACGTTCCCATCTGGACCCCTGATCTCAGAATCCCAGTCTCCAGAATTGCAAAAAAATAAATTTCCATTATTTAAGTCACTAACTCTATTAGAATTTGTTAAAGCATCTTGAACTGACTAAGACACTAGGTAATTTCTATGCAGGAAGGAGTCCCTTTTCTAAGCAGAGCAATTGAAAAGAGATCATAGAAAGACAGTAAATATGAATGACTACTAATGGATACTGACCTGTGAGAAGAGAGAACAGGACAGCTCATCATCATGAAGAACTGATAGGATGACAATTCATGAGAACAGAAGACAGTGCACTGTATTATTTGGAGAAAACCAAAAGAGATCTTACCGATATGCACACTTGTGTTTTTGGGACAAGATGGTCAGCCAAATGCAGTTTACTAACTGTGAAAGCAATTAAAAATAAATACAGGTTGGAAACATCAACACAACAGAGAATAATGAATGCAAAAGCATATCCAGAAAACAATAGAAACTGGCAACTGTTCAACTGACAGAAGCAAAGATTATGTTTACTTTTGATAAGTTAGTAGACATTCAAGACTTAAGAATTGTTGGTTAAAGATTAATTGCTGTAAAAATAAGGATGGAAAAAACAAGGTCAGTCTGACAAAGACTTTGTATATTATCATTTATAAAGAGAAAGCATTTGCATTTATTATGAAGTTATCAGGACTTTATTTAGTAAATTTAATTGCTAAATATAAATCATGTCTCTGATAATGTAAAGGAGGCACTCAAGGGAAGAAGTACAGCCTACATTCCCACAGTGTATAAGGGGTCCTTGTTCTCCATATCCTCACCCACACTTATTGTTTTTGGTGGTTTTAATACAGGCCATTCTCACAGATGTGAGATGGTATCTAATTGCAGTGTTGATTTGCATTGACTCAATAAGTGATGAGCGGGCCTCCCTGGTGGCGCAGCGGTTGAGCGCTGCACTGTGGAGCTGTCGGCAGCTTGCAATGCGAGTTCGACGCCCAGCCGGGGAGAGTCCCACATGGTGCGGCAGACCTCTCCTGCCTCGCCCGCTGCTCCCCTCAGCAGTGTATTTCTGATCTGCCTGTTCTGCTCCCCACTCTGTCTCTAGTGAACTCTCTCGCCACCCCACGCATCTGGACTGTACCCCAGCTTGAATGTATAAGTAAATCAATCTATAAATAAATAAATAAGTGATGAGAATTTTTCATGTGCTTGTTGGCCTTCTGTCTGTCTTCCTTAGAGAAGAGTCTACTTCACTCTTCTACCCATCTTTTTTATTGTGTTATTTTATTTTTGTTGTTCTTTATATGAGTTCTTTGTAGATCTTGAATATAGGCAAATATATGAGGTACAAATATTTTCTACCATTCAGTATGGTGTCTTTTTGTTTTAATGGTAGTTTCTTTTGTATGCAGAGGTTTTTAGTTTGATATTCTATTTGTTTAGTTTTATTTCTGTTTCCCTTATTAGATTTGAGTCCCTCAAGACATCCCTCAAACAAATGTCATGGAGTATATTACTTACGTTTTCTTGTATGTAGTTTATGGTTTTAGATCTTAGATCTAAGTCTTTAATTCATTCTGTGTTAATTTTGGTGTATGGTATGAGGCAGTGATCTAGCCTCATTCCTTTGCAGGTGACTGTCAAGGTTTCCCAACACCATTTGTTGTAGAAAGTTTTCTTTCTCCAGTATATCCTTTTGGCTCCTTTATTGCAAATTAACTTTCCATATAAGCACGGGTTTATTTCTGAGCTCTCAACTCTATTCCATTGATCTAGGTGTCTATTTTTAGCAGAACACAATACTGCCAATCCCTGTGGAAAACAGTATGGGGGTTTCTCAAAATATAAAAATAGGTCTGCCATTTGATCCAAGAATTTTGCACATTTGTATCTCTCCAAAAAAAATAAAAACATTAATTCAAGCAAATATATGCATTCCTATGTTCACTACAGTATTGTTTACAATAGCCAAAGTATGGAAACAACCTAAGTGCCCAATGACAGATGAGTGGATAAGGGAGATATGGTGTGTATATAAAATAATAGAAACAGAAAGGAATGCTACTTAGCTATAAGAAAAAAAGAAACAGCTTTTGCCATTTGTAACAACTTGTATGTAGCTGGAGGGAATGATGCTAAGCAAAATAAGTTAGAAGGAGAAAGATAAAGACTGGATGATTTCATTCACTTGTGGACTGCCAATGATCAAAGCAAAGGAACAGAAAAATTAACCTGAAACAGACTCTTGAAATATAATACAGATTTGCGGTTACTACAAAGGGGCAAGAGGGGCTGGACAGCAAGAGGGAAGGGTGAGGAGTATGGTTACCTTGGTGGTAGGCGTGATATAATAACTAGCGTCTGAAGAGGTGTAAACCTGTACCCCTAAGTCATACACAGTATTATAAACCAATGTTACCACAATTAAAAATGACACAATGTGAAAAATAAAACAAAGCAAAGTAAGAGATAAAAGGAAAAAATAAAAGAACAAAAAAGAGAGGAAACACTGTAGATCAACATGGGCATGCATTTCTTTCTTGAATTTTTGGTAATGAAATGGTTCTTCCATGGAAATGCAGTTCAAATTAGAGAAAAATATGTGTAAGTTGCTCCATGATTTTAATTAAAGAACACTAAAAATGTCATTAATTTGCAATCTCTAACCACTACTGCCATCGGAATTTCACAGCCGAGATAATCACCTTAATAGCAAAATGACAAAAACTATTATAAAAATGTAGGGAAACTGTTCACTTGAGTTTCAGTTTTGACTTAGTCCTCTTGTTCCTAGTCAACTAGTTCCTAGAACTAGTATTGCTAGTTCTTTCTACCTTTCTCATATCCTGTCATCTTTTCTTCTATTATTTGAAGTTAACTTTGTTATCATTTTCTCCCGATACACTTTTGATTTTACTACAACCTGAATATTATTTAAAGAAAGTTATCCATTTGACTAAGGAAGTTACTCAGATAGATCAATGAAATTAAAGAACTCCTGGCTCGACAGGTATGAACTATATATGATTTATTTTTTTCTTCATATCTTTTACATTATTGTGTATTCCCCATAAATTCCCCACCACCAGTTCACCTGTGAACCATAACCATAGTCCCTTGTGCTCTTCTCTCCCCTGTTTTGACTCCCTTTTCTCCCCCTCCCTTATAGAATGTCTCTGATTGTTGCTTCCTAATTTTTTTTTTTGTTGTTGTTATTATATATTTATTTCCTGATTTCTTATTTGGTTCCCCTATATTTCTCCTATAAGTGAAACCATTCAGTATTTTTCTTTTCCCTTCTGGTTTATTTCACTGAGCATATCCCTTCTAGCTCCATTCATGTTGCTGGAATGGCATAAGATCATCTTTTTGATTGCTAAATAGTATTCCATTGTGTATACAGACCACATCTTCTTAATCCAGTCATCTATTTTTGGGCATTTGGGTTGTTTCCATATCATATCTATTGTAAATAGTTCTACAGTAAACATATGGGTGCAGGTATCTTTTTGAATTAATGTTTTTGTGTCCTTTGGGTACATTTCTAAGCATGAAATTGCTGGATCATATGGTGGCTCCATTTTTAGAAGTTTGATTTTGAATCTTGTCTGCAAGGCAGAGGTAACCATTTGGACATAGTTTGTTTAAAAATAGCCTGGGGTTAATGGGTGATCAACTGATAAGAAGCTAAGCTGAGTGCCCTGGGCTAGTTCCTGCTGGGGCAGTTAACACTGTGATTATTTTAACGTAAATCTAGGTTTGGACTCTTCTCACCTCTCTTCTGGTTAGGATAATTTCAAAAAGAAAGCACATTTCTCAAGTGAGAAAAATATTTTTGTGTGAAATAAGGTTCTGGTAAAAGCAATGCTTAAGGGAAGAGAAGATGTTAGTCTGCAAAGCCAAGACACGCACACTGGCCTCCAGCTATCAAACACCCCATACTGATTTCTGCCTCAAGTTCTTATGTGACTATTCTGTGAAATTTCCATAGAGCTCCTCATGGTGGACGATGGGTGTGAAGGTGGTAAGTGTGATATGAAAACAACACCTGAGGTGTTAAGTGTGTAAGTGTTAAGTATGTAAGTGCAAGGTGTGTAAGTGTGAGGCATTGAGTGTGTAAGTGTTAAGTGTGTAAGGTGTTAAGTGTGGTAAGTGTGATGTGGAAATAATGCCTGTACTTCTAGTACACAAATGATGGTGCAAATTAGTGCTACTGCAATAGTAAACACACACATGCACACATGTGCACACACATGCATGTACACAAATACACACATTACACATGCTCACACATCTGTAGACATATGTATACACTGTGTGTACACACATGCATAAAGAGAGCTTCTCAGAGAGCTCCTAAAATATATGTCACATGTGAATTAAGAAAGTGAATTCAGTGTGATTTCCTATACATTTTTTTAGTATGTCAGCTGCTAAAGGTGTTCCTTTTTCATCTGCCAATCTGTCAGTCACGCCCTTTCTGAGGTTGGCAATTAAAGACAAATTTATCTGCTGTTTTTATTTCAATTCTCCTTTTGTAGACTGCAGATTATTTTTCCACAATTAATCTATCTCCCTCTCTACCACAAATCCGTAACTGATACATGCGTGAAGAAGGAAATACTAGATCTTTTCTGTTAGCATAAGGGACACACTATAGACTAGTCCATAAGAGGCCCACCAGGAGGCATTCTTCTACATAACAAGCTTTCATTGTTTCTTAGTTTCAAGAGGCCAAACTAATAAAAGAATCATAACTTGGGCTACTGCCATCCTTTCCTGCTTGTTTTTTTTTTTTTTTTTTTTTTTTTAATTTACACATACAAGCAGGGGTAAAGGCCAGAAGCGTGGGGCAGCAAGAGGGTTCACCAGAGACAGAGTGGGGAATGGAACAGGCAGGTCGAGGGACATACACTGCTGAGGGGAGCAGCAGGCAAGGCAGGAGAGGTCTGCCGCGCCATGTGGGATTCTCCCGGGGAGTTGAACTGGTGTCGCCTCTGCCGCTGCCCACAGCTCCACAGCGCAGCACTTAACTGCTGTGCCACCAGGGAGGCCCTTGGTTTTGTTTCTTAGAAGACAGTTTATTTGGCATCTTCTTCTTAGCCTATCTACCGAGCACTGGTTTTGTTTCTGTAATCTGAATAAAGTACTCAGTTGTTTTTTGCCATTTAGATTTCTAGCTTCGTAAGTGAGGAGAAAACACTTCCCCATACTCAGATTTAAGGTGGTACAAGGAAGTAGAAAGGATGTAAAATCATAAAGAAAAGATCATTTTTTAGGATGTTAAGATGAAAGGAAATGAAAGTAAGTTTTAAAGTTTGGAAAGACAGGGCCGAGAGCTCAAGGTGACCTTCAGAAGAAAATTGCTAGTGAATTTCCCCCAAATCAGCATATCTGTTTATTGGAGCAATGCTGTTATCATTATTTTGAGAAAAGGATGGTTCGAACGTCCATACGCTTAAGGAAATGGTATAAAGGACAAGTTTAGAGAACATTGAATATGATTAAGTTCAATGAATATGACCCTGAAAAGATTTTATCTAGAAATTTCAGTCTTTGGTGCAGGTCCCAGACCCTTGTATCATCTGAATTCGAGTCCCTGCAAGCCAGGAAGCCAGGGGCAGCAAAGAGAGACACAAAATAAGCCAGCAATCTGTGACTCACTGCTCATTTAATTGACAGCGTGCTTGCTACTTCAGAAAATTGTCTGGAATGTTTTGTTCCCTTTTTTTCCTTATAAATCAAGACTATCAGGACAATACCGATAAGCAGCTTTCCTGGTTCAAAATAAAACAACGTGTGTTTGGTGCCACGGAGGAGGGCAGCCTTGTATATTTAATTACTTTCGCCTTATTTTGTCCTTTGGCTGGATCCGCTCCCTGATTTCACCTCAGTTGAGCTTGCTTTGAAGTTGTAGACGAATTAAATCAACTGCTGGGATCACATGCAACCAAAGAATGTGGTTGCCCAGGTCTGAGCAATCTATCCATCCCCTACTTCCCTTTCACTTTGGCATTTTGACAGTCCTCGCAAATATCTTAGGCAGTCACTTCATTTTCTACCCGGCTGCAGCCGCTTTCACTAAGATTCAGAACTGCCTGGCCAAAGTACACCTCTGTGATCACCAGGAGTGGCGCGGCTCCACGATTGTGCAAACGCTCGTAATTACGCCGTCAGGTAAACACGCTGCGGTGCCATCTTCTTGGAAAACTGAGAAGGACAGAGAATGTTTATGCGCAGATTCAATCGCTGCAAGTAGCTCTGGTCGGTTTAGACGCACCTGGGTAATCTCCCCCTCTTATTGGCCAAGAAAGTTGCCCCACCTGATTTGTAAGTTTACCTGTGGTTGTCAGTAGGGGGTGCACCTCATCCAGCCAACACTGGATTTGGTCTAGAAAGAAGCAGTAAAGCAGCTTTTATTTGCAAAACCACTGGGTCCGGAATTCACTGCAGCGGGAAAATTGCTCTCTCCTGGCACGCAGAACTTGGCTTCGGAGCAGCGGGACCAGCTGAGGCGTCCATCTTAGAGCGCCATGGCGACCTACGCCCTGCAAATTGTGGCGCTGATGCTCGGTGGGACCGGCCTGGTGGGCACCTTGGCCGTCACCCTGATGCCTCAGTGGAGAGTGTCCGCCTTCATTGAAAGCAACATTGTGGTGTTTGAAAACCTCTGGGAAGGACTGTGGATGAACTGCATGAGGCACATGAACATCAGGATGCAGTGCAAAATCTACGACTCCCTGCTGGCTCTGTCTCCGGACCTGCAGGCCTCGAGGGGCCTGATGTGCACGGCCTGCGTGCTGTCCTTGGTGGCTTTGCTCACGGCCATCCTGGGCATGAAGTGCACCAAGTGCACCGGCGACGACGAGAAGGTGAAGGGTTCCATTCTGCTCACGGCGGGCATCATGTTCATCGTCACCGGGCTCGTGGTGCTTATCCCGGTGAGCTGGGTTGCCAATTCCATCATCAGAGATTTCTACAACCCCATCGTGGATGTGGCCCGCAAGCGAGAGCTCGGGGACGCCCTGTACCTCGGCTGGGCCACGGCGCTGGTGCTCGTGGCCGCCGGGGCCCTGTTCTGCTGTGTTTCTGGCTGCAGCGAGGCAAGCAGGAGCTACCGGTACAGCATCCCGTCCCATCGCACCACGCAGAAGAGCTACCACGTGGGAAAGAAATCCTCGAGCGTGTACTCAAAAAATGCGTACGTGTAACTGCGGTTTTTTTAGCTGTACGTGCAAGTGACGGCGATGTCCACTGTTTTCTAAAAATGCAACCCAAAGAAACATTGATTTGCCCTCCTTACCTGTCTAGCCTTAATGACAGGAAACGCAGGTCAGCTATTTATGATTCTATAAGCTATTTTCTGCAGAGTGACAAGTTACAGACAATGCTTTGATTGTTCTAGGAAAAACAGCGATTTGTTTCTAAAATGCTTCATGCATTTTTTATTAGTTCTTTCAAAATGATATTGTTGAAGACGATTATTTTATAACTGTGGTTTCTCTCTGACTTAGCAGTATGTATCTAGAAGAGTGTGTGATGTGTATATTTTTCCTAAGTGGAGACAGGCTTATGTGGTTCTATTTTAAATGAAATACTGATCCATGACACTGAGTAAATAGAATTCAACTATTACTTTTCAGGGGAATCGGGGATAAGATTGAAGAAGGTTAATATTAATTGTTTAAAAACAGCTTAATGATGAATGCATTCGATTTATAATGAAGGTTAAAATGAAGGCTTTAATCAGCAGTGTAAAAGAAGCTAAAATGCGTTCTGATATCCCGTTTTCAGCCCAGGAGTTAGAAATCCTAACTCCTTTATCCTCTTTCCCCAGAGGCCTTCTTTTCTTATATATTAAATTAACATCTTTAAAAGGCAGGTATTTGTCAAGGGGCTTTGCATGCAAACTACTTTTCCAGAGTGATCTTAAGAAGAAAGATAAAAGTGTGGTCTGAGAAAAATTAAAGACTTGAAGAAGGGAATACTTTTCTTTCTTAAATTGAAGAAGAATGTATTTTGACATGATATCTTATATGGGAGTGAAAATTTTAGAACTGCTTGAATACAGCTTTGGAACTTAATCAATATAAATAATGGGGCAAAAACAGTAAATCTTAGTTTCTATTTGTTTACTAATAGAACTTTACTAATAGAAGTTGTCCTTTGTAAAGGATCTCTTCCCCTATGTGGATCCGGTAGATAAAATGGTCATTTTAGTCCTGGGAAAGTGTCTTTTTCATTTCCTCCATTTTCTCAGTTTTACTGAGACATGAAAATGTTCTTTGTGTCCGTACAATTTGATGCAAGTGATAGTTAAATTGAAAGTTTGTATCTACCTTTTACTAGCACAAATGACTGTGTTTTATCTGCTTTATCTCCATTTTGTTAATAAATTGTTCCTTTTTATACTAACTTGAGATTCATTCTTCATTTTTTGTTTTGTTTTGTTAACTTGTAAAGGGTGTTTTTTTTTTTAATCTGATATGTTTGGCTCCCCAATTTTCCCAATTTAAAAAATATCGAAGTCCTATTTCAAAGATAAACCTAGATATAGCATTCATTTTTTGAGAATATAAAATACTGTGTGTCATTTAACAACAAGGTGCTTTATAATCATTGGTTCTCACATTCATTTTTGATGCAGATAATATATTTGTAACCTATTAAGATGTTATTATAGTTTCCAACAAATCTATATACTGTAAATATTATGTATGTAATACCCATCACTATAAAAACTTTTCATAGCTAAATACGTGTTCTTATCACTAAGAAGTAGTATTAAATAATGATAGTGACTAATATTAATGGGGTGTGTAGTCTATGCTACAAGCTCTGTTGCTTTATATGGATTTTTGTTATTAAATCTTTTGATTTTGATATGATTAGTTCAATTCACTGATGAGGATACCTTGGAAAGTTCACTGATTACCCAATAAGTTCAGGAGACAGAAGGTCTACCTGACTTCACAGCTCATACTTTTTTTCTTCAGGGAAAGTAGAGTTTCTTTCATAGAACTTTGTCTATAAAATAACATGTTTCACAACTGTTCATTGGGAACACACTTTTTTTTTTCCCCGTGGGACTGGTGACTTTCTAATAGCTGAGTGCTAATTTCTCTTAGATATTTTTTTTCTTTTTGGGTCAAAGCATTCACAAGAGCAGAAATAAAGAAAACTTGCTGGGAGAATTGGAGGAGAAACCTAATCTTCTAAATGCTGGTCTTTGATCAAATACTCTTTCTGCCTAGAAAGCTTTCCTGAATATCCCCAACCCCCTCCTCTTTCCCTAAAACAGAATAATTGCTAGTTTTCCTTATAGAATCACCTTGAGTAGATCTGAAATCTTTCTCCAAGTTCTCATGATGACTTTCATAGCATCTCATTCCTACATAGTAGAAAAGTCTCCCAGACTGTGTCACGGTCTGCAGAAACTTCTTCCCCCAGATCTCCTCTGCTCCCATTTTAGTTCTTTCTCAAATGCAGAGCTGACCCCACCACACCCTGCCCATAATTCTTGAGGAATGCTTCATTGCCTGTAAGTCCAAAGGCCTTCACAGGTGATAACTCACAGGAAGGGAAATCTATAATCTTCACGGCAAATTTTATCACACAATAACATCGATGTTATGATATATGCCTATGATAACAGCCAGAGCTCATGTCCAGCAGCTAGACTATTCCACATGCCAAAGGTCTTCACCATATCCTGAAAGGAAATGCATCGGACTTGGGAAACAGGTCGATCAGCGGCAAATTCTATGCAAGTGAACATTTTAGAATTTATTTTTATTATATATATTTTGAACATGTGATATGATGTGACTGAAAGAACCGAGTGGTAGAGGGTGTGTTTTTTTTGAGGCCTCAGCTTCTATCTAGTCTCTTTTCTCTCTTTCATTCCAAAGCACCAGGTACCCCTACACGAACTCCCTTCTGCAAGCTCTACATCCTGAGTGACGTCCTTTGACACTGCAAGAATCATCATCAAACCCCTTCATGCTCAGTACTGGGGACCCAGGGATGGATAAGACCCACTTTTTGTTTCCCAGGTATGTATGTTAACAGGAAGACAGAGTGAGAAAAGTAGCTTCACCAAATCTTATCAGGTGCTGGGCTAATGCTTCTCTTTTTTTCACCTCGTTGATCTTCTAAGAATTTTATGAATTACATATTAAATTATGAGAACACTGTGTCTCAAAGATGACATCCTGTAATTAAAGAGACTGTGTTCTTCCTACAGCAATATTGGCCAAGGTCACCCCTCCCAGAGTTAATCTTCTGAACAATGAGTCACCTCACCACGCTCATCAGGGCACCCCAGGGATCCTGATCACTGGCCTAACCCCCAGAGCCCAGGGCTGACCTGATCATCTGTTTCTGCTACACTTACCTCCCCTCTCTCACCTCCCCATCTCCACATCATTTACAGCCTTTGGCTACTGAGAGTCATTACCTTTTCCTTGCAATACATCCTATTTTTTAAGACTACTATCATAAGCCTTCTGTTTCAAATCCTTCAGGCCTCTTATCTGTCCTGAGAAGGCCTCCCAGAGCTGCCCGCACTTCTCGCTGCCCCCCCTCCTCCTCCAGCTCTGCCTCAACCAGGACACCCAGGCACAGCAGCCAAAGCTGGGGCCCAGCCAACAGGAAGCGCCTGGAGGCTTGTTTTCTGGAAGCTTCAGGTGCTGCCAGGTTCCAGGAGAAAGAGCTGCTCTGTATTCCAGCCGAAGGTAAGAGAAGCCAGGGATTCCTGGTGCAGAGGCCTGAGGCTAGGCCCGCAGCTCTGTGCTGGGGGAGTCGGCAGGGGTGCGGCGGGAGACAGGGCTGTCCACCAGTCTCACAAGTAGGCCAGGAAGGAGCGAGACATTGTACCCCTGTGTAATCTTAGGGAGACATTCTCAGGGCCAGGAGCATGTGGGATGTGCATGCTGAGGCTGGGGTCCTCCGTGGCCTGGGACACGGGAGAGCCTTATTGCTACCTGAGAGGGAGGATGCGGAGGGCCGAGGGCTCGGAGGTCACTGCCCAGGGCCCCCGCAGAGACGTGGCTGAGTTCAGGTTACTTCGCAGTAGACGAGGAAACAGGGAATTCCTGCCACCCAAGGGCTGGTATTGCTAACGCAACAAATTAACTTCTACAAGGACAGAGATCCCAGAGTCACACAATGGAACTCAACAACCAGAAAAAGGAAGTGCAAGCTGAACACTGATAATTACCGGGCAACCTTTGAGGAAATGGATCTCTTGGGAAAGAGAGGAGACATCTCACACAAACACATATCTCCAAGAGCCTGCAGCAGATCAAATGATAGGATAAAATAGGTTTCTGATAATGAAAATAGCATCATTTTCACATTAAATGAAATCCTCAGAGAACTGACAGTTGAGGGGGGTGGTCATTGCTGAGGTAAAATTGGATGTTTAGGTGATCAAGTAGAAGAGCTCAGGACACAGGGCAAATAGAAGATAGAAAAAGATGGAATTCCTTTTTAAAAAAGATTTATTTATTTATGCATATAAGAACTGGGGTGCAGGCCAGAGGTGTAGGGGGGGTGAGAGGATTCACCAGAAACAGTGGGGAGCAGAACAGGTGGATCTCCTGAAATACACTGTTAGGGGAGCAGCGGCTGAGGCAGGAGAGGTCTGCTGCGCCATGTGGGAAGCTCCCTGGCCTGGGACTGAACTCGTGCTGCAGTGGCTGGCAATAGCTTCATAGTGCTGAGACTTAACCTCTTGCGCCACCAGGGACGCCCAAAGATGGAATTCTTTAGAAAAATTGTAAGGGACTTGGAGAACAAATTCAAGCAAATTCAGGGAATGGGATAAAGAACACATGAAAGGATGTGCAGTCTCTCACAGAATGTGATGCCTATGAAAAAGAATTCAAACTTGCAGATAAAAAGAACTCATTGACTAGCACTAGTAGATGATTTTGTTAAATTTGTGGACAATGGTGGGTCCCGCCTTTATGGAAAGCTGTATGGCAATTTCTCAGACAACTTAAAATGGAGCTTCCATACAACCCAGCAATTCTACTCCTAGGAATATACCCAAAGGACACAAAAACATTAATCCAAAAGGTCACATACATACCTATGTATATTGCAGCACTATTTAGAATCAATAGCTAAAACATGGAAACTACCCAAATGACCAAACACTGATGACTGGATCAAGAATACGTGGTACATGTATACAATGGAGTAGTATTCAGCAATCAAAAAAGGATAAACTAACGCATTTCTACCGCAAATAAGAGACATTCTACAGGGGAGAGGGAGGAAGAGAGACCAAAATAGGGCAGAAAAGAGCACAAGGGACTATGGTCATGGTTCATGGGTGAATTAGTGGTGGGAAACTTACAGGGGACACACAATAATATAAAGGATATAAATTAAATTTTAAAAAAGCAAAAACAACAAAAAAAAAGATTGTAGATGGAAATCTGTGAAGTGTCTCTGTCTTCTAGTGGAGACCAAGAAGCCTAACTAAAGCTACTGTCCTGGGCTGACAAATCCAAGTGGATTAAGCAAAAGTTCTTGTTAAAGAAATAGGTTGAAGATTTGGATTCAGACTTGAAGGAGCTAAGTGGTGCACAATGGAAATAATCACAAAGTGTGCAGTTCCCTAAATAAAAATGCGTTGACCAATTTTGTCTGTTACACACAAAAATAACTTTTTTTTTGCACTTTTTTTTGTTGCACTTTTTGTAAAGAAATTTAAAAAAAGAGAGAGAGAAAGGGAGTACTCAGTTAGGTCTTAGGAAAATTAAGAATAAAAGTTTTCAGTAAAGTTCTTCAATTCCGAGTGCAAAAGGAATGTTAGCTTTTGCCAATCATAACAAATTACACAACAACAGTCACTTAAAAAAATCCCACTTGTATCAAATAGTTCAACCACCAGCCTATAAAAGAGCTTGAAAGTGATTTCATAAGTAAAGACAAGAAGAGAACCAAGAACCAAGCCTTTAACCCCAGAATTTTTTTTTCCCAGTAAAAATTCTCCCCAGGATTCTGCCACACCATCACTCACAGAGCTGACCCAAAAAAGAAACTAAGACAAGGAATCTCGGAAAAGCAGGCACTGGGCTGGCGGGAGGGAAGCAGGCGGCTCTGGGTGCGCTACAACTCCTGAAATAAACACACAGGGTCATCTGGGGGGAGGGGTGCGAGGGGCAGGCTGCCATCTTCTCAAACTCATGTCCACATCCCACTGAGTGAAGTCACTGCAAATATGTCCAGGCAGGCCTGACGTTCAGTCCTATAGTAAGTGCACCATTGTCAGCGTGGCTTAGACAAAACGAAAACATGCAATGATTTAGGCTCCACCTTCATTTTTCTTCTATCTTCTGCTGCCGGCTGCTCCTAACCCCTTGTCTTGCACCAGGCTGAGCCCAGCGTCCACCCAGGCCTTCTGGGAGACTGATTGGCCCCAGCCAGGCCACCTCTCCACCCTGGGGACCACTAGTGCTTCATTATTGCTTCCCGCTTCTCCTTCAAATTATAAGACGGTGGTCCTCAGAAAAGGGGAGTGTCCCAGGTTCCCTGCCCCACCCAAGGGAGGGTGGAGCTGAGCAGGAGAGAGAAGAAGCTGTAGAAGAGAAAAGGAGAAACACAGAGGAAAGAGAGGAAGAAAGGAAGCAGGATGGATGCCAGAAGAGGTACAAGGGGTAGAGAGACATGTGAAGAAGCTGCACCGGCCTGGACTGACTGAGACAGATGTGGGTGAGTGACCCGTGGGGAGGTGACAATGGCAACGTGGATCTTGATTTTGATTTTGCTCTTTTCCTCACAGAATTGTCTGGCTGTTTCTGACCCTTTTCTATGGGCCCCTGCCAAAGGTGTTTTAGACTCGGGGTAGGCTTTCGGGCCTTGCTTTTTGCCAATCCCATTTGGGTGGACTTTTGCCCTGGAGGTGATGGGTAACTTTGGGTGCTTAGTTTAGAAACTATTATTCTTTGTCTTTTCTGTTTTATCACACTAATTGTATTAACATTTCTTTTCCACTTAAGGTTTTTATGTTTTGTCCTAATGCAGAGGATAGCAAAACCTATTTCGAGTGGGCAGGTTTGGGGGTTCTGGGGGTGCCCCTTTCCCTGCCCTGTAACAAAATCACCCTTGAGAGTAAATCCTCCCTGCTCTTCTGTGCTAACGCCATTGTTCGACCCTTTCCCTGACTCCTATTCCAGTACTAATAAAATACATGTGAAAACATTGGCAGCAGTCTTTATAAAAAGAAAAAAATTAGATTGAGCATTCTTTTTCTGACTCAGAAAAAAAAATGTATACAATCTTTCTTACTAGTAGGTCAAAAAACACTCCCTTTTTTTTCTTTTACCTTTACTTTTTTTAGAGGACAGAATAAATTCATTGATATAGAGAGCAAAATGAAATAAAAAAAATGAAATTTAGTCCGTCCATGATTTCATCTCTCTCTTGCTGTCTTTCTTTCCCTCCCCACACATATACCTCCATAATCACCAGCTTCTAAAATCCTTAACTATGTTCCCTTAGTGCTTCTATCTGGTTACTTCTTCATTTTGCTGCTAATTTATGGGAGGGGGCGTGGGAAGGAGGGAGGTCTGCCTGAGATTGAACATTTTTCAGTTTTGTGTGCACCCTAATAGGAACGTACTTGTCAAAGCCTCCTACGTGGACATTTCTCTCCCTACTTTTCAGAATTGGGCCAGCTCTCCCATGCTTCACTATTTTAAAAGTAACAAAACCCTCAACCAGGCCCACCTTTTCTTCGGTTAAAGTAGCGTCGTGTTATGAAATGATACCACTTGCAGATTGCATCACTGAGATTCAACAAGAGTATATGCTATGTTTAGTTCCTCACTGAAGGCCAGTTCTATCCTTGGTCTGACAGTTGTTCCCTTTGTCCTGATATAAACTCCCACCCCACCCCTTCTCCTTCTGGTAACCACTAATTGGTCTTTATAGTCCAACAATTTATTTTTGTTTTATTTAGTTCATCTTTGTTTTCACATATAGGTGAAATTATATGATGTTTGTTTTCCTTTGTCTGGCTTATCTCACTAAGCATAACATACTGAGTCCATCCACATTATTGCAAATGTCAGGATTTCTTCATTTCTTATAACTGAATACTACTCCATTTGTGTGTGTGTGTGTGTGTGTGTGTGTGTGTGTGTGTGTGTGTGCATCACATCTTCTTGATCCATTTCTCAGTCAATGAATATTTAGGATTCTGTTTCTGACTCAGGAAAAAATGTATACAATCTTTCATACCAAAAAACCCTTTTTTAATATATACCACATCTTCTTGATTGATTTGTCAGTCAATGACCATCTAGGTAGTTTCCACCTTTGGCTGTCATAAATAATGCTGCAATAAACATGGCAGTGTACATATCTCTTCAAACTGAAACCTTTGTATTTTCCAGGGAAATACCCAGAAGTGTGATGGCTGGATTATATGGAATTTCTACTTTTAATTTTTTCAGGTTTGGCTATACTCTCCACAGTGGCTGCACCAGCTAACAAATCCCACTAACACTGTTGAAGGGCTCTTCTCTCCTTATCCTCTCCAACACATTTTTTTTTTTTAATAACAGTCAGTCTCTCAGGTATGTAGTGATAGCTCATTGTTGTTTTGATTTAAATTTCCCTAATACTAAGAGATGATAAGCTTTTTTTTCATGCGCCCATTGGCCAGCTGTATGTATTCTTTGAAGACGTTTCTATTCACATCCCCTACCCATTTTTTAATTTTGTTGTTTATTTATTGTTGTGTTTTATGAATTCTTTGTATATTGTGGATATTAATGCCTTGTCAGACACATGATATGCAATTACATCCCCCATTTTGTAGGATGTCATTTCACTCTGGTGTAAGTTTCTTTTTTTTTTTTTTTAAAGATTTATTTATTTATACATACAAGCTGGGGTTACAGGCCAGAGGTGTGGGGTGGCGAGAGGGTTCACCAGAGACAGAGTGGGGAGCAGAACAGGCAGATCAGAAATACACTGCTGAGGGGAGCAGTGGGCAAGACAGGAGAGGTCTGCCGCAGCATGTGGGATTCTCCCCAGCCGGGCGTCGAACTCGCGTCGCCGCTGCCGACAGCTCCAGAGCGCAGCGCTCAACCGCTGCGCCACCAGGGAGGCCCTCAGTGTAAGTTTCTTTACCGTTGAAAAAACTTTTAAATTAGATATTTTCTCATTTATTTATTTTTGCTTTTGTTTCCCTTGTCCTTGGAGTTGAGTCCCCAAATACATCTTTAAGATTAATGTCGAAGAGTGTATCCTCTATGTTTTCTTCTATGTAGTTTATGGTTACAGCTCTTGAATCCAAGTCTGTTGCCCATTTTGAATTAATTTTTGTATGGTGTGAAAGAGTGGCCTGGTTCCATTCTTTTGCCATGGTTGTTCAGGATCCCCAGTACCATTTTGCAAAGAAAGATACTTTCCTTGCTCTTTTGTAAGCATGTGGCTCTTTTGCAGTAAATCAATTGTCCGTGTGTGTGGTTTTATTTTTGGCTCTCAGTTCTGTTCCATTGATCTCTGTACCTATTTCTATTCCAATAACATGGTATTTAAAATTGTTTTAGAATGTTTTTGCCATTCAGGATCATTTTTTTAGTTCCAATTTTTACTTTATTTCTGTGAAGGGAATTTGATAGTAATTACACTGTGGCTACATATGGCTTTAGGTTATGTAGTCATTTTACCAATGTTAATTCTTTCAGTCCATGAGCACATTTTACACTTAAATCTCTTTGTATCTTCTATTTTTTCCCAACCATTTCTTATAACTTTTGGTCTACAAACCTTTTACCTCTTCAGTTAAATATATTCCAAGGTGTTTAATTCTTTTTGATGTGATTGTAAATGAAATTGTTCTCCTGGTTTCTCTTTCTGTAGTTCATCACTGGTACATAGAAACACAACCGATTTTTCCATATTACTATTATAACCTGTCAATGTGCTGTATTCATTTATTATTTCTGATAGCTTTTTACTGGAGTCTTTGGGACTTTTCTAAGATGTTACCATGTCATCTGCAGATGATGATAGTTTTACATTTTACTTTCCAATTTAGATACCATTTATATCCTTTTCTTATCTAACTGCTCTTGCTAGTGTCTGCCAACTCTAAAGCTGAAAAAGCCTCTGAGGGAAATGAAGCCCACAATCACAGGGCAACTGAGGTTCAACAGCGCTTTTATCAAAGGAAAAATGAAGAGGATAAAAAGAGATTCAGCCTTGCACCCTCTTCTGATTATTTCTTACTGTATAACTAACTATCCACCTTTATCTGTTGATGACTTAAAGCCACAACAGTGATTTTGTGGGTTAGAAATTCAAGAAGGACTCAGTTGGCCTGAAGCATTAACTCTAGTTGGCAGCTTAAGTCTAAAGAATCAACAATAAAACATGCCTCACTGCCTAGCACTTGGCAATGACATCTGCAACTCTGTGTGAGATGGCCCCTCTCCCTGTGGTGTGATGGCCTCTTCTCCACTGTGTCTTGCAGTAAGGAAGTCACACCCCTAGCATGGTGACTGAGCGCTCTGAGATATGAGGGGAAAATGCCAATCCTTCTAGATTCTGGTGTTGCTTCAACCATTTGTAGTTGATCAAAGCCACCCAGTGTCATTGAGAAAGAAAAGAAACTCTACCTCAGGATGGGAGTTTACCATCAAAGACTCTGGAACCATCCTTAATCAACTCAAGGTCCAAAGCAGGGTTTTAAGGATGTAAAGAGAATCCCTTTCAAATATTTCATGAAACAGCCATATTTCAAAACATATGTTCTTTAATTTAAAAAAAAACATTTAAAAGAAATGCTGTTTTCTCCTAAATAAAAGCAGGTATAAAGACAAATAAAATTTTAAAAAATAATAAAAGTTTATTCTCTCAGTTGTAATAAAAAACTAGTTAGGTCTTTTGTTAGCCTTATGTACCAGGAATCTCTTTCTCCAGGACCTGGAGCTATGTCTTTGAAAGAGTATTTAAAACACCATAGTTCGGTAATAAAAGCAGACAACACAGATCAATGGAACAGAATTGAAAGTCCAAAATAAATGAGCACACATACAGACAACTAATTTAAGACAAAAGAAGCAAGAGTTTATGATGAAACAAGGGAGGTATTTTCAATTAATGGTGTTGGGTGAAGCTGGATAAACACATTCAAAAGAATGAAACTAGACTATGCTCTTACACCATACACAAAAATTAATTCAAAATGGATTAAAGACTTGGATGTAAGCTGAGACCATAGACGACATACACCAAAACATAGATCATCAAGGTAGTTTTCATCTGTCTTGTGGCTTCTGTGAATCTCTTGCTCCATGTTGAATTAAAAAATCTCCAGTCATAAAAGCATGAACAGTTTGTTTTCCCTCTGGCTATCGCTATTTAGCCAAGGTATATGGTCACCCTCATTACCGTAAAGGGAAAATTAGCATGAACTAGGTGTGACAGAGTGCTGTAAGTTCCTTTTACTCAAAGAACAGGTAAGTGTTTATCTTGAAAACATGTATGGAATAACAATAAAAATATATACAAAAATAAAAGAAAACGTATGGAATGGGTCATTTCTGTTTGGCTATCAGGAAAAATGAGCTTGCTTTCTATCTTCGATCTCTTAGCAGATGACTTGTATAACCCCTTACCTTCTGGCTTGATGCTTATTCAATAATGAAACTGTTTTCTTTCTCTGCAGCCTTTGTGAGACCTTTCTTGGTTGGAAGATTTGGTTTTTAATCGCTTCCCCTACAAAGAACAAGATAAGAAAAAGGCAGATGAGAAAAGTCTCCCGATTCTACAAATGTTTGCTAGGCTATAATCAGAGATGCTTCCTAACATTTTATAAATTAATGTTCATCTGAGTGCTACTTACAATGAATGACAAGTTGCAAACAGTACGTATTCCACAGAGGAAGGTTAAATGGAAGATGGGATATCTGTCCACTCAATTGTATATTTTTTCTGCTGTTGAAGAGTCTTAACGACTAAAAATATTTTTCCTGGAAATGGAATAAAAATATAAAAATTCCACTTATAATCATGATTAAAAATGGCTTTGTCTATCTCTCTTCTTCCTCCACATATTCTCTCTCTCTCTCTCTCTCTCTCTCTCTCTCTCTCTCTCTCTCTCTCTCACACACACACACACACACACGCGCACAGAGAAATGACTGGCAAGAAAATGATTAAACTGTTAACTTATGTGTGACTCATAAAAGATAACTTATGTTATCTTTTATATTTTTCTGTTCTCTCATTTTTTTAATGAGAAAATATTTTCATAGTGATAAAAGTCAGTAGACTTATAATGAATATATCTTAAAGATAAAAGTACATAAAAAAGTAGCTGGTTGATAACTTGATGGAAAATCAAAGCAGGGCTGGAGGTAAAGAGTGAAAAAAGATCATTAAACTTTGAGGAAATCAAGAAAACGATGATAAAAGGTTTCAACACATGATAAATATAAAAATGACAGCTGAATAAGAAAACCAAAGGAAAAAATCAAAGAATATCTTCTAGATCCATGAAAACAAAGACATGACTGAAAGACAACTGATTTACCATCTTTCAAGCAAAATTAATGATCTTAAATGAAGATTAAGTGTTAATTTGATAGAAGTTTCACATTTCAAGTCTAAAAGATCTTGTAAATAATCAAATAAAACAAACCTGTCAAGTTAAATAAACGTGTAAATTGCACATTTGATTTCTACCTTTAAATCGTAACAAAATGGAAATTTTTTGCTGTTTCATTTTGACTTTAAGTTTTACATTTAATCCTTTAAACTATCTTATTCCATTGAGAGAATTCACTTTTTCTAATTAAGGAAACAGGTAAATACAAACATTTAGTTTCCCAGGGAGCTAATTTTTTTAGGTCCGTTTGTTAAATAATCTATTCCCTGTAGTTTGTGGATGCATTATATATCAAGTAGTAAATGCAAACATATCTCACTGTCTGTTTCTGGGCTATTTATTTTGCTTCATTGATTTCTAGATCTTTTAAAAGTAGATTATCACTAATTGATGCAACGGCTGGAAGTTTCATCCAGTTTGTGGTTACTTATCTTGAATATACTTCATATTCTACTGATTTCTTAGTGAAAACACTTCCATAAAGTACTCCCAATTCAATGCAGAATGAAGGCAGAGGAGAAAATGTTGTGTTAATAAAGAGGAGTCTCATAAATTTTATTTTTTTGAAGAACTGTGGCAGGCCCACTCAGGTATTATCTTGGATCCACCTATTCTTACTAATTTCAAAATCAACTGTGACATAAAAGCAATTTTGGATTACAACACTGAAGGCATTATTCAGTGGGTGAGGGCTTTTATAGATTAAGATTTAATTAGGAAGTTGTCCCCTGAAAAATCTATCAGGCTCAAAGGAGAAGCTTGGAACCAAAGTGTAGATTCTAGCACTTTCTGCAACTAAATATGTAACTTTGAACAATGGATTTAATTCCTGTTTCCTCATGGTTAAAATAAAGATTTGTGACATGAACTAGAGGCTATATTAGAACCCCAAAATCTGAATTGTGGGGGAAGGTATCAGATCCAATTCTCAACTGCTCTTAAGAAAGCTCACTCTCCACCTAACACATTAACACCACTTCCATTTCTATGAGAGATGAAACTGGTTTGTCCACTAGACATGTTGATAAACTTACTACCACAAAGTAGTAGCCTTTTAATAGCCATTTAATAGTTATTTAGTAGAAACAGGAAAAAGTGATTTATTTTTAGTTAACATACTATGTACTTATGGATTCATTTTCAGAAGAAAATGCAAAGCCAAAATTCTGTAAAACTTTAGCAAAATGTTTCCTACTTCTATGTGTTTTATTCTTTTTCCTTGGGATCCTTTTGTTGTTTTTCAAACTGCACCACTTCCAGGAGGCAAATTAAAGGATTTTAACTTTAGTGTGAAAATTATTGCTTGTTTCTAATAAATAGCATCACTTTGTTCCAGAATTTCAGGACACTTCATGTGCAAATAAGAAAAAATTAGAGCAAAGATAGGTATTTGCTAACAAAATGAGTTTCAAAAATTTCTAATCACATTTACTTCTGTAACATTGCACCCAATATTGTATATATTAATTGAGTTTAGAAAGAATAGATGGTGGCTTTTTAATCTGTTGAGCTGGTTCAGGATATTCAGATGAGAATCAATTTCTGAAGAGTTTCTACATTTAAGTCAGAAAACAAATCCTTTATATCATTGTTTAAAGGGAGAAAAAAGTAGAGCATAAGAGGATAGAATTATGAGACACACAGTCCCCAAATAGTGTTGAAACTTTTCCTCCAAGAATCTATAATCCAATGACTACGGAGAGGTCTTTGCAATACTCTCCAACTTTGGGTAGATTCCTTCTTCAACCTGCCCTTTCCTCCCCCACTTCCCCTCACCAAACTTACCATCAATCTCCTGAAATTTTCTTCTTCTAAAAATTATCCAGGCAGATAATCAGAATATCCAGTTATTCATTCACCAAACATTTCTGGGTGGTCAGGACCAACCACCGTGATCTGGGGTTCTACCCGGACCAGGCTGGTGAATTTCTGCATCATCCTCAGGATCATCTCTGGGAAAACACATTCAGGGGTCTCTATGTGAAAAAGTTTATAAGCTGAACTGTCAAATCCTAAACATGAAAATGTGAAACAAACTAGTGAATAATAAATTGCGAGTTCTGGCCCAATTTGAATAATCCATAACTCAGGGAAAAAGAAGTATTGCCTGTAGTCTTTTGCGGTTCTAAAACTATTATAGAATCTGAAACATCTCATCCTGCCAAAACTTGATATAGTTACAGAAATGACAGAGATAGAGATATAATTGCATGGAAATGCTTGTACAATTTGTCATTTTATAGACTATCCTGAATGGTTTGCTTTCCAGAATGATCAACTCATCCAATAATTAGTGAGCACCTACTATCTACCTCATTCTAGAACTTGACTCTTAAGGAGACCTGGGTTATACTGAAGGACATTTTACAATTAAAATATCTTTTATTCCATTAATTTTAAGGGAGTTGCTTTCTTGATTCAATGATGCTAAAAGGAACAGCAGACCTGAATCATACAAAAAAAATTAAAATAAGGCAATGAATAATGGAGTTTAGCCTGAAATTGCAGGGTTCTTGAGGCCTAAATGGATTTGTGTCATAATTTCCCTTAACATCAGATGTCTCTGTAGGTTTGGAACTTTGGTTCCAATAAAGAGCAACATGGTTATCCTTAGAAATTAATGAATCCATATATATGTTACTTTTCATGGGGAGGGCTGCTTTATTCATGAGGAAGACAAGAGCCTGGAAATTTCAAAATATAACAGATAGAAATGAGACCATACATCAGAATAGATAAGCTACGAAGGCCGTTACATTATACAGACTCAGCGGCAAATCCCACCTTGAGACCCATTCATTGTAAAAAACTGGGAAAGTTCTTGTGTCTCTTGGACAGTCAGTTTCATAATTTGCAACACTGCAATAATAACAGACTCTCATAAGTTAGCCGAGAAGATTCAGCACAATGCCGACTGTTGAATCACTTAACCAAGACACAAGACTACAGATGTTCCCAATAGTGTTAAGTTGTATGTATCTCTACTTGGAAGGTAAGTGGATGGCCATATATCACTTATAGTGCATATAAGGTTTGGGCATCTGGTAAGGTATGATTTAGAGAAACACACTTGGAATTCTGAGCTCTAATCCAAATTAGTAGATCAATGATGCTCTAAAACCAAACAACATAAAACTGATTTAGCCTCTCATTCACTATTAAGTGACAGAAACTGCATTCTCAAAACCTCTGTCTTGCTCACCTCCAGCAGGCTTACTGTACTATTCGGTATGTACACATCTCCTGCAATTTCAGAAATCCCTTGTTGAGTAATAAATTGAAGGAAGAGCAGTGAATTCAATTAACACCAGGGGGCGCTCCAGTTTATCCTGTGAGACAAGAACAAAGGTGAGTCAGCCTTACAAATTGAGAAGAGGAAAGATATTGGCAGATGTGCTAAATGGTCAGAATAGACCTTTGGAATAATTCACTATTGTGGTTAAATTTAGAATTCATCACAACTCTATTTTATTCTCATCTCTTTGGCTTTCAAAAGTGAGTCATAGTAGATGGCATCAAGAAAAGGCCATTTCTAACTACTAAGGCCACGGTACCTATGATTTGGACCACACAGACTTTTAAAAATTCCTTTTCAGACATAATAGTTTTAAAGGTCATTTTCAAGTCATTTACAATCAAGAGATATTGCAGCTACACAATCGAAATAGAGGACAGTTCTGCCAAAATTGACTCCAAATTACTTCAAATAATTCAGTACTTCATTCTCTCCCTAATGTGATTTATCCTTCAATTAACCATTCATAAAAAGTGGTGAGACTGCAACTGCTCCATTTTTATTCATTCATTCAGCAAATATGTATTGAGTCTGGATGATGTGCAAGACACTTTGAGAAAGGAAATTCACAAACACCAGTCCTTGGCTTCACATAATAAATCACATGACATTGTCTCTGCTCCAAGTTTACCTACTGGTGGGAAGAGATAGACAGTGGACTTCCAAAGAGGCAAATATATGAGAAATTGAATATACACATGGACAAAGAACAAACCATCCATAAAAAATAACTGACCCACAACCTGTAGCAGCCTTTCCAGGAAACAAACCTATGATACAGTCTATACATCCAGAGTAGATCCGTAGAAGCTACTGTGCAGAAAGTAAGACAGATAGGAAGTCAAACTGCTCTCTCTACTACTAGTTCAGGAAGGTAAACTATAACTTCTATAATAATCAGCTCCAAATGATCAGGGAATCTTCTATAATAATCAGCTTCAAATGATCAGGGCATGTTATATTTTCTTTTGGTAACATTTTTATTGAAATAGCATTGATTTACAACACTGCGTTTGATTTAGAACAGGGTCATACCTCTTCAGATGTATAGCTGACAGCTTCCCTAAGTTTTGTCCCTACTTTCAAATTAAGACCAACCAGAGAGTCAAATACACACCCCTAAACAATCTTGTAGGGTGCCCCACTACTAGTTATCTGCCTCCAGCTTCTGCACCCACTTCCAATCAGGGTATACTTTCTCTTTTCCATATAAAATTTTCCTGCTCCTTTGCTGTTTTTAAGTCTCTGACAGAATACAAAAGACAGTGGCTGACTTCCTTGTTAGAGCAAGCTCTGAATGAATAGCCTTTGATCTTCTCTCGGGCTAATCTTCATTTATTTCCACAAGTATAATGTGACAGGTTTGGAGAAATACTGTTGACAAAAACAAACTGGAATCTAGGGTTAGGAGTACCTGTGGGGAAGACGGTTTGTTATTTATTTTTTAAGTGCATAGTATTTTTACTATTAAAATCACTAGTTTTTCATTCTTGATTTAAAATCTAATTTTTATAACATTATAACATTATGGAAGCTTCCTGTGTGCATCGTTGAGAATAGCATACTATTTTATCTGGTTAGTAGAGCCTTTTAGAACAAGAACTAATGGAAGTGGGGGTGCCATGTAGATATGCAAAAAGAAGCACCCCACTTACGAGGGAAGATCCAGAACAAACTTGAAGGCAGAGACTGCTTATACATTTTGAGTAATTGCCATCTCCCCAGAATTCTGTTGGGCAACCCAGGCAAGGGAGACAGTGGCTGGATATGAGTTCAGGGAGAGCAAAGCACAGCCAGGCTCCCACTTGATAGGTAAAGACACCTTGGGACTGTTCAGCAGAGGGACACGTGATCAGACCTTCTAAATCTCACCCTGGCTGCTGTGTTCAAGAAGTTGATAGGGAGCAAGGGGCAGGGAGACAAGATTACAGCAACAAAAGATGAAGGTGCTTTAGATTTGGGCAACAGTGATAGAGGTGAAAAGTCACTTCTTTCTAGATATGTTTAGAAGGTAAAGGTGACAGCTGTGCTGACAGATGGACTCTGAAGGATAAAATCAAAGGGGACATGAGGACACAAACCAAGGGTGTTGAGTACATGAACTTTAAAAGAGAGCATTCCACAGAGAATGGGAAAAGCCATCTGGGGTGGTTGTTGGCAGCAACTGGCAATTTGGTTCTAGTCAAGCTAAATTTGAGATGCCAATAAGATTTTCAAGGGGAATTATTGAGAGCTTCAGCCTGGGGATAAAACTGTAGAAGCTGTTACTATGTATTAAGAGTCAAAACCATCTGGTCACCCGAACAATGTGATGTTAGAGGTTGGGGAAATGAGTCACAACTTACTGATGAGAAGGAGAAAAAAATCACCAAAGTGATATAAAAAGAACGAAGAGTGCATGGCACGCCGACACTAAGTGAAGAAAACTCTGTAAGACTTTGTCAACTGCGGCACATCTTCAGATCTCTTAAGTGAGATGAGAACTAAGAATTGTTGGTGGCATTAAACAATGTGAAAACCATCAGTGGTTTTTAAAAGACTTTTTATGGGAGTCGTGAAGAATTAAATCTGCTTAATGATTACAAAAGAGAATGGGAGAGAGTGCATTACAGATAGCAGGAGGAGGCAACTCTCTCAATTTTAAATTTAATAAAGAGGTGAGAAGTAGCAATTGGAAGGTATGTAGGGACAAGAGAAAGCTTCTGTTTTCTCTTTTAATGTCTGGCTGTGTTGCAATGACTTTGAATGTTTATGGTAGGCAGAATATTGGCCCACCTAAAATGTACATGTCCTAATCCCCTAGCCCTATGAATTTGTTACTTTATATGGCAATAAGAATTTTTCCAGTTTCCAGTTTGATTAGGATCTTGTAGTGAGAGAAATTAGCCCGGATTATCCAGGTGTGTTCAATTCAATGATTATTCAGGAAGATCTTAATGTATTCTAAGAGTGTGTATAAGGGAAAGAGATGTGACAGAAGCAGATGAAGGAGTAAGGGAGAGAAAGAAGAGAGAGAGGGATATTTGAGGATGTCTCTTTGCTATACTTAAAGATTCAAGTAGACTCTGGTAAGCGGAAAAAGACAAAGATATGGCTTCTCCCCTAGAATCTCCAGAAAACATACAGCCGTACAAATCTATTTGAAACATTTGACCCCTCAGAACCATAAGATAATAAATTTGTATTATTCTATGAATTTATTATAACTTGTAATAGCCACAATAGAAAACTTATAAAACTAATGTTGGAATGATATGGTCAACATAGGAAAGGACAATGCAGGAATGAGATGACCAATGGCTGGAGAGATGTTTGTCAACCTATACTGAGGTACCAAATGCATCTGGTGCACCACGGGATGACACAGGTAGGATTTCATTTAGAGGAACAGGGATGTATAAAATTCAGTTGCAATCAGTTGATGGCTTGATTGGCTGAAGAATGTCCTCAATTTCTTCAGTCAAGCAAAAATCAATGCCATCAGCTAAAATGAGAAAAGTGGGGAGGGATGTTGAGGAAAAGTATGCAGTAGTCTTTTAGGAATGTGGGCAGGTAATAGATGGGGGAGAGTAATGTGATTGCAGGGCAGAAATAAGGACCCACTTGAGGACTTTCCTCAGTCACATTTAACCTCTGGATTTACTATAGAGTTTGATTTAATCAAAACTGAGGTTTTTGCCAAAGGAATAAAGCAGAGAAAATTGGGGTTAGATATTGAAGGTTTGTGCAAGAGAATCTATGGTCCTTGGTGTGGGGGAGGTAAGAGAAGATGAAAGTGAGGGATGTTGAAAGTATATTGAGCCAATGAATGGTGAATGTCACTGGGACAAAGAGTTACTGAAAGTAGTGTAGGGGGTGGGGAAAGTCAGAGAGTGGGATGTTTGAGAATAATCTATAGGGGTGGGGTAGGGTGGGGTACAGTTAATAGCCAGCCCCTCTCAGCAGCACCTGGGAGTTTAAATCATACCTGAATTGCAGCAGCCGTTCTGTTGGTGGAGTCCAGCCGTTGGCATTTTCTTACATTTCTCTTCGGTGGCTTATTATGCAGGTAATACTGAGTCTCATGGCAGTGGGTGGCTGAGTTGGAGTGAAAAGCAGTATCACTGAGAGCAAAGAAGATGATATGTATATTGAGAAGATGAGCGACAGTGAAATAAGCCAGAAAAAAAGAGAAAAATATCAAATGTTTTCACTTATAACAGGAATTTAGGGAAATCCAATAAGAGAGGGGCATTCAGCGAGGGAGGGGGAGGATAAGGGCACAAAACGGGGGGAGGGGAGCACAGAGAACTGTGGTGATGCTTCACGGGTGAACTGGTGGTGGGGAACCTACAGGGAATACACTATAATGTAAAAGACATAAATAATAATATATAAATATATATAAAAGAAAAAATGAGCAAGATAAAGTGTGAGCTGGAATTGACCTCTTTGAAGGAAAAGCGATAAGGAAATTTCAGCTGTTTTTTGATCAAGCTAGCAAAACTTTCATCATTATCATAAATTAGGCTTTTGTCCCTCTTAGCACAAGGACAACTGGGTGAATTATTTTTCTAAGGAATCTTGGGCCAGACGTTGCTCAGCTGTTGTGGGAGGACAAAGGAATAGGTGAGTTTCTCTCTACCTCCTCTACCATTACTGTTAGGCAATGTTTGCAGACTTCAAATAAAAAATATCTGACAAATATACACACTTAAACTCCAAGTTCTTTGTAACAGATGTTGTGTTTAAAGACAATGAACGAAACCCAAAGACCAAACCTCAGGCATTGCTGGACTTTTAGTAACTGAGAAAAATGTAACTCATGTATATATTTCTCTCACAGTCGCTGTTACTTACATGACCAGTATCTAGTCTTCCTTCTTCTTTACTAAGAAAATCTCAATATTTTTTAAGTTAGAAATGGAATTCGTTAAAAAGATGCTCCTTTTAAACTGTTCATTGACTTAGCTCATCACAGGATATCTGGCCAGTGAGACCTAGATGGGAATCTCCAAAGTTAAGCTTGAGACTCAGCCAGTTTTTGGTTTATTCTGCCTGGAGGTACCTCAGTCATTCTGAGAATCTGAGGACAAATAAATGTCTCACGCTTTGCTGCTGAGAGCAAGAAGTTAGACAGAGTCTCTATTTTATTTTCAGGCATAAAGCAGGCTTGCTTGGGGGAATAATGTCCACCTGTTGCTTTAAAAGGAAAAAAACTTGAACTGCCTTAAGTGTAGATTCTACTTTCTCTGACAGGTGACAAAACCATTCCTGAAATATGGATGTAATTTGTATGATTAGTAAATTAAGGCATAATCTTTTGGGAACATTAATTAACACACCTACCATACAGCAGTAGAGGAATACATAAGATACACATTAGATGAATTTTTGTGTTTTTTTGTTTTGTTTTGCTTATACATTTCTCTACTTGTATATTTCTCCACCCTCAAGGCATTATCAGAGCAGCTGCATCGCCCTAAGCTGCCAAACCCTGCACTTTTGTTTAGAGAAACAAACATCTTGTTGCAGTGGTCTTAATAGAATATGCCATGTAAAAGTCAAGAATAATCGGTAGCAAATACCTTTTCCTTTCAAGAGTGTTCAAAAAATGCCTTAGTTTATCCTGCAAGTACAAGTAAAACTAAACAGGCATTTAAAGAATAAATTACATACATTTTGCTTAAATTCTCTTTATGCTTATTCAGACCATGAGCATGATTATAAATCTGATGAGGCAGGTGTACAGATAGGTAATGCAGGTAATGATGGAAAGATGTCCGCATGGCGTATTGGACAACATGGTCTGGACCAGACTTTTTTTTTAATCTCTGATAGTGACGATTGACAGTTGGCGCAGTGATAGTTACGGAGGGGATGTGTCCTGAGAATCAGTGTTGAGAACTCACAGACACGGGTCTGTGCAAAGTTGGGGTCATGGCTGCTTCCTGATAAGTGAGAGCAACACAAATTTATCTCTATCCTGTGGGGATGGTCATAAATTCTTGAAAATCTCAAAAGACCATTTTTATTAAGGATTTTTTTTTTTTTTTTTGCATACAAGCTGGGGTGCAGGCCAAAGGTGTGAGGCAGTGAGAGGGCTCACTAGAGACAGAGTGGGAAGCAGAACAGGCAGATCAAAAATACACTGCTGAGGGGAGCAGCGGGCGAGACAGGAGAGGTCTGTCTCACCATGGGGAATCTCCCCGGCCAGGAGTGGAACTCTTGTCACAGCCACCAACAGCTCCACAGCGCTGCACTAACCTGTTGCGCCACCAGGGAGGCCCAAAAAGACCATTTTAAAAGAAAATTTTAAAAAAATTATTTCCTTTTTTTCTGCTTAAGTTTGTGAGCAAATGTTTTGTCTGTATAGAACCTATCATTGTAAAAAATAAAACCTTTACCCTTTTATGTTAGAGAACAATTATCGATAGAACTCACTATGTACATAGAATTTAAACTTATTAAATAATGTTTAAGAACATTTTTTGGTATTTTTATAAAGCTCCAAAGACCTTGACTCTCCAATTTGTTTCCATGCTGAACTCATTTATTTGCATTCAAAAATCATTTCATAATCTGGCTTCCAAACTCATATTTGACATGCTCCAGCAAGCACTGTTTTCATGTTGTTTTTTTTTAATGCTGTATAATAGCTATACATTTCACTAGAAGAAAAAAGTAAAGTGTAAAAGTAGCAAGAATCCACAGGTTATGGATTTGAGCAATGGCATAAACAATCAACAGTTCTGTATTTACACAAACGTTCAGCAGAGAACTCATTTTAAGAGTAATGTGGTTCAATGAAATCTTTCATACACACCCAACTCACAAGTGGTTTGGAACCTGAATAGCTTACTGTATAACAGTTCACATCATTTGGGCAAGAGCTGTGATTAATGCAAAAAACTATCCCCCATGTTTACATATTTCTCCCTGAACCACTGATTAGTAAATTTCCAGTCAGCTAAGAACTGCAATTTTTCAAGGGCTGGTGACTTTTGGATATTCTTTAGAAAATGGGTACTCTAGAGGTCACTGCTTGATTGAATTTTCAAGGCTTTTTCCACTCAGTGGAATGAATTTTGGCATTTTATTCCTGTGGAGCACACATATTAACATGACATAAAGAACATTAAAAAATGCTTTACTTATCAAAAGAGCCACATCTAAAAATATTAAGGCGAGACCTTTGGTGATCAGTAATTACCTTAGAGTTTATATGCTTTTTTTCCTGAACAGGCTTGTATATTTTTTCTAATAATTATATGAAAAAAATACAACTGATGTAGGTAGTTCTATCTTATTTTCAGGCATAAAGCAGGCTTGCCTGGGGAATAATGTCTACCTATTGGTTTAAAAAGATAAAACTTGAACTGCCTTAAGTGTAGATTCCACTTTCTCTGACAGGTGACAAAAACCTTCCTGAAATACTGATGTAATTTGTATGACTGGTAAATTAAGGCATAATCTTTTGGGAACATTAATTAACACACCTACCATACAGCAGTAGAGGAATAAGTAAGGTACAGATTAGATTAGATGTTTGTGGGTTTTTTGTTTTTTTTTTTTTTGCTTTGTTTTAATAACTTTCCCACCTCAAATCTTATTCACTTGTCAATCTCTTACACAACAATATCATTTTGGGGGTGCATTTCATATTTCCACTTGTGCACTCATGCTTCACTCAGCCTCCACCTAAGTTACTGCGCAAATGTCCTATCTCCTTACCCTGTCCCCTCCTCCCTGCCCATTCTCTTTCCCTCTGGTAGCTAAGATATTTTTCAGAGTCTAAGAACTATTTTTGTTTTGCTTTGCCAGGTTTCCATGGTTATTATTTCCACATACAAGTGAAACCATCCAGGATCTGTCCTTCACTTTCTGACTTATTTCACTTAGCTTCATCACTTCAACATCCATTTTTCCCCAAAAGGCACAATTTCATCTTTTTTAATAACTGGGTAGCTATTAAAATTTTTTCATTGAATTTATTTTTTTATTTATTTATGCATACAAGAACTGGGGTATAGGGGCCTCCCTGGTGGCGCAGCGGTTAAGTGCTGCGCTGTGGAGCTGTCGGCAGCAGCGATGCGAGTTCTACGACCAGCCAGGGAGAATCCCACATGGCTCGGCAGACCTCTCCTGCCTCGCCCACTGCTCTCCTCAGCAGTGTATTTCTGATCTGCCTATTCTGCTCCCCACTCTGTCTCTGGTGAAGCCTCTCTTCACTCCACACCTCTGGCCTGTACCCCAGCTGTATGTATAAATAAATAAATCTTAAAAAAAAAAAGAAAAAAAGAACTGAGGTATAGGCCAGATGTGCAAGGGGTGTATGAGGATTCAACAGAGACAGAGTGGGGAGCAGAACAGGTGGCTCTACTGAAACAAGCTGCTGAGAGGAGCACAGGGGCTGAGTCCAATGTCCAGTAAAGGTGGTGCCCCCTGGAGGGGGTTTGCTGATGAGAATGAATAGCCCCAGGGAAAAATGCTAAGTTTGCAGTTTGGGGTAGAGAGTCTGAAGAGAAATAAAAGGGATTAAAGGAGAAGGAGAGTCAGTCGCCATGATGTAGGAATGGGAGAGGCAGTCGCCATGCTGAAGAAATAGGGCAGCAGTTGCCATGATGTAGGAATAGAGGAATCAGTGGCAGAAAATTTAGCCACCAAGATTGAGAGTTTGGAAATCAGATGCCAGAAGTTTTTAGAATCTTCAGTGACTTTGGGGCCAGCAACTTTGGAGGCTTTGCAAGTAGCTGAGCGACAGAAACTGCTTCCAGTTTTGTCTTTACTGCGGCCAAAGGAAGAAGGAAGAGGCCCGAAGTGGACACCTTCCTAAAATCCATGAGTGCAGTCTGGCCACTGTAGTTGCTGTTTGCAGTGTTGTTGTCCTGGTGCTGTTCTGGGGCACCATGGCAGTTTCGGGAGCATCTCCAGTTGTGTTCTGTGTCATCCTCGTGAGTTGGAACCTGGCCTACAGTCTGATTGTTGCGCGTCTGCAGAAGAAGGAAGACGCTATTTTGGAAACGTGGCCTATTGTTTGGAAGAGGAGCTCCACCTCAGCAGTGGCAGGAGGATGCCACCTTTGTTACTTTTTTGGGACTTAAAGGACTGGATATTGCTTTAAGTAAGGTAAACGGCCATATGTAGACTTTAGTAATTCTTTGCTTTTCCCTGTTTGTTAAATAAATCCCATTGTTATTGTTTCCTAAGCCTGAGTAGTCTTGCAATTTTGCGCACAGGTGCGGAACCAAGATAGTAATGGGTAAGCAATTTGGGCAGTGCCTTTGGCAATTTTGAAGCCACTATCAGCCACTTTCTGACCACTATCAGGAAAACAGGAGAGGTCTGTTGCGCAATGTGATTCAGCTCCCTGGCTGGGGATCGAACTCATGCTGCAGTGGTTGGCAATAGTTTGATAGTGGTGAGACTTGATAACCCTGTACCACCAAGGAAGCCCCTATATTCCACAATTTTTAAAGCCATATGTTGTTGGGCACTGATGGTTGGTTCCATGACTTGATTATTGTGGATAACGTTGCTAGGAACATAGGAGGGATTTAATCTTTTCACACTAGAATTTTCATATGCTTTGAGGAAATACTTAGCAGTGGTATTTCTGGATCATTTGGTTTCTCCTTTTATTTGCTAAGATATCACCAGATAATTTTCCATAAAAGCTGTATCAAATTACATCCCTACCAACAGTGGACCAGTGTTCTATTTTCTCCACATTCTTGCCAATAATTCTTTGTTTCTATTCTTTTTCATAGAGGCCATTCTCTCAGGAATAAGATGATATCTCATTATAACATATTAGATTTGTATTGACACCACCAATCACACTTGCTATTAGCATAAGTGTCAAAATAAAGTTAATTCAGTATCTTATTGAGTATGTAGTGTTTTGAATTTAAGCTAAGAATTATAGAAAGAGACTAAAACAAATGCGTGAGTTAGATATTGCCTTAAAATAGTTTAAATCCAGACATGAGGAGAAATTGGCACAAATTGACACATGGCTGCTGTCCAAACAGATGGACAGCCTTGGAAGAAGAACACAGTAATAGTATTTTTTCTGGGGAGTAAGAAAATAGCTTTTCTCTGGAGGTAAGTATAGGAAAAACATGAAGATTTTTATGAATTAGGTGGACATTGAGATGAAATTTGGCAGATAAACTGTTGGAGATCCAGTTGGGTGGGGAGGAATTGAATATGTTCATTGAAGTTGAATGATTAGGAAATCTTTGGCAGATTTGGTTGAGTATAAATGGAGAGAAATAATAGCTTATTAAGTCAGAAAGGTGATTTCAATATATAATGTAGGCCTAGGACCATGAGAATCAAGTAAAGATTCTTCTCTAAGACATACTGGTAGCATCAAAAGTTGGGCATCAAGAGATTCACACTACCAGAGCTGTCAACGCCAAATTATCCAGCAATGGATAAGGTTCAGTTTCTCCCTCTTTGTTCTCTCCACTTGATTTAGCTGCTCCAATAAAAGGCAACAACACTCAATTCCTTGAAAATATTGGTGAGTTTCCACATCTATAGTCTTGCTGGCACTGCCTCTTCTCCTGGAATTCATTGATTCATCAAAATGGCACCTGCCCATTACTTACCAGGTGTGCCTTTATTGCTAGAGAGGCAACCATAGCAGAGGCTTCCTGCTTTGGGGGGGGGGGGAGGTTGAGGAACACACAGGGGACTCTAAAATATAAATACCCAGTGTACTCTGTGAGTCCATATATGGAGCATCTCATTTAAACCTCAGCTTGGGGAGGCAAAGAAAATGTGTGGGGAGAAATCACTGGTGGGCTCATTTTCCTGGCAAAACAAAAGTTTCCAGAACTGACTCAAGTTTCATTCTCAATAAACACATGTCTGCTCCATTTCTCTGGCAGAATTCTTCATGCCACCACTATGCCATGGAAGATGAGCCTTGTCGTAATCACCGTTTCTCAGTCTAAGTGTTCTGTAACACACAGTCCTTGTGAGAGCTACATTTGTTACATTCGCTTTCATTGGTACTTTGCTGCACGCCAGAGTGGCCTGGTCTCCAGTCATAGTCTCAGCCTGGAATGCAGCGTACCAATGCAGACCCTGCTCAACTAGCCCCAAATCTCTAAGTGATGGAAATGGCTCAGTCTACTTTTGAAAGACTAGTCTTGAGAGAAACAAATGTCCTTTTGGTAATACTTAATGATGGAAATTCTGGTTTAATCCTTCTCCTTAGTCATTGCTGTTTGAGAATCTTAACCTTTTCCTTTAAAGTCTCATCTGAATCCTGGCTTGTTGCTCAAGCCTTGGGCACCAGCCACATTCAGTGAAATTTTGGCCAAGGGGGAAATTCCCTAAGGACATTCACCGTGTTTGTACTTTGTTAGTCTTCCAAGAATAAAGGCTCTGCTTAGCTGTTATTCTCAAAATATTGCCCTCAATTTCTTGAAAATTCCTTATACACGTCTTTCAAGAATTTCAGATTTTTTAAATGAGGAAATTATAGAACATGAGTCTCAAAACCAACAGAAAATGTTAGCAACTTAGGTGCTGAATTGGTGCCTTATGCTTAATAGCACAGGAAGATTTCCTAATTGAAATGAAATGACCATTACTTAAATTGAACAGCAGTATAAAACCATACGTCTCAGTATTTATGATTCATCATAAGACTTTTCTTGTGACACCAATAAATGGATTAAAGAATAATTAGCCCCCTTTAGCATAAAAAAAATTTCAATTTTTCTTAAAGCCATTCATTTACTATACGATGCTTACTAAAATGTGTAAAAGCAAAACTCTCAAAAAGTTGAAAATAGGACTCTGATGCCAATATAGAATAAACATGTTTCAAGGATGTATTTAATTAATTAGTGAGAGTTTCACCTGGCTAAGACTGGGTGTCAGCTTATGTTAGGAAAGTAAAACTGAAATACATTTGGTTCAAATGAATTTGAACCAAATTCAAAACAAGTTCAGAACAAACCTCTTTAGTGTCCCCCTGAGTCCCAGGGCAAGTTACGGTTAGTTAGGCAGCTTCAAGGACAGTGCAGACAGGGACTTCGGAGACAGAAATAGGACAGTAAATTCTAGGTGCTACCCAAAATATATTCCAAAGACAAAGAAAGTAAATTCTAGTGCCAACCAGACATACTCCAGAGATGAGGTCAGAGGTCCAGGGAGGCTAATGGGGGCAGTAAATCTTAGGGCTAAAATTTAAGACTAATTGGGACAGTACATATTAACAGACCTTGGACAGGGGAGCTAAAAAGAGAAACTCTAATATAAGAGCTGTAAAAATGGTCACATCTGCCCGGAGGAGTGTGGCCACTAGGAGAAAGAGCCAATCACGAAGCAGAATGATGAGCTTTTAGAATAGAGGAAAAAGCTTTTGAATACCCCCGGAAATAGGCCCATGGCGGCTTCCGTGCCCCGCCCAAGTCCAGCATCCCTGGGAGTCCTGACTTTCTTCCTTTAAATAAACTTTTCTTTGCTCAAACAAAGTTTGTTTCTCTCTGCTTACTTATCTAAAACGTCTTTGAATTCCTTTTTGTGGCTTCGTGGGACAATCACCTGTGGTGGTTCAAATTAACACTGGCTTCACTTAGAGCAACAAAAAGCATACATCTATCTTTTAGATCCAGAAATTATTTACATCTGTACAAGACAATCTGGAAGGTAGCATGTCACTGTATAAGTTTGAACCAATAGCAAACACCAAATAATACAAAGGTCCTCCAAGAAATGAGACTTTTTTAGTCATCTAAGGAGTAGGAGAGCTGGGACTTGATCATTTCTGGCCACTCTGCTTCTGTATCCCATGCACAGGAGAGTGATTGACACACATAGGTGTTCAAAAAAAAAAAAGATGAAATAAGAAAGCAATGAAACATCCTGTTCTCTATGCCCCTTTTTATATAATAACCTAAAATAGGACTCACCACTCCACGAAGCATGTAACCTCCTTCAATATAAACTATTTGCTAATGTCCTGTGGAATATTCTTGAAATGAAAGTCAAAGACCATATAAAATAATCATTTGGAAATGTCCTATCATATCTATGAAATAAAGGAAACTTTAAAGGAAGTAATTTATTTAAAATAAATCACACACATACTTTATTATGTAGTCAAATCAAAATAGTCAAATCTATACTGAAAGGTGCAAAAATCAGTCCTATGCTTGCTTTTGTATATGGAGTCACTAAAAACAGGAGAGCTACAAAGGTAGATTTATACAGATCTTAGAGTTGTGATTCAAGTCCCAGGATTTCCTACCTTTGCCATGGATGACATGCTATTTGAAAATGATGAACAACTCAGTTTAAGTTCCAAACAAAACAAGCTTCAACCTTGCCGTGATCTGGTGGTGACTGCATTTTTGTCATATTTCTGATGCATTTCTGCATCAATGTGCACTGAAAAAAACTGCTTTATGTTAAAATATTGAAATGGCGTTGGGGTCCGTGTTCATTGTCATAAGTAGGTTTTTCAGCTGTCAATGGAAACATCATTTGGAAGTAGCTTAAGATGCAGGAAGGTGCATCCTGGTACAGGATCCCTCACTTCTGGCAGGTACAGCTGTCTATGGGGTGCCATTGATTAAATGCCAGGAAAGTCCCACTCCTTGTGGCCGCCAAATTTCACTCCCCCAAACACACTCATGAATTTTCAAAATGCTCAGGCCCACTGATTGAGGCACTTCCACCCACTTCTAAAGGCCCACTCTGAACCTTGGAACTTGGTGAACACTTGCCAATAATTCCTGTGAACATTGCTGTCATTTTTGTGATTTTTGACAGCTTTTAACATTTGTACACACGGTGTAGTGATTGAGAGAGTGTGCTCTGTAATCGCCTTGTCTGTATGTCTCTCTCAGACACTTCTGTGTCCTTGGGCAGTTCACCAAACCTCTCTGCAAAAAGTGAACCAAATGAGTGCCAATCTCAGTGAATTGAGATGAGAAAATTCATGTTAATGATAAGACTGAAGCACATTTTAGCTCTCTTACTATATACTAGCTCTTTTTGCTTATTAGCAATAGTCCATGCCTTAAATATGTACTACTGTACCTAGATCATCCTGTTTCTTTAAACACATGGTAAATTTCTTGAAGTCAGAGCATTTCAGCAATGGTGGGTAAACTGTTGACAACTGAAACATATTTATTTGTCCATTATGTGTATTCAGCTTGAGTCATTGCTGAAGCACAATATTTGTATAACAAGACCCTTGACAATGTCAGGATTGGAACTGCAAATCATAGAGTACAAATATTCCCATAAAGGAATCAAAGAAGAATGCACAAAAGCAGAGGACACTAAAACCATTTTTCTTGTTTTTCAGAATGCCTTTAGCAAATCACCAAGTTGCTCTCTATTCTCAATTTTCCCACAACCAAGTACAGGTATAGCACCTGATCCTTCCTTCTCTTTTGGGAATGCTGTTATGTTAGAAATGTGTATAAAGCCTTTGTCCTGCAGGCTACAGCCCAATTATCTGCCTTCATTAAAATGTCTTTGCCTGAGACAGCAGACTTTACAAAGGGTCTTATGGATTCCCATCCTCCTTTGGGTTTTCTCTGCTAGAAGATGGTGCCTCTGTCTCCTTTTTCTGAACCACAAAACAAAACAAAATATTCATTGCCATATGGTGTGGCTGAGCAGTATTACATAAAGCTTCAAGTGCCCCCCACCATCAGCTTTATGATTGCCATAAACAGTTCAGAAGAATACCCTGCATCAGATGGCACAAAGCTCTCTTTCATTTTCGAATTGTTCACAGTGAAACATTAACTTTTGAATAAACAGTGGAAGAATCTGATCCAAGAAAGCAATGATTTTCTATCTCTGCAATGCAATTAATTATTCAATGCCAATTGCTGCCTATGTCTAATTTGTTTTATATGATGATTTGTAGTTGTTTAGGGCTAAAGGAGGTCTTAAATTGAATTTAACTAAATCCAACAAACTTAAGGTAGCTTACCAGGTTGCAAAAGGTGGCTCCAAGGCCACACTGCCTGTGGCTGAGTCTTGACCAATTAGCTGGATGACTCTCCATCATAGCTGGTCATCTTCAGGGTCCTTTCTGAAAGATGCGATGAAGAGAAGGTCAACCACACGCAGTATTTCAGTCTTAAGGATCACTGGTAATGCAGTGATTATATGGTCTGAAACTGTACCTCTCTGCATGTCATAGCCAGGCTCTTAGTCAAGGGTTACAGGTGGTTCTTTGTGGATGGGCTTGTCTGGAGCAAGCCAGGATGTTAAGAAACATACCTAGCCTCTACTGACCACAAGCCAGCAGAACCTCCTTGGTATAAACCAAAATGTCTCCATCTATTGACAAATTTCCCCTGGGGGAAACTGAGAACCACTCTTTCATATTATAATAGAAATTATGGGGAGGGTGTGGCACAAGTATGGAGTGACTTAGTCCCTGGAGACCAGAAGCATGTAGTTAGTGGGGAAAGAATCTTTGAAAGCACAGAACTTGAACTGCAATTCATCAGAGGTCAAAATGAGGTAGTGAACAATAGCTGACTCAAGTTGCCTCCTTTCCTCCTCTGTAAATTGTAGATAAAATTAGAATTTAGTAGATAGTTTAGGTCTTTGGCTAGTGGTCAAATCAAATGCACAGAATGAATAAATTTCTTATGTTACAATTTTAAATTATAATGGATAAAATACCTAAATCAGAATAGATAAACCAGCTAGGAATAAAATTAGCAAAAGCAACCCAAATTCAAGCTATACAGGATAATTACCAGGGATATAATAAGGAAATTAATATGAAGCATCAAAATTTTGTAAAACTCTTCATAATTTTCAATACAATAAAACCATTCACATATTTTCTGTGAGAATCAAATGTCTTTTTCTGTTCTTAAAAAACTGTTTCAAAATTCCACCCAAAATGTTTAAAAATTGAATGTTTTAAAATTTTAAGTGAAATTACAACAACTAAAATATTAGGTTATTAATGTGAATGTAAACATAGAGAAAAGAGAAATCCAGTCCAAGAACAAAAGCTGTCAAAAGAGTATGACAGATCTCTGCTAAGTGAAATTGTATAGCTTCATGAAGCAGAACAGAAAACCCAGACACAATCCAGGGATCTGCTAAATAAATTAAATACCAACCCCCTTCCAATTTGCTAAACCCATATTATATTCCTGCCATCAGTTTATATTTTGGAAATGCATTAGTTCATAAGAGATTATGTTCGCGTTCTTTTGAGTGTTACTTAGAAGATCAGAAAGACAAAAATGTCCATCCAGATTCATGTCTGATAGTGAGAAGTGATTAAAAAGACATAAAAAAGGGTCATGTGACAGAACATGGAGGGTTTCCAATTTAGAGATGGTGGTTATTGGTCAGGGAAGTATTTTAGTGGTAACATTTGAACAGAGATCTTTGAAAAGTAGACAGGGAACCCCACATATATCTTCAGGCAGAACATAGAGGCCTTCGGGGCCAGATCAGTGGGAGATGAAGTCAAAGAGGTAACTAGGCAGAGAATACCATAGGAATGATGGATTTTATTCTAACTGTGATAGAAAGTTCAACAAAGCATCTACCAACCTGTGTAGTACTTGTTTTATTTGACCTGATGATTACAAGTCTAAGAAAATAATGGGAAGTACTCAAAAGGTCATTTCAAAGTTTTGTTTTGTTTTTAAATTGGGAACAAGCTACAGATTGGTTAACTATATTTTTTTCTAAAATTCCTACTATATATTAACCATTTTTCTCAAGTGCTATATTTTACCACTAATCCTGTCGTAATACAAATAATATACTGATGATACAATAATGCACATTACTTTAATATATATATAGTCAGACAATAAACTGATATTCAACTCTAAAAATGACCTTATAGAAAAATATTCAATGAAATAGAAAAATATTCACAGTGTATAATTAAAGGCCATTCATTTACTTTTTTATTCTGTACAGTCATCTTGTTACAGATAGTAAGATAAAAATAACCTAGCCCCACTGAATGTCACAGCCAATAAATGAATAACTGTAAGGGGTTGAGGGTTAAAAGTGTGTGCATGCATTTATGTGTGTGCACAGAATGCATAAAATACATTTTTTTTTCTATGTTAGCTGACAGGGTTTGAAAGAAATGATATCACAGCAGCAAAAAGTGACCTAGAGTTCTGATCTTGGTTTCTAACACCATTTTCAAAGAAGAGGACATAGTGTTTCTTGGAGAAACAGCTGATTCTAGGACTGGGATAAGAATGTTCCAGATGAGCCCAGAACCTTTTGAAGTTTCCTAAAGGAAGAAAGCACTATTTAAAGGGATAGAGGAGAGGACTTGAAATAATTTCTAATGGCTAAAACTGGAAAAATTTGTACGACAGAATAAAATAGTTTTGGATTACAGCTCAAAGTACAAAAAATATCACATATAAAGAAAAATATAAAAATTGTCATAGCCAAGAGGAACCGAAGGAAACATTAAAACTAACACAATGTGGTATCCTGAATGAGGTCTTGGAATAGAAATGTGATACTAGCTAAACACTAAGGAGACCTGAGTCAACTAAGGGCTTTGCTGGTGACAGTGTATTGATATTGGTTTATTCATTATGCCAAGTGCCCCAGGCCAATGAATGATGTTAGAAATAGGGGAAGCTGGGTGTGAGGTATGAAAACGCTCTATACTCTCTTAATTTTTCTCTAACTGTAAAACTATTCTAAAAAATAAAGTCTTTTTGAAGTGTAAAAAAATGGACTATGTTATCGTGAAGAAATGTAATTATTGTAAATGTAATCACAAATGTAATTATTAAATGGACACACTGATCAATTTTTTACTATAACTGAATATGATATGAAAAATGTATTTAATAGATGCATCAAGTTAGTCAATTTATATTCAGTATTTCATTTAATCCTTACGGGGAAGAAGAAAACCAAAGATTTGGAAGATGACTTGATACCTTTTAAATTGATACCCATAGAAACACCAGTCTCTAAAATATTGAGATGCAAGATTGCTCAGCAAGAGTCTTTAGTTTCTTTGGGTTACAATTTGTTTGTGCTTGACGGGAATCTGACTTCATTTTGGTTGACTTGGCCAAATTTTAAAGTAGATATTTGGTACACATAATATAGTAACTGGTTCCGTTATTTTTATTATTTGTACCAATACTTTTTAATTTTTTTGCAGTAATGGTCTCAATAAAGATGTTCAAAATTAGGCTTTAGTGTGGGTAAAGTGAGACACTGATTTGCCATCATGGAACCAACCTTGTACATTGAATGTCAAGGTGAATTCGGTCATGGCGCCCTGTGAATATGTTGAATTCACACTCTCAAAGCTAACTAGGGCGATAGTGAGACCTCACAAAACATAGATTCAGGCAATAGCAAAAGGATGAAAGAATTTTTTTCATATTTGGATCAAATGTAATGAGCAGCTATGACCTTTGCACAGCTCATTATAAGTATAGAAGTAAATACACAACAAAGAACAGTGTATTTTAATTTGCAGTATTTTACCTCAGGGCATGCATGCATGTTTTGGCTCATCTGAGTATTGTATACAATTAAGAACAATCTCTTTGTTTAAAAAAAAAGTGACAATGATAAATGGATGCTTCAAATAATGGTGCATCACACTTGAGATCCAATAAATAAAAAATGACAAGCAGAGGGCAAGCTATGAAAGTGTTTCTTTCTGTTAGTAATTCTAACACCACACTACAGATTCAAAAATTCAATATTTTCCATCAAGTCAAAGCCTTGTTGATATTTTAAATTGTATCAATTGTACAGTTTTATTTATACTTTATTGGTTAATTATTTTGGCCTTGTGTCTTTTCTAAGACTCACAAGTGTAAGAGTTTATTATACATTTATGTCTAAAGATAATTGAAATAATATAAAAATGTTTTTTAAAGAACTGGCTTTTCAAAGGTAGTTGAAAATAATTCACAGTTGAAACACATTAATACTAATTAGCACTAATGAGTGCTAATACTCCAGTTGAGGTGTTTTCAATTATAATTGATAAATATCAGGCCCTCACCCTACCTTAAAAAAATAACATTGCCTAATTGCTGAGAGATAAGAGCGATAAATTCATCATTTCACTTCAAAGTTTTTCACAACTTCACGTAAGACAGACTTTAACTAGATATGTAAAATATTTACACTCTTGGTTCTCATCACGATGTATAACTTTAAATTCACTCTCAAATCTCAAAAGCTCTACAGGGAGAAATATTAATGAAAAATTGCCTTCAGGCTATACAATCAGTCCATTCACAAGATCAGCGACTCACAACCCCAGCTGTACACTAGAATCACCTAAGACACTTGAAAATGCCATTGCTCTGGTCCATCTTGAGCTATATTCATTTAATTGGCTTGATATGGTACCTGATGTGGTTAATAAGTTCCTTTATACAATTCTTTTTCTTTTTTTTTTTTTTTTTTACAAGCTGGGCCAGAGCTATGGGGTGGTGAGAGGCTTCACCAGAGACAGAGTGGGGAGCAGAACAGGCAGATCAGAAATACACTGCTGAGGGGAGCAGCGGGCAAGGCAGGAGAGGTCTGCCGCACCAGGTGGGATTCTCCCTGGCTGGGCATCGAACTCACATTACCGCTGCTGACAGCTCCACAGCGCAGCGCTCAACCGCTGCGCCACCAGTGAGGCCCCTTCCTTTCTACAATTCTAATTAAAAACTGAAACTGAGAACCATAGGAATGGAAATTCTGAAGCAGCACATCTTACTATCACAGGGGGTGCTTTCAAAACACTAATGTGATAAACAACAAAACATAACAACAACAACAAAAAGGTACTAAGACTGGGGCCCCACCTCCAGGATTCTGGTATATGGGGTCAGGGGTGCACCCCATGAACTGGTATTTGCTCAAAGTTTGCACAGATGACTGTTTGTGAAGTTAGGGCTGAAAACCACTGATCTAACACCGGGATACCCAACCACCTTTTTAAGACATTTGTAAAAGAAGAACACCTGGACAAAAAATGTCTCTCTCTACTGGAAGAATGTTGTTCATTATATCCCACAGTGACAGAGGTTTCTTTCTGGTGCCAGAAGCCAGAAGAATTGCGCAACTCTTGAAAAGATGTTTGTTTTAGTTTCACGGACGCTTTGTATTTAGTGCTCTGAATGCGCCCAGGCATTTGTGGGCAACGTGCCACATATTTTGTGGACAAACTTCATGCCCTTTTTACCTTCCATTTTCTATACTTCTTTTATTCTGTCCCCCCAATCCTCATTTGATTTGCAGTAGTTACACATGTTCTGGTTTTATTTTTCCAAGTCTTAAAAGAGAGAGGAAAGTAGAGGGAATGAGATGAAAGATTTCATAGCATATACTCAGCTTTACACAGACACTGAACACTTTGTGGGTAGAAGTAAGATCACATACATTTAATACAGACTTTTATAGTGGACTCTGGGATTTCCCTGATTTCCCATTTCAAATACTGACAAACAAGTATCCTCAACACAGTTAAACTTTGATCAGTCATATAACAGTTAAACTTTGATCAGTCATATAAGAAAATAGAATAAGTTTAGTTAACTAGCTGATGGTGCTAAACCTAAATCAGATGGTCTTAGGTTACTCCCAAATGCATTCTTGGAATACAAAACAGTATTTTAAACAATATATGAATCATTTAAATTCCTTCTCTAACTCTGTAGAAAAGTATTCAAATGTTGAATTTATAATTTAAGAAGGTATCATTAAATTAGAAAATGTTCAAACCAAATGAAATATCTTATTAATTCATTTACAATTCATTTAGATGATATTTCTTATTCAGGTTATTACTGACCTACTGGGGGTTTGCCTCTCTGCTTTGCATTGGTGATTTAATGGCAGGCAAGAGAAAGTGTGTCTCTTTTACATAGAATCTACACTGTAGATGGGAAATAAATTTAAACAAACAGACAAAGAAAAATGAACAAGTGGAACTATAGCAAACTCAAAAGATTCTGTACAGCAAAGGAAAACATCAAGTAAATTAAAAGGTGCCCTCTGATGTGGAAGAATTTTTTCCAATCATATATTTGGTAAGGGATTACTTCCAGAAAATATAAAGAACTCATACACCTCAATCACACACACAGAAAAAAAATCCAATGAAAAAATGCAAAATATCTGAGTAGATATTTTTCCAAAGATGACATGTAGATGATCAACAGGTACATGAAAATAAATTCCACATCAGTAATAATCAGGGGAATGCAAATCAAAATCACTATGAGATTGCATGTCACACCTGTTAAAATGGCCACTATGAAAAAGAAAGGAAATAACAAGTGTTGGTGAGGTTGAGAAGAAAAGGGAGCCCTGTTCACTGTTGGTGAGAATGAAAATAGGTGCAGTCATTATGAAAAACAGTATAGAGAAATTTTTTTTTTCAAAAAAGGACCTCCCTGGTGGCGCAAGGGGTTAAGGCTTAGCCTACGAAGCTATCAGCAGCCACTGCAGCAAGAGTTCGATCCGCAACCAGGGAGATTCTCACACAGCGCAGCAGATCTCTCCTATCTCACCCGCTGCTCCCCTCTGCAGTGTATTTCAGTCAGTCCACCTGTTCTGCTCCCCACTCTGTCTCTGTTGAATCCTCTTACCACTCCACACCTCTGGGCTACACCCCCATTCTTGTATGCATAAATAAATAAACCTTTAAAAAAATTAAAAAAAAAAGAGCTACCATATAATCTAGCAATCCCACTTCTGGGTATTTATCCAAAGAAAATGAAAATATCAACACAAAATGACATACCCTATGTTCATTGCAGCATTATTTACAAAAGTTAAGATATAGAAACAACCTAAATGCCCACTGATGGATAAATGCATGAAGATAATGTGATATATATAGAGAGATAGAGATACATAGAGATAGATATATAAGAACATTAATCAGCTCTCAAAAACCAAAAGGCCTTCAACCTAAGTCAGAGCAGAGCAAGTCCCAGGAAGACAAATGGGTACCAGTCAGTATTGTCAATAGCTCTCACTGATTATTAATCTAATCACAGATAACACTGGCCAACAAATTTTTTAAAAAGTCGTATCACTGAAATAAAATTAGTTATTTCCTATCAATTTGTATGTGCTCAACACGAATATGACAGTTAAATTCTAATTTTGGCTCTAGTTTTTTTGTAACCTGCAATAAATTGATGTTTACATCACAAAATGCATGCCAACAGTAATAGGCCTACGGTTAATACCTGTAAAAAACCAAGTCATAGACTACTTCTTAGATTTCTTCACTTGTCTCTTGTACAGCTGTTCAGGAGCATCTCTGGGGAGTGTCCAGCAGTAGTCAGCCAGCATTGTAGTGGACCGTTTTCCCTGGTATCTTTGTTCCACTGATGCGAAATCTTCATGAAAACGTTTGTCACATTCATCACTAATCATACCACAGTTTTCAGGGAAGAAATCCAGATGGAATGAAGGATGTGGATCTTTGGAGACATATTGCAGCCAAGTTTCTGATACTGTATCAGCATGTCTTCTACTAGTTCCTTGTAGTTTTCTGCCCTAACATTCCCAAGAAAGTTTGTAGACACTAGGCGAAAGCATTCCATCCTTGTTTCGCATCACCCTGCAGCAAGTTGTTGAACCGGTTATCTCAATGCAGACGGAATGTTTGGGTAGACTATTCTCGACTTTTTTGGCTTCATTATTCCGCTGGAAAGAGGAGGATCCGAGCAGAAGTAACAGTCTTTTATGTGGTTGCTTGGTTCTTTTCACACCATGGGGACTGCAAACGGCATTGATGGTCTTTTGCCATTTAACCACTGTGAAAGCTGTGTTGTACATGTAACACAGCACATACGCGGGACCCAAGGCTTGTCTTGGTCACCAACCTTGCATCCGAAGTCAAGATGATAAACCTTCTTCACTTGAGAAGTGATACTTTTCTTCTGGTTGGCAAATGTCACTTCCCCACAAATAGAGCAGAAATTGTCCATGCTATTAACTCATTTTCAAGGCATGACTGTTCCGTATCATGCCTAAATGGATAAAATAATAGCAGTTTATGGAACAGTAGCTTCAACTGTCTCACACAAAGTCTGAAATATTTTCAGTGCTCAACTTTTTCGACAGGGCTTTCTATAGTGCACTGCTGACGTCAGCTTACTTGAGCAGCTGCCTGGCAGTAGTATTGCATTGCATCAGAAAATGATGCAATCAACTCTGGATGATGTGTGTATAATGGTATTATGCAATGCGATGCAATATTACATCATTTTAGGCTGGTTTAGGATGTTGTTGCAGTCCTACTGGATAAATGTACACAGTGAAACATAAAATGAATTACATGAAATATCTTCAAAACAAGAGCTAATAAAAAATTTTCAGGGTTATAGTCATGTTCAGCACACCAAGATACTACAGATTAGGGCCTTTTTAAGTGAGTTAAGATCTCGCTGTTGGCCAGTGTAATTAGTGGACATGATGGAGGTTGAAGACTCTTACATAAGTTTACAGTTCATACTGTTCCTTTGAGCTCCAAAAAAACAGATTCCCATTTTCTTTCCTGGGACCGTTTGTGGTAACTCAGATTCCACACCTGAAATTTACTTCTGGATCTGTTTCTAAAGCATCCTTCCATGTCTGCCACCCCAGTGCACCCACCATGTATACGCCACTGCTAGAATGTTCATTGAGGACACGATTCCCCACTCTGGTCCTTCATTCACTCTCACCAGTTGTGACCCCCTTCCACAGGACATCTGCCAGTCCTCACTCCACCAAGGCTCTAACCTAGCCCCTCCTCATTTCTCCCTGCAACAGTACAAGAAACTTCTGCTGGTTTCAATCCATTGCCCCAGATAACAGTGTTTCCTTCTTTTTCATTTTAATGCAGATTTAGTCAGGGCAGCTCCACGGGTAAAAACATTAACTGACTTTGCATTCATCTTTGGAGATTAAGAAATGGTTCACCTCACCTTGCACATCTGGACTTTGCCTAATTTGCAGCCCATCTGCCCCTCACTGCAGCTCTGGCTTCTCTCTTGCTCAAGGCTTTCCTTGCACTATTAGCTCCACTCCAGGCTCCTTTGGCCTCAGTCCTTCGCCCAGCCTCTCACGCCTCAAATGCCCTTTGTCCCACTCTTTATGAAGACCTGGGTAATGCCTACTCAGGCTTCAGTCTATGGCTTAACTACTATTTTGTCAGAGAGCTTTTCATTCACCTCCCAATTAAAATTAAGGTACCATCTGTTTATATTCTCTTTATACCCTGTATTTGCTATATCCTATATTTATAGTCATAGTTCTATCTCAATTTGTAATTATGTATTTTGTAATTGCTTGCTTCATATTTACTACTCTCACTAAATGTAAGCTCTGTGAAGACATGGACTGGAATCATGCTCAGAAAATAGCTTTAAAGTTGGACGGAGAGAGGGGTCTACACATCACTGCGCCGGTTCCCATCACACCTGAAGGGAAACTTACACTTGCCTGCGGCCTCTTGATCCTGCATAGAAGGGCGTGGGTGCCTTTAAGTTCCCTGCAGCACGCTCTTGCTTGGTTGGCAGTATCTCACCTTCAAAAAGGATCAATCCTACAAAAGGAAAGGTGATGGCGTCTACATTGTAAGAGGCCCTGGGAGAAGCTCCTGCTGGTTGCTCGCGCCAAGCGGTCATATCAGCGTCACGCCGTCCAGGAATAAGGGCCATGAGCTGGGCTGAGGTCACTGCTGCTGCTGGGGCCTGTCCTCGCGCTGGTCTCTTGGCTGCTGGAAGCTTCACTGGGCCCATCCACACAGCTTTCCTGCAGCCACGACATCCAGTGGTGCTGGATCCCTCCAGCCTGCCACAGGGATGCCGCTGTAGCCTGCCTGCCTTTGCGCCGCGTGCCACAGGCTCTCTGTGCTCTGTGGATTTGCCATTCCCCTGCATAGATGGAGGACACTCTCTCAGCCAGGCTGCTGGGTGACTGTTGGCCTGGGGAGTTGTGCGCATGCGCAGCACAGTCTCCCATGACCCACTGGTGAGGCACGTCTAACCTCTGCTTCTAGAGGGAAACTGAAGAGATGGAAAAGGAAGAGTAGCTGCTCCTGAAAAGGCTGTGACCAAGGAGAGATTTCAGGGTAAAGGGATGGCTCTAGCTCCCTAGTTTACTGCTACTCAACCTAAGGTTGGGTCTGAAGGGGTGCAGTGCCCTTGGGACCCCACCCAGTGGTTCCCTACTGAAGATGGAGTGCTCAGCCTGCCACTGAGATGGGCTGCAGCGTCCACAGCTCTCTCTGATCACTGAGTGGGTAGGAACCACCTGTGGTCTTAAGTTGCTTCCACAGACCCTTCAATAGAAAATGGAAATAAAGTTGATGGACTGTCTGCAGTTCATTAAAAAAATAAAAAGAGGGCCTCCCTGGTGGTGCAGCGGTTGAGCGCTGCGCTGTGGAGCTGTCGGCAGCAGCGACCACGCGAGTTGGATGCCCAGCCAGGGAGAATCCCACATGGCGTGGCAGACCTCTCCTGCCTCTCCCGCTGCTCCCCTCAGCAGTGTATTTCTGATCTGCCTGTTCTGCTACCCGCTCTGTCTCTGGTGAACCCTCTCGCCGCCCCACGCCTCTGGCCTGTACCCCAGCTTGTATGTATAAATAAAAAAGAAAAAGAAAATTAAAAAATTGGGAGGGGTTAATTTGAGCATTGGTCTTTTGCATCATAGTAAGGTTTTTGCATATGACCTTGGAGGCAACAGAGAACTATTGAAAAAAAATTAAGTAAATGTCATGCTGAGAATTTGATTCAGCAGTTTATGAATGAGATAGAGTAAGACCAGAGGCAAGGAAACTGGGTAAGACTTATGAAAATGATTTAGTGAGGGTTACTAAAGGATTGATATGGGCATAGAAGGATGGAACAGTATCCACACTTAGTGAATTGCAATTAGGTGTCAATCAACAGTCAGGATCCCTGGGAGGCAGACTCTGAATTGGAGATTAGGCTGCCACATGTTGGTTGTGGAGGCTCTTGGGATCAACACTTGAAGCAAAGGGAAGGACTGGCGTTGGATATAAGCTGACCTGATGACAGCCTCAGCTAGCCCCTCAGTGAGCTCCAGACCTGGGGTGCACTTCAGCTCTAACTTCTATTTGAGTTGTAGGACTGAGCTTTTACTCTCCTCTATCAATCAGGTTTTCATGGGATGTAAATTGCTCACATGAATGGGGAATGACTTAGGCACGATGACTGTACCCACGCTATAGCTAAAGGGGACTGACAGCTGATACCTCTCTGGCATAACACCCTGCAACTGGAAGGGCTCTCTGGCTCCCATGGCCCAAGGGACTGTGAAAAACAAACAAGGGAGCCCAGGTGGGAAACAGAAAAAGACCTGGGCTGAAGTTCACAGATTCAGAATTGATGAGCTCACAAGATGTGGAAGATTCTATGGCCAGAGCTGAGACTCCCTATAGAGGCATGGTAAAAAGAGTGTTGAGGTACACATGGAAGCCTGGAACAAACCAAAGACAGAGCAAACACAAGTAAGGGCACCTGCAGAAAGACGAGACAGAGGTTTAAAAAAGTAGTAAGCCGGAGAATATAACAAAGGCCAAGAGGTAGAGATGGAAGATGGAAGGTATAAGAGTGAACCAGAAGGTGTATGTGAATAAATAGCAGGATATGGGTTTGGAAAGTCTTAAAATATGGAAGACAACTGAGTATATTTATATTCTAAAGGACAGCTCAGAGAGAGAAAGAGGATGTAGGTGTAATAGAGGGAGGAAATAATCAAAGGAACAGGGCTTCTAAGGAGGTAGGAGACAATAAGTTTCACAGAAAAGTTGGAGTGGAATATAATATCTCCCCTAAATAAAAAGAAGAGAAAATAAAAAGTGTTGACATTTGACTTAGTCTGTGAGTGGCAAAAACAAAAGCTCTAACACTACTTATATTTCTGAAAGTATTCTTATATTCAGGATGTACCACCATATTGTAAGTAAACATATATTCTCACTTGTGTTATCTGTAATACAGACAAGATGTCTAGCTGATGAAAGATCAAAGGGGTGGGAAAGAACAAGCTGGAAACTTCAAGGAGTAAATAAAGATAAAATTAAAATGAGATAGAATGAAGAAGAAGAAATGGAACACAGAAGAGGACCTGGACATTACAAGGCAGAGCCATATCGGCCAATCCCTTCGGTTGGGCATAGTTAACTGTGTGCCTCAGTAACCTAGAACAAAGGAACCAGAAAACCTTTCAGCTTAAGTTGGCTTAGTTCAGGAAACTGAACTACGCACAAGTCATCCATTTCCTCAATGATTCACATTCCTCGAAAAGGGAGTTCTCATTTGGTCTTGCAGAATACTAAGAAAACAACAACAGAGACAGCAGATAGAGAGGAAGATGATAGGTGTATATATAGATGATAGAGAAGACAGACAGAGCAACCACCCATTTTGAAAAATCGTCTCCATATTTCCATATTTCCTACTTCAATTTACTTCAATGAATGGGCTATTTAAATCTAGATAGCATTGGATCCCCTTTAAGTCTTGACTTGTGGTTAACTGAAATGGAGAATCTTTTGCAAACTCTAGTATTTCCCACTTGGCGTATGCTTGATGTACTTGTGTTTGAGTAGTTTCCACTCTTGAAATGGATTCCCTGAAGCAGGATGTGAAAGAAAAGAGAAAGGTCCACACTTCCGATGGCGTCCCGCCTGCCCTGTGTCTGGGCAATGGCAGGGAAGTGGCTGGCAAGGATGACAGTGACTTTTGAACTCTGAAATGGTCTCAGCTGAAGTTTGCTTGTTTTGAAAATATTTGAAAAACTATGGGAGAGATAGCACTAACTCTCAGGACCATTATACACTCATTGGTATGGAAGGTTTGAAAAGCATGTTTTTCACCTGTTTTTGAATCTAGACATAGGGGGTTGAGCATAATCAGCTAGAATCCTGGATTTATCCCTGGATCAGTGACAGCGTAACTAGTCTAGCCAAGCAATCCTAAGATCTCACCTTCTGTATCTTCCAAATGAGGGATTTCATCCTGTGTCTTTGATACCTTCCGTATCTCAAAGGTTTTCTTTAGCTGAATTTAACTAATGGTATAGCTAATCCAAAAGGTCCCTTTCACAATATTCCATAAAAATGGGATGAACATAGCTTTGGCTTTGGTGTATGTGATCTATTTCAAGCTTCTATATTGAGTTGGCATCAAAGGGAACTTTATATACTAAATGTTATTTCACCAAAAAAGAAAGGTGATACGTAACAGACCATACAATAAATAGCAGTGAGTTCCAATCAGTTATAATGGAATTATTTAATTCTTCCTTTCTAGATTGGAAGAATACCCTGAGAAATCTGGTAAATTCTTACTTGAGAGATTTCCTCATTTTTTAAAAAATATCAGTAGCTTAATAGAAGTCTTGGAACTAATACTTAAACATTTATCTCTATCCAGAAGTCCTTATTAAAGCCAGAAATAATAAACCATATTAAAGAAAAATGATTTATAGTAGAAGAAATCAGTAGCTCCTCTAAAAGCCAACCTGCTCAATTGCTCTCCAAAGAACTGGCAAGATCATGGCGTTGTCTTCAGTTGGGGATTAACACATATATTTATGCTTTTATATCAGAGTGATTTTTTTTGACAGGAAGTTTTCAGCTCTATAATTAGCAAGCCACAATGGAAGCTTTGACATCTAATTACAACATTGCTAAGACAATAATCAGATGAGAAATACTGAAGTTGAATGCAGTGTTTCTTGACACACCTCTGGCCACCTTCTTATTGGCTGGGAAAAAATTATATGTGACTAGTAAATAATCCATAGAGAAATGAATGTGCAGGTACAAAGGAGCAGGTATTTACATCAGGTGCTTCTAGTGAGGCCACCTTCAGTCTCTGCTGCTGCTTCGGACTAAAACGTTATGGTCTGGGGCTGGGGCCCTGGCAAACACCCTAAGAGAAGGCTGTAGACTCCCAGAGGCCTCCGCATCCCGGATCCGGAGCTGTTTCTGAGAGTGCAGATTGGACCGTCGTGCAGGCACCAGCGATGGTGTTTTATCCTCTGCAGATCGCTGGGCTGGTGCTGGGCTTTCTTGGCCTGGTGGGGACTCTGGCCACAACCCTTCTGCCTCAGTGGAGAGTATCAGCTTTTGTTGGCAGCAACATCATTGTTTTCGAAAGGCTCTGGGAAGGGCTCTGGATGAACTGCATCCGGCAAGCCAAGGTCCGGTTGCAATGCAAGTTCTACAGTTCTTTGCTGGCTCTCCCGCCTGCGCTGGAAGCAGCCCGGGCGCTCATGTGTGTGGCGGTGGCACTCTCCTTGATCGCGCTGATCATTGGCATCTGTGGCATGAAGCAGATCCAGTGCACCGGCTCCAGCGACAGGGCCAAAGCCTACCTTCTGGGCACTTCGGGGGTCCTGTTCATCGTGACGGGCATCTTCGTGCTGATCCCGGTGTGCTGGACAGCCAATATCATCATCCGGGACTTCTACAACCCCGCCATCCACGTGGGTCAGAAAAGAGAACTGGGAGCAGCGCTTTTCCTGGGCTGGGCGAGCGCTGGAGTCGTCTTCATCGCGGGGGGCCTGCTCTGTGGGTTTTGCTGTTGCAACAGAAAGAAGCCCAGACTCAGGTATCCAGGCCCTGGATACGGCGTGCCGCACCCAACGAAGCCACGGAACACAGCAGTGCTCAGTAGGACCACCACTAGCTATGTCTGATGCCTGCTTTGGCCCCGGCCACACTGTTCTATAAAGTCCTGCCAGAAAATGTAATTACACCAGGCGGCACTTGCTTTATGGCAGCATTTAAATTGAGATGGAAAGCGCAAAGGAAACATAGCGTTTCTCCTGAGGTAGGAAGGGAGATGACGGGCTTTGGGCATTGTTACCTCATGGGTATTAAACAATTTTACTATGTTGAACTCAGATCATCCCTATGCCAAAATGTGTAATCTAAAATCGAGTCTATCTACAAGTAGATCCTTAGTGTGATAGACTACTCTTTTTTGAAAATTACATATATTTTACTAAGAAATCTGAATTACTGCAATTGATAATTAACAGCAATAAAATACATTTGAATATACAATCTGTTATTTTTCCACCAAAGAATTTCTTGTGCTAACATAATAACTAAGTAATATCTTCTTCTTAAAACAATTAAACTGAAGACTAGTGGTCATCAAATAGGGTTCTTAAGTGAATTTATCAAAATATGGAAATGTTCATCCTATGAGAAGATCTGTTATTTCTTTAAGAAACTTAACTGTCCTAGAATTAAACACTTTTAGGAAAAAGGGAGTTCTGATTTCTCTGAAGACATTTAAGAAGATGGATTTTAAAGTGTAATTATCATTAAACATGCTTAGAACTATATATTCTAGAAAAAATAACTTATAAATGAAAATATGCATTTATAGTCCATCTTTTGCACCTACAAGCAAAAAGGAGTATTGTCTTGATAAACACATCAAGAGAAGACTATGAAGATCCTGTTTTCATCAAGAGGAAATATGGTCCAGATTAGAGCACTGAGGTTTGGGTGTTGAAGGGAATGGTTTCTGTTCCTTGTTTTATTCTTTAGTCATTGCACAGGCCTCTGCACGCAAAGTAAAGTAAAGAATCAAGGTAATGATTCAGGCAATTAGTCAGGCTAAATAAGTACCTCTTTTTTTTATTCTCTGGCAAATAAACAGATATGGCTAAGGCATTTATTTTGCTTTAATTGCATGCATTATTTCTCAATTCTTCCCTTCCCTTCACATGCAGACATGCCATATCAGAGGTAAATGTGTGTTGGGGGTGGGTCGGAAGGGGGATGGGCAGAATATGTGGTGGTGACTACTCCTAGTGGGTGCTTCTGAATATCTCCAAGGTCTTGTCGACCAACTCATATATATATATTTAATTTTAACTCTTCAAATACTGTTTATTTTGTAATAAAACATATTTAATTTACTATGTATAATTGCATTAAACACATTAAATTTATCTATTGAATATTTTTTTGTGTCCATTCTTATAATGAGATAACAAAATAAAACAGTAGTAGAGTTTCAACGATGTTGATGTCTTTAGCTATCGCACCAAGTTAAGAATGAGTTTCTGTCTTTAAGATGTCATCTAATAAATCTAAAATGTTAAATAAGAGATATACTGAGTAGATAAGAGTAGATATTGATGACAAATCTTTACTCAACAAACCAGCAGGGCTTTAGTAAGGCAAAATAAAGCTGAGTTAAAAATTAGTAATCTCTTAATGATAAAGTCCATAAAATGGAAATATTGAAATAGCAGTAATTACAAGATAATTTAGATAGAATTTTTTTCTAACTTGTTTTCTTTTTCAGACTTAATTCGGACATTCCTATAAATTGGATATGGTGAAAAAAATAATTTATTTTAAACAGGCAAATAACATAACAAGATGCATGCTTAAAATTTGTCATGGAATCATTTATTTTACCTTTTGGCTCACTAGAGTATTTAGCCTTGCAGGATGGTACCTCAGTCAAAAGAAGGCACAGTACCCTGTTACTCAGGGTAACACAGTGTCACACTGGAGGGAGTCACAAAATTAGTGACGGTCACTTTTGCTACTATATGTGGTCAGCATTTCAGAAACTAAGTATTTTTCGCTCTTTCATTAATCATGATATGCTTTGGGAAAATTATTATTAATTAAATCTAATTAAATTAAATGTAATTAAATTAATTAACTAAATACATACTAATAACTCTTTTCATTTGCCAAAAAAAATCCTGTTATATTTAAAAACATTTTCTTGGGTTTAAGTGCTTCTCACAACTGGTTGCCATAGAATGCAGCCAAGGTAAATATCATTATCAACTCATTGTAACCAAGATAAATAAAACGTACATGGCTATAAGATGTGGCTAAAGTCACAGAGTGAACATGCAGAAATGAAGAAGAGAAATAATACTAAGTAGAGGAATAAGTATTTAAGGAATGACCAAGAAACAACACCCACGTCATATATTCCTTAGAGATTTTGGCTATATGGATCTCCTCCTCCCACAGGAAGAGTTTATTAGTTTAATTCCTTAAAGCACAAAAAATCCCAGTCACTAGAAAATAATAGTATAAAAGTAATTTAGATTGGGCCTCCCTGGTGGTGCAGCAGTTAAACGCTGAGCTGTGGAGCTGTACGCAGCTGCAATGCAAGTTTGATGCCCACCCAGGGAGATTCCCACATGGCATACATGCTCTGCCTGTTCTGCTCTCCACTCTGTCTCTGGTGAACCCTTTCACCGCCCCACACCTCTGGCCTGTACTCCAGCTTGTATGCATAAATAAATAAATCTTTAAAAAAGGGCCTCACTGGTGGCGCAGCAGTTAAGCGCTGCGCTGTGGAGCTGTCGGCAGCGGCGACGCAAGTTTGATGCCCGGCCGGGGAGATTCCCACATGGCGCAGCAGACCTCTCCTGCCTGGCCCGCTGCTCCCCTCAGCAGTGTACTCCATCTGCCTGTTCTGCTCCCCACTGTGTCTCTGCTGAACCCTCTTGCCGCCCCATGCCTCTGGTCTGTACCCCAGCTTAAATAAATAAATCTTAAAAAAAAAAAAGTAACTCAGGTAACTCAGATTATATTTTTGTCTGAACAGTGTCTTCGTGACAGAAATCAGAGGCACAACTCTCCATGAGCTAGCTTGGATATTCTGACCTGCTGTGAATTCACTGAGTTTCTCCAGAGCACTGCTTATAAAGAATGCAGTGTGCATTAAAGGATAGTGAAAATGTGCTACCTGGAATCTTAGAGCTGAATACAACTTTTTTTCAGAGGAGGGCCAGAGTAGAAAAATGACCTGTACCTGGTGTCACATAAGCCGGCGAGACCACCCAGGCTCTTTCCCAAGCCCGAGTTCAGCCAGGGTAGGTCAGCAGGGGGTGCCGGTGAGAGAGCGTGGGGGTGGGGGTAAGGGCAGGGAGCGCACAAGCAGAGGGAGGTTCTCAGTGGCGCCCACAGACGGGCATAAAGGTAATCCTGCAGCCCTCAGTGAATTTTTTAGCTTTTAATTATTTTTGGTAGCAAGGCAACCAGGTACAGGGTAGGTTGGAGGCCAGGGGCCCCGGAGGCTGGCAGGCCTCCCAGCCCCCAATGAATCTTCACTCACATGGACTCTCATTCATTCGTCGTTCTCTCTGTTGCACCCCGAACAGTCCTCTGTTCCTCGCTCTGTTCTCTCCTGCTGCCTCTGCTTCTCCTTCTGCTGCTGCTGGTTTTTCTTCCACTTCTGTTGCTACTTCTGCTGCTTATATCCTCAGCCTCCAGGCCCAGGTGTGCCCCCCACCCAGGCCCACACCCCATTCCAGGTGCCCGCCATCAGGCATGCGTGCAGGCCCACAGGGGTCCATCATCGATAGGAGGGCGGAAAAACCTGATGACTCTTTCCTTTACCCTCCAGTGGGGTAGGAGGTGGGGTGGGGAGCAGTGCTCCTCTTCTCTCTTTGCCTGAGGAGATGCCTTCAGATGACTCTGCCTTTTCCTCAGCTTTGCCAGCAACACTTTAGTCCCATCCCTTGAGGTCCTCCTTCTGCCAAGTGAACCTCACTTTGAGCCCAGCAACACTGCTTTTCCTTTTGTCCCTCCATCTTCAGGAGACAGACACCTGTCTGCTCCTGTTAGTGGCTTCATGGTCCTTTCCTTGGTTTCTCAACTGTAGGGACAGTTGTACAACTTGTATAACAAAGTTCCTCTATTAAATTCCACTGATTTGAATCTCTAGAGTTATTTTGCTTTTCCTGGTGGGCTCTGGCAGATATGTCAACTGATAATCACCTGAAATGGGGTATCTCAGCAGAATTCAAAATGAACAAGCAAGGTCTTAAGTATCAGATTAATGACTTAGCTTTACATGCAGCTGCAGAATTTAGATGCAAATCTGGGAAAAACAGGAACTCTCTTCCTCACTGAGGAAGATTAAGTTTGTATTCCATGGGGGCATAAAATAATTAAATTCAATTTTTACGAGCATTTCATATGTTTATACCAAACCCTTTGGCATTTAGGAGATATGAATACTTGCTGAATGTATAAATGATGAATTGATGAAGGAAGAAAATAATAAGCAGACCATAGTATGAAGTACCTAATCTAAGAGTAACCAAAAGTTCACTTCCTAAGTGAGGCTAGAGAAGTTTTGAGTTTTGAGTATTTTTATTAACAGGAACATATTTATTTCCGTGGACTACTTAATGGATTATTTACAAGAAAATATTTACTTAATGGGCAAATATTTCCCATTAAGGAATTGTTGCTGACAAAAGAGGACACAAGGAAAATACTTTTAAGTCTGACAAAAGGTGTAGTGAGAATTCAGACTGCAAATTAATAAAGATCAGAATTTGCTGGTAGAAATGATGAATAAAATATTCAGTGGGAAGCAAATCACAACGTAGACCTGACTATGGTCAAATGACTAAAATTTTTACCACAGTAAAGACTGCCAAGTGTTTCATTTAATTGGCCTCCCTGTGGGACATAGAATGTTTTCATCAGGGACACAATCTGAGTAACAAGGTTGATTCCGCAGAAATCACTTTATCAAATGAATTATAAGGGAAATAATAGAAAGCCACAATTTTAAGAGACAGCTATAACAACAAGAGTTAACAACAGCTGTAAACAGGGCAAACAAAAAAAAAAAAACTGGGGGGTAGGGTCGGGGAAGAGTTTATAGTGACAAAAGAGAAGGGAAAATTTCAGTGGGTGTACTGGGGAGGAGAAGACTATTCAATTTCAACATGAGGAAAGCTATTCTGCAGCACTGGCATCTCATCTGTGATGAATGTTCTCAGAAGCATTGGAGACACCACTGTTGTTTCCATCCTCTCACACAGAACCATAAGGTTGAAAAGAATCATGGTAAGAACTAAGGCCGAGAGAGAGCCTCTCTCAGGTTAGTTAACTCCTACCTCTCCACTCAGTTTGGGCTGACTCAGAGCTCCACTGCATTCCATCAGTAATTCTCCAGACCTAAATGTGCTACCTCAGGAAAGACCTGCCTCTCAACTTTCCACTCACTCACCTTCTCTATCACCAGCTCATTCCTTCTCTTGTCTTCCATCACCCTCAACATCAGCTCAGACCTGTCTGCACCCCGAGATTCTGTTTGTATTAACCCTTTCACCCTTTGAAATGTCTTCCATTTGACTAGTCTTAAAAAGTTGAACTCATTAAGAATGGCAAATATCTGTCACAATAATATTCTTCAAATCTTTCCCAATTTATTTTCCTTAAATGACTGAGAACTCTTTTTCTTTTGGTGCCATATTGCTAGACTCAGTTTCCCTTAGGATTTTTAATGACACTTTACTTTCTCATTCCTTTTCTAGATCTCACATGTATCTACTTTTGAGAATTCATTTCATTCTTTTTAACTATTTGTAAATAATAAATGACTTAGCTGAAAAGCGCTAAACTAAGATCTGAGTTGAAAGCCGGCTCTTGGAAGATAAATAGAGGCTTCATTTTCTCATCTAAAAAAATGTGGAGGGGGTATAAATAATTGTTAACATATATGTTTATAACTAGACTGAAGGCAGACACATAAACACACATAAACACACACATAGGTATGTATGTGTAGCTATGTATGTTTTTGAATTTAACTTTCATCATAGTTTTCTTTTACAGCAAAATGCTGATATTCAAAGGGGTCACAGCACCTTTTCAAGGACATGGTACTATCAATCCCCTCACCCCCACCTAAACACACATCAATGCTTTCTTGTATGGAGTGGCCTTCCCCCCTATATCCCCATATAGGGGGATAATAACCACCCTCTCTACCTGGAAGGGCTACTGTGAGGAGAAAATGAGACATTGCCTGTGAAAGCATTTTAATCATAAGGCATTATGTAAATGTAATCCATAATAACTGTTATTATCTCCTAGCAGTCCAAGTTTTAAGCTCTGCATCATTCTCTTGCTTTCTCCATCCATAAAGTAATTCACTCGCATGTCCTACTGGCCTTAAATTTAGGCAAAAATGATACTCATTATGCTTTCCCAGGCTTAACATTTCACCAATTTTTTAGTCTCCTTAAGACACTGAGGATTGCCACTTCTAGTTTAACTCCTGCTGTCCTAAAGTACAATTAAAAGCACTCTCATTTTCTCTAAGATATCCCAGTTTAGATGATAAATTATATGGCACCCAGGAGCTCTGTAGGTGCTTCCTTGCTGTGGTCTCTCTTCTCCATTCTTGTTCACTGTGTTTTAAGAAATCCTGTCTTTCCCCCACTTCACTCCCTGACACCAACCTGATTGCTGTTTGTGCTACTGGCTCAGTAGCAATTTGAGATGTTTGGAGACGCTAAGTGGGCAGTGTATGGAGGACCCTCCTACAATTAGGATGCAGAGTTTTTGTTTTGTGAACTGTGGAAGGAATTTGCCCACCAGAGTCACATTGTTACAGCTGTTCTGGGAAGTTTTCTCTATCTCATTCTGATCAACCTCATTATTTCACTCTTTTATCTCTGCATTTTCTTATTACCAACGAGTAAATGTTGGAAAGGGTATCCTATCTGTCTTGTAGATTAGTAAATTTTTCAAAGTCATCAATATTTTAACGATTGCTTAGTGAACACACACTATTTATGGAACTGGGCTAGATGTTATGAGGTACTTAAACACAAAATTATCGCTGCCCAGCAATAAACATCTACTCTCAGGAAATATGTAGTAATGTTAGGTCCTTAAAATTTACAGTAAAAATGATAACTATTATGGATAAAGTTGGTGACTTTCACCTTATTTTTTCACCTTATTTTTAGACCTTAGAACAACTGGCTATGTTTGTTTGTGATGCCTGACCAAAGTGTGAGTCACAAAGGAACACTAACTATTAGGAAATTTAACAGGACAGATATAATGAAATCCATGACATAATCCTCTCATAAAGTTTCCTAAGATGCTTTCACATCTTCACTTTCTTGATGTGCTATAGCCACTGTGGCTGGAGGCATTTTAGTTCCAGTTGTTGACAAAGGCAGAGGGGCAGCTGACTTTATCTGCAACTTGACAGGGTTCAGGGGACCCAGATGACTGGCTGAATGGCATGTCTGTGAGGGAAATTTCCAGCTGAGAAGAGCATTCCATTTGGTGGCGCTGAGAAAGCAGACCACCCTCTTCCAGGGTCTGACTAAAACAAACAGCGGAGGAAAGGAGAATTGCTCTTTTTTCCTTGTCTGACTGTTCAAGCTGGGACATGAGTCTTCTGCCCTTGGGTGGGCTTCACCCTGTCCATGGTCCTGATTGCCCCTTCTGCAGACTTGAGAATGACACCACTCACTTTCTAGAGATCTTGCTTGGAGGGACTTCTCGACATTCACAATCATATGAGCCAATTCCTTAAAATAAATCTTTCTCCATATAAGTATATATTGTGTGTAATATTAAATAAAAATTACATGGTATTATATTACATGTAAATATATTTATTTTAAATAACAGTTTTATTTTAGATAGCACATTTATAGATTAGATGTAATTATTATAGTAATAATATAGGCTTATTACTTACACTTACTTTAAGTGGAAATATATGTATCTTTTTTTAAAAGATTTATTTATTTATGCATACAAGAGCTGGGATGCAGGCTAGAGGTGTCAGGTGGGGAGAGGATTCACCAGAGACAGAGTGGGAAGCAGAACAGACAGATCTACTGAAATACACTGCTGAGGGGAGCAGCAGGTGAAGGAAGAGAGATCTACTACACCATGTGGGAATCTTCCTGGCTGGGAATCGAACTCATGCTCTAGTGGCCGTGGATAGCTTCATAGCGCTGTGACTCAACAACTTGCGCCACTAGGGAGGCCCTGTATGTATCTTAATTACATGTGAAATATACATATATATTATGTAATATATAGATACATTTATAGACATTTATGTACATTTATATGTTATAGTATTATAATTTAAATTTAGACAAATATATTTTGATATTTCTTTATGTTTACATGTTTTATGTATATATAATAAAATATAATATACTATAATGCCATATTCATTTTATACCTAAAGAGATAGTTATTTTTCATCTATATATCTATATCCATATCCCTGTCTCTCTATATCTATATCTTCTATTGGTTCTGTTTTTCTGGAGAACCCTGACTAATATAGAGAATCTTTTTGTTTCCAGAAAACATTCTCCACAACCTCTAAAATGTAGGCTTAGGATAGGATACTATGAGATATTCAAATCTCATTAAATTTGGAAAACATTAATGATTCTTGATGTATAATTACAGATTGATAGGATTTGCCTGCCCTGGAAGGAATTTCAAGTATCAGAGAGCTGATAGAAGATATGTTTTTGGAAAGTGTGGAACAAATCTATCTTCTGAGTTTCTGAAATCTCACTGACTACCAGTATTTCTCTGCAAGGAAGGATGAGAAACTCCTGATAATCTTGTTGAAAATTCATATCTGTGAGCTCCTTCGCAGACATGCCCTACCTGATTATCTGTGATGGAGTCCAGGATCCTGATTCTTACCTGACTCCAGGGTAATCCTTTATGCAAACCTTAGAATCGGATGAAAATTTGCCAGAGGCATAGGATGGGCAAGTTCTGTTCTCCCTTACTTTGTAATTACCTGTAAGCAAAGAGATAGGTCTTGCAGGTGTCGCCAAATGTAGTAGCCTGATTAAGGATCTCTGAATTTCAGGGAGTTTCTGTGAAACAAGCTTGCTCTTTCTTTCCCTGGCTATTGGTGGTTTTGTTATTATATTTTAAATGCCTTTTCAAGTGTACAACTGTACCTCTGAATGTCTACAAAAACCACTTATGGCAGGCAGAGAGGTACTTTAAATAGATGTTTACAGGCGTCTGTTCATAAAGACTAGCATTGCCTCACTTCAGCTTGGGTGCTATAGCTTCTAACAGGAGGAAGAAGGTTTAAGTGTGCAAGATGTCGGGAAGGGAACTATGCTCAATTATCCCTGGATTATGTCTGAACAGGACTAGGTCCTCAGATATCGGCTGGTTTGATGGTGCCTCATCTACCACAGAGTTGGGATTATACCTGCATTTTGGCAGCCAGTATCAATCTATGGTTTCATGAAGTAAGAACCACTGGAATCTACTGGACAAAGACATTTCTGTCCTGTTTCACATCAAACCCTTTTGCTCAACATTTGAGCCTGACCCATCACATGTAATATGAACACAGGTGTTTCTCTTCCATCACAATGGCAATCAATGAGATCCCAGAAACTTAGAAGACAAATTTATCCCATGCTTTTCAAAAAAAATCTTCTATCAGCTCAGTGGTGCTTGAATACTTACACACATTCCAGAAAGATATAATCATGTACCTAAAAGAATAACTAAGATATGTAAGTTAAAGATTAGCTGAAATTAATCTGTCTGGTGAAAATTAAGTACAATTGGAAAGAAACTCTATCACACTTTTTTTTTATGAGGGAGGGAAAACTCATCACCCTCCAGAAGATGCTTGCAAATCTAGACTTTTTTTTCTGTAACATTTTAGTCAATTTACTTTTTATTAGTTATTAATTTCCACCTCTGTAGCTGATTCCTTTCTCTCTGTTCCCTGCTAACTCAGATGTGGATTACAAATCATTTTCCTTAATCCTTCATCACACTAAAATCTCTCACAAAGAAATCTGAAGGCAGCAGTTTTTTTCCAGATATTTCATAGGGAGGACTTAGGTGACAAAAAATCAAAACGGGGTAGCACAAGGGGCTGTGGAGATGGTTCACAGTTGAACTGGTGGTGGGAATTTTATGGAGAGTACACAGAGACATAAAAAAATAAATGTTATATTATTTTTATCATATATACATATATAATTTAAAAAATGCAAACAAAAGCCATCTAAAAATGGAATATTAGCTATCCCCGACTGAAGAACTTCTCAGTCACTGAGACCACAAACATGTTTCCCCAGTTACTCCTCTTTGCTGCTTCTCTTTTTTTTTCACTCACCTCCATTCCACTTCCTAAGTCATCTACAGGGTTTTTCAATTCCCAGCATCTCTTCTCATTATGAATATTCTAGTACTCTCCCACATCTGCTTTTCATATCCTACCTCAATTTTATTGGCCTCTGTACCTGAGGAAGCTTCTGAGGGAGCTAACAGAACTCAAGGAAGACCCACAATCAGCCTTAAAGGTGGGGCTGGACATCCAACTGCAGGATTTTCTTCCAGCTATTGGTGTTTTGTCATAGACTTTGCTTGTTTCTATCCTTCCAGCTGCAAACAAATCTTCTCAACAGGTCCCAATTTCTCCTCTAGCTAGCCCCATAGTTCCAGAGAAAAGAGTTGCAGCATCTGAATGTCTGTGTGTGTGTGTGTGTGTGTGTGTGTGTGTGTGTGTGTGTGTGTTTTTAGGAGAACTGGGGTGTAGGCCAGAGGTGCAGGGGAGGGGTGAGAGGATTCACCAGAGACAGAGTGGGGAGCAAGCAGGCAAATTTACTGAAATACACTGCTGAGGGGAGCAGCAGGCAAGACAGGAGAGGTCTGCCGCGCCATATGTGAGTCAGCTCCTTGGCCAGGGATTGAACTCAGGCCATACTGGTCATAGTTCTGGACTTAACCCCTAAGCCACCAGGGAGACAGGCCCATGAATCTCTGGATTGGTCTGGTTTGGTTCAAATGCCACCCATGACACTCATAACTGTTCTTAGGAGATGGGAAAGAATTATGATTGCCCCATAAGGGTCCATGGCTCCTTCCTATAGTTGAGGTACAGGGGATAGAAAATCAGAAGTTATAAAACACATAAGAAAGTCAAAAGCAAACCCTATTAAATCCAATATAATCAGCAAGATTTTGTTGTTTTGTCTACCCTTTCATGATCTTTTCAATCATTATCTAATTTTTATAGACATACATGTAATTAATATCTGGATCAGTGTTACCTCCAACTGTAAAAAATATTTTCTCTCTATAATCTATTGACACGTTTCTGCTATATCATTCATTTTGAAATTTCACCAGCCTTAGGGAGGAGATGATCCTCTTGACGAGAAGGAATCCAGAGTCCCTCTCTTGTAGTTACTTGAGTAGATTTTATTATGCATAGCAGAATCAATGTGATAGGAAGGTCTGGTAAGGAAGAGAATATCATCGGCAGAGACATCCTCTGACACAGAAATCCAGGAAGAGGCTCCAGCAGACATCGCTGTGGGAACTAGCCAGGTACCTGCTCCTTGGTCCGCCATCTTAACTCAGGCAGACACCCTGTCTGTTACATTAAAGATATTCTGTGTGGCCACTGCATTTTCTCAATGTTTTCTTAACTTTTGGTAATTTCAGTATTTTTCACATGGTTTTCATAATGGAAACTGGAAATTTCCTCATTGAGATGTTATGCCAATTGAGCTACTGAAGCAATAATATAAGCACATCTATATTTATATCCTGCTTTGATGGGATTTATACCTGGATAAATATGGAACAATTGTAGAAAACACATATATGCCATTATTTCCTTTAGTACTCAAATTTCATGAAGATAATTATTGTAAAACACAGAGAGTAACTTTATTTTTATCCCTTCCTTCTAAAATCACAACACTAAAGACTTTATAAGCTAAGCAAACTATTTTTGATAAAAAGTTTATAAAATAAAACATGAACTATGACAATGTTAATTCTATTAGTTAAAACATGAACTATTTGGTATACCCCTCCTACTTGATACTGTGCCAGTGGAATTTACCTGAACGAAGAGTAATAGCTATCCTGGAACATCTTAATTGTATGTCTGGCTACAGTTCAAACTTCCTGGTATATGATGCAAGGTCTCCCTCAAGCAATCCTGGCTTCCTGGTTAACCTGGAAAATGAATGCAGATGACTTAATAGGTAATTGACTTTTTGTGGAGGGCACAATGCCAGAGAACTGAGGTTTTCCCAACCCAGCCAGTTGCTTTTAAACATTCTGGGAGGATTTACTCATATCATTTTATTACTACGCACTATATCTTTGTATGACACCAATTGTCATTTTCAAACTTCTCCACTGAGCATACAATCATGCCTATATTAAGGAGAATATTTCTTTTACTTTAAAAGCACTGAGTCAGAACTATTTTGAAATATCCAAAGATATGTTACATATGTGTTACAGATATGTTCAAAAAACGGAACAAAAAACTGAATTTGTGCTTAAAGTACTAGAAATGATAGTTTCAAATTTATCCTTTTGAAGTAAAATTCTAAAATGTATAACAGAAACATCTCAATATCATGATGAACAATATATAATATATAATAATACATTATGTAATATGTAATATAATAAATAATAACAATATACCTTTCACCTTAGTTAACTACTTTTTAAATTTTTATCTCAAAATATTTTAGATTTTTAGCATTGTTTGAATTTGCAGTTGAAAATTATGCCAAGCTCTATTAACAGATGGAAGTAGACTACTAGTACTTATCTATAGACAATATCTTTTTATATTTTTGATCAAAGAAAATGATGAAATATAAGCCTACTTTATTGAAAAAAATAAAACATTTGCTAATAATAACTATACTACTGAAATGTCTAATGCACTTGACTATTTTGAGAAAACTTAACCGAAAACACAATTTAATTTTAAGGAGGTTTAATTAGTAAGTCGTTGGTGCAACCATAAGCTACGTAGAAAGAATTTTTATCATTGCAGTAACATTGGTTTCCAACACTGAATATGATTTAGGTGTACAGGTCCACACGTCAGGTGCATGTCACCACACCAAGCACCCATAGATTGTTGCACCCCCATTCTCCTTTTTTTTTTCCATCCATGTCCTCCCTCTCTAGTATTCCCAATTGCAGTCAGATTTCTAGGACTTTTTTTTTGTTTAGATTTGTCAGTTTCTTTGTTTAATTCCCTATATCTACAAATGAGTGAAATCATCTGGTACTTGTTTTTCTCTTTCTGACTTACTTCACTTAGCATAACTGCCTCGGTTCCATCTGTGTTGTCATAAAGAGATTAGCTCTTTTGCTTACAGCTGAGCAGGAGTCCATCCTGTATATGTGCCATCCTCTTGCCCCACTGTGGGAACAGAGCAAGAAATATCATTCACAACGTGTAACATTATTTGATGACACCTGGTTATTCCATTCAGGAATTTAATCCATTCTTTCATTGATTGGCTCATTGATTTATCCCTTAATAATGAAGGTTTATTCATATCACACAATGAGCTATTCTGGGGCTAAAATGACCAACGAGCTATAGCTTAGGTCTGCTCAGGTTGAGAACATTTGAAGGTTATTGAGGATTCAGCGGTCAAAATCTTGTGAGGATCGATGCTGGTTGATCACGATTATATTGAGGTCACCAAAATATGTTAGAATGAAAATGCAGAGGAAAAGTGTGATATGTCTATGGAAAATATAGTGACATGATTATTTACTGATTCACCCCCTTTTGTTTCTGCCCTCACCCATATTCTGGACCACACACACCCCTGGCTCCCAGATTATCAAGCTGGTTTTACCCCCAGGTTTTACCCCCAGTTTCCATTTCTTTTTTTTTTTTAAAGTCACAATTTTACTTTTTTTTTTTAAAGATTTATTTTTTTATTTATACATACAAGCTGGGGTACAGGCCAGAGGCATGGGGCGGCGAGAGGGTTCACCAGAGCCAGAGTGGGGAGCAGAACAGGCAGATCAGAAATACACTGCTGAGGGGAGCAGCGGGCGAGGCAGGAGAGGTCTGCTGCACCATGTGGGACTCTCCCTGGCCGGGCGTCAAACTCGCGTCGCCGCTGCCCACAGCTCCACAGCGCAACGCTCAACCGCTGTGCCACCGGGGAGGCCCCCAGTTTCCATTTCTCGTCAGCATCATCAAGTCCCCCTCTACCTCGAGTCTTTTCTGTACGTATATTTACACTTCACCTCTTAGCTCTAATGAAAAGAATCATTCCTTGTTCATGGCTAATGCCTCTACAGATAACCTTTCTACAGGTATCGCAGATTGAATCTCCTGCCACTGTGTCCAGGCCTCATTCCCCATTTATTTCCCTTACACTAGTAGTATTTACTGTCTCCCTTTGTGAGCATGTACCTATAACAAAATTTATTTCATCCTAAAAAATTTGCTTGAATCTTTTCTCATTACGTATTGCTTCACATAGTACTCAAAATATTCCAAATTCACAATTGCTCTTATTCTTCTTACATTACCATTCATTCTTCCACTCACTCCAAACTGACTTCCACCCCCCACTCCTTGTCAGTGAAACTACAGAGAGGAAAATGATCAAATTCAAAGAAATGCTTCAGTCTTCAGTTAGCACTGCTGTCAGGTGGTATTTGACAGTCACAGGTAATAATTATCCCCTCAAATTCCTCTTGGTTATTTTTTTTTTTCTTTCTCACCATTCTTTTCTGTTGTCCTTCAATCTGGCTTCTTTATTTCCAATGGCTTAATATTTTCTCCATGCCAATCATTATTGTTTTGGGTTCACTTCTCTTTGCATTCTACTTTTTAAATCTAGGTATTTCATCTACGCCAATTGTTTCAAGTGCACCAATGAACTAATAATTCCCAAATCTCTTTTTCATCACTCAGCCTATTTTCTTGAACTTCAGATCAACATTTCTATCTGCCTACAAGACATATCCAGCTACATATCCTTCACACACTAGCAATTCAACCAACATGTAACTGAAATAATTGTTGCTTTCTTCCATCATGCTCTTGTTACTGCATTTCCTAATTTGTTGAATGGCACAACCACCACTGAATTACAGAAAACAGACATTCAAGGATCAATTCCTCTTTTTATAATCTCTAATCCAGTCAGTCAATCATCCTCATTTTACCTTCATCCTCGATACATCTGCCTTTAGCTCCTCTACCCATTGTCTTACATGGGTCTTTCAAACTTATCGCATGTAATATTGCATTAGCATTTCCAATCATCTCATGTGTTCTCGACTTATCTCTTTTAAATCTTTTATCCACAATAGATTAATCATTTCTTTTAAATTCAAAAAAATATATTTATGTCATCCCCCAGCTTAAAAGCTTCCCCATTTCCTGCTAGACAGAAGAATAACATGCAAACCACTTGTCAAATGACAGTAAGCCCAGAGTTATCTGGCCTCTGCTTACCTTTCCAACTTAATTTCTTTAAAACTTCCCCATGTGACCTTTTTACTCCAGCCAATAACAACATATTCTCACTTACTATAACACAAGGCCACCCGCCTTATAATCACAATGGGGAATCCAGAGACTCATTGCCTCCATATCTCGCTGACATTTAATTCTCCTGAGTTGGATCACAATCCCATCTTGGTTTCACATAACCTCTGAGCTAAATTATGAAGCTTATAACCACCATTTCCTCTTCTATTAGAGATATCTCACTACAAAAAATGCAAGATAGCAGAAAATAATCTCTATAAAACATCCAGGCCACTGTTACCCTACACCTATATACCTGCTCCTATATGCTATATTCCTTTGTACTTAGGATGAATGGTTTGTTTTTCTGATAACTGTATTTGGGCTTTCCACCTCATCCTCTCTTGTCTACTTAGAGAAATGGCTCAAAAAATGTGCTTGTGTTTCCCTTATACATTATCATTTTCACTTTCTCCTTTGCATTATTGCCATCACTATACAAATATGTAAGAAAATAGTCTCCTCTGCTTTGATATTACATTTAATTTTCTATTAATTTTTCTGAAAAAAAAATTTTTTGCTAATCATATCCAGTTCCACCCCCATAATTTTCTCGTATACTCAGCCTAAACAGGCTTTCATTCCCACCACTTCGAAGCATAGCTATTATAAAAATTTTTGTACGTTCCTTTTTCCAGGGATCAATTTTCAGGCTCCATCTCATTTGATCTATTTGTAGGTGTGATTCCGTCACTCACTCTGACTTAGTTAACCATTCCTTCATCTGGTTTCCCAGATTCCACTCTTTCTTGGTTTCACCCCCCTATTCACCTTCTCCCCCATTTGGGAAGGAAGGGGTCATTTTTATTTGCCAATCTTTTAGATATTTGAGTTTTTGGAAAATTCATTTTGCTTTATACTAACTACCAAAGTATTCTCCATTCCTATAACTTTTGATATCATCTATGAGGTGATAACCTATATATTCATTTCTAGCCATACTCCACACTCATATATGCAACTACCTTCCATTGCCTACCTGATAAATGTCTCACATTTAACATTTTCAACATCTAACTTTGATCTTCCTACCTCATTCTTTCCTATAGAGTATATTGTTTGCCTTCCCACTCAGCCTTTCTCATTTCAACAAATGGTATCCCCATTCTTTTGGCCACATAGCTCCAAAACTTTGGAATTATTATTGAGTCTTCAGCTTCCTTACATCCAATACTTGAATAATATTTCAGTTTTGTTTTAAAATACAGCCTGAATTTGGTCAACCTCTCCTCCATCACCACTCTTATCTGGTTTCCTTGTGTCTATACTTGCTCCTCTACAAACTATTTTCAACTCGACAGTCACAGTTACCAAGCTGAAAGTAATCTGTGGTCATTTACCAAGGCAAGAGAGGTATTATATACTCATGAGTAACAGCATAGACTCTGGAGATAGGCATTGTTGCTTCTTCTACTTACCAGTGATGTGACTGTGCTTGGGTAACTTAATCTCTCTGGGACTCTGTCACCTTGTCTATAAAATCAGAATAAAATGTGATCAACATGCAGAATGGAAATGAAGATGAAGTTACTTGACATTTGCAAGTATTTAAGATAATATCTGACACATAAAGGTTAAGGAAATAATACAAATACATATCACTTCTTTGCTCAAGACTCTTCATTCATTTCTCTGTTCATTTTTACAGGGGGTTCTCCTGTATTTCATAATCCCAATCCCTCTCTGACATCACCAGATGACAACTCTCTTCATCACTATACTTATACCAACATCCTTGTTTTTCTAGGATGCAGGAATCTTGCTTGATTCAGGAACTTTGTGCTTGATGTTTACTCAACTTGGAATGATACCTCCCTATTCCCACTCCACCCAGATATATTTATAGGTCACTCCCCCAGTTCCTTCACTTCAATGTCAAATATTTGATACATTTTCTCAAATATTGCCTTCTATTTCTCCCTGTGTGAAGTACCAATCCCCCATCCATACTCTGGTAGTTGCTAACCCCACACTCTTCATTTTTATTGCCAATGCAGATGTGTTTGCAACTAGCCCTTTGAGCAAGACAGGACCAGCCCATTTAAAAAAAGGCAAGGAGGTTTGCGTTTACTGCAGGCATGATAAGGTTTAGGAAAGTTGGTATTAATAAGTCATCTAAATATTTCGCATTCATTATTCTTTCTTCCCCAGTATATCACCTAACAAAATGAATTCAACTTAGTTATAATTGAATATTAATAGGATCAGGCTCTCAAGTTAAATTTTTGTTACACCACCCTTGAGACCAAAGAAGTTAAGATATGTTTTCAGTCATTCTTACGCAACTTTAGGTTCTCTAATAATTACTTGAATAAAAATGTAAAGCACTGAATTTTCTATCTTTAAATTCTCTGCCCCAACCTCTAGCCTTTCTGCACCTTTGACCCCAGTAATGATCTGTCTTTATAGTAACATTGTCCATCAATGTTTTGCCTTTATTTGGCATCTGATACCAGTCTAATCTTATAATAGTAAGTGACTTCTCAACACATTAAGGTCCAAAGACTTAATGAAGACATACCCAAATTTGTACTTTCCTGAAGATCTACTGTATTTAACAAATCCTACTCTTAACTACAACCTTGGTCATTGTTGAGTTTTTGACAATACAGTATCATTAGCTGGTTTAAAGTGACATATTTTAATGCAGAGATTTAGGAATCTACAAATTTAATGGAGAGGCTAGAGAAGTCATTAGATAAGTTTCTAGGAATAATATCCCATCCATCAATCATTCATTTTGCTTATCGTACCATCTCTCTTATAAAAAGTTGATCAGCAGGAGGCTGTTACTTCTCACACTAACCATTAAGTCATATTATGCGTGCTCCTCTAATAGTTAGCCGCTGAATAATTATTAAAAACACTATTAAATATACCATCTCTTTCATAATCCACGTCAACATAATGAGCATATCACACCATGCCTAGTCCAGTGATTCTTAATCTAGGTCTCACTGGAGTATATCTGAAAGGTAAAATCAAATTCACATCCAAGCCTGCCCTAAAAGAGAAAAAAGGAATCATTTACTTGGTATTCTATATTCTCCAATCTGTAGAGCATTGGAATTGGTATTGACAAAGCTAATACAAGAATCCATAACAATTTTTCACAACAATTTAGGATCAATGATTATCACTGTGAAATCCATGCTAGAGTTCCTACTCTTCCTACATCTTCACCTCCAATTACTGGAGTGAACCACCCCAGTTCCTAACATCTATTTCTACTCTGAACTATAGCTCTTATCTCTTACCTAAATAGTTTTATTCATGACCTAACCTAATAATATTACTGTATTAGTTTCATCTCTTGGATCCATTAATTTGTTCTATTCTCCTAACAATCATTCTGTTTCCAACATCAGCTATGAATACCCCTTCTTCTAAATTCATTTTATTTTATTTTATATAATATTTATTTATTTATTCATACAATAACTGGAGTATAGGCCAGAGGTGTGGGGTGGTGAGAGGATTCACCAGAGACAGAGTGGGGAGAAGAACAGGTGGATCTATTGAAGTACACTGCTGAGTGGAGCAGCGGGCAAGGCAGGAGAGGTCTGCTGTGCCATGTGGGAAGCTCCCTGGCCAGGGATCAAACTTGTGCTTCAGTGGCAGTGGAGAGCTTCAATATGCTAAGACTTAACAACTTGTGCAACCGGGGAGGCTCTCTAAATTCATTTTAATTCAAATGTTGCTGGAATGTCAGGGGAGAAGAAAGATGAGTAAATACACAGAGGAACATGCAATAGAAAGAAAGTGGGTTGCATGTGTTGTTTATCTTCTGTTTGTCAAAAACAGTGAGACAATTGTATTTGCTAAGAGTGAGAAAAATGGAAATAAGACCTGGGGTTTGGAGAGACTGGGAATGTTCAGAACATTGTGGACAGTAATATTTTTCAGCTTTCCTCTGACTCATACTTCTAATTCATTCCTCCTTATTTATAAAACTGATTTTCTGACAGAAGCAACATTCATGGACAGAGACCCCAATAGTCTGCTCAGTAAAATTCCCCCTCCCATGTGAGATAGCATCATATCTTTAGAACTTGATATTTCAAGTTGTTAATGCACTGGAATTATTTGTTTCTGAAGCAATGTAAAGCTTAACCTGTCCTTCTAAAACATTCACTCAACTGTCACAGAGCTTCAATAAGATTAATGAGAAAAAGAGAAAACCCTGCTGTACTTTTTAAAATTATGATAATTGATACGTGAAATGTTTATTCATGACTTATTTACTTACTTTATTTTCAGTCATAACAATAGCTAAGTTATGTAAAAAGGAAAATACACCCAAGATAATTCATATATTCATAAAATAGTATAGAAAACTAATGTAGCAAATAATTTTCAGTTCTTAGTAAGATCATTGTTGAATGATCGAGTGTGAAATCCATGTATTTAAAAAATAGAGTCAGAGAGGATCTTAAAGATGGAATGAAATATATTTTAAAATAGGTGAAAATCATAATGAACTTGAAGAGCTGGTTCAAGTAGAGAAAGGGAATGAACTGGATATTAATAGTGTAGTTATAAAATAACCTTTTGGTGAAAAATACGAAATGAAAGCAGGTGAAGTGATGATGATACATAAAGAATGAGTAAACAGAAGACAGTAAAATGGAACACAGTGAAAGTTACTGTAATGGTGGAGTGTGACGAATTGTGGATGGGGAGAATCATTTACATGAACAATAATATTGCCCATTTTGATAACAGAAAGCATTCCTTAGAAAGTGACCCCATGAGTCATGCTAAATTATACCTTACAAAATCCTACATTTGTAATTTTTCTGAATTATATTTCTGATTCAATACTAAAACTTCTCATTATCTTGTTAGAGTGACATGTGATAAAAAGGAAATTTTTTCATATTTATTTATATTTCTCTAAGGTCTTTCTTTAATTTTAAGAACAGTTTAATACTTAATCAGAATTTTTAAAATTTGCATCTACATTTAAAAAATCAGATTGAAAAACAGTATTTCTTTCCAATGTTATCTTAAAATATGTGTTTCCCTCAAATACAGCATTTGAAATATAAGATGAGTATTTCCAAAATTATCTAGCTCACTATTTAATTTCAGTAATGATTTTGTTACATTTGAGAGGAGACATTTGAATAGCTGACAATTCTTTGATGTAATAAACTATAGCACATCCCCAATACAGATCTAAATTAAGATGAAAATAGGAATGAATTAACATAATATGATGAAAATAATCAGCAAATGGGTCTAGCTGAAGAAGATTGCTAACTGAATTACTGTCTCATTCATTAATTCTCAAATGCTTCTTGGTTTTTCTTACCAACAGGTACTTTACAGGATTGGAAACCATTGACCTCTATTATTAATGCCATGCTTTTTAACTTTTAACTAAGGAGAAAGATGATGCTATTAATCCAAATTACCACAGTTTTCTCTCTCAATCCTTATTATGTAAGCTTAGACATTAAATGCTTTACCTTTGCTCTTGAATTGGGTTGGCTTTACATGTACAGTATTTGTAAACCATTTCATCAAATAGGAACAAGATCACACATTACAGTTATTTTCTGTAAATGCAGAAATGGAAAATCACTGATTGGAGGCCGTGTGTGCTTGCTTCCTCTGACTTCCTGTCAATGGAAATTTCTCTCTTAAGTCCAATGGAAACAATATAAGTGAGTGAAAATAATATTTTAATTTATGTAACAGTAGACTAGAAAACAAAAATGAGGCTTTAGCCTACTGTACTTGATGGAATGGAAAAACTATACCTTTCCTTCTAGGTTATAGGGAAGGGAAAAAGAAGCAGTCCAAGGCCAGAGATGTGCTACGTTGTGTGAATGGTTTCAGGACAGTGCTCATTCATCATCTTAGCTCCTGAGCTCTCCTGAGAAGGCCTGCAGTGGAGTGACTTTCTAAATCTCATTGTTCTGCCTTCTAAACTAAGATGGCCTTCACTTTCCATCACAGCACACTGCCTTCTAACTAATGCATTTGCACTGGAACTAATGGGAGAGAGACTTGTTGAGAAAGGAAGAGCTTAGTAGTAGAAACAAACATGTTCAGAGAAACTCACTGGAATGTATAGGAATGGAGTGTTATAAATTGAAGAATAATGAAAATGTCAACAATTTGACAACATGAAGATTTGTCACTGAGAAATATAGACAGGTTGAAGCACTTTCTTCCCAATTCGTTCTATAAGACTGGTAAAGGGGACATTAACTATGAAGTCTGTATCAATATCATGTCAAAACATTCCATCAATCAGTTTGTTGTTTCAGGCAATCAATGGAATAAAAAGTTCATTGAAAGAAATCCATTATTAACAGTGAAATCAATATACATTTGATTGAATGCTTTCTCTTTAAATGTCATATGCTATATACTATAAAAAAAATGGTAGAACAGAAAAATGTCATACCAGGAAAGAATTAACATAACAAGATGAAAATCACCAGCATTAAGTAACTAATAAAGCCTTCTGTTCTAGCGGAAAAGAAGAAAGGATGTGTTCCCAGGTTGTTGTTTATTAAGAAACTCAGAACAGTGACATCCAGTTTAACACATTCATTTTAGCTAATGTCAAGCAAGGCAACAGGAAAAACTAATTAAACTAAATATTTCATCCATTTCAGAAAGATGTGTCAGTATATTTAGACTATTATTCATTTTGGATATACAGAGAAAATAGAGACTACAGCATTAGTTGAGATCAAGGTATAAAACATTAAGATCTCAACCCAGGGGCCTCCTGGTGGTGCAAGGGGTTAAGTCAGCAATATGAAGCTATCCGCAGCCACTGCAGCACGAGTTTGATCCCCGGCCGGGGAGAGTCCCACATGGTGCGGCAGACCTCTCCTGCCTTGCCCGCTGCTCCCCTCAGCAATGTACTTCAGTCAATCCATGTGTTTGCTCCCTACTCTGTCTCTGGTGAATCCTCTCACCACCCCACATTTCTGGCTTACACCCCAGTTCTTGTATGCATAAATAAATAAAAATTTTAATTTATTTAAATAAATAAATAAAAAAGATTTCAATCCAAAATTCCTACATTTGAAATAGGGAGATGAAGGCAGAAGGCTGAAAGAGCGCACATGCATAGCCCTAGATGTATAACAGGAAACTCCAGGTTGCTAGTTATATACAAAATAAACAAGGCGCTGCTTCCTACACATAGCTTTCTGAAGGGGAAAAATAACAGGCTGTTTGGATTCATGGCTACCTTTTTAGATTAAATATATATATATATATGTATATAAATATATGTGTGTGCATGTATATATACATATACATATATATATGTCACATAAAGGTGATTAAATGCAGTAGAATTTGCTACTTTAGGATACTGTTTTCTATTTCTAATGTACATAGTACATAGTACGTAGTACATAGTACATAGTATATTAGTCTGAGTTAGGGTCTAAATGAGACTCTGTATTCCCAAAAAGTGCCCGGATAACACCATGCTATGGTCCATGGAAATACTTCGAGTGTGAAATTCTAATTAAACTCTATAAGATGGGGGCCTCCCTGGTGGCTCAGCGGTTGAGTGCTGCGCTGTGGAGCTGTCGGCAGCTCGCGATGCGAGTTCGACGCCCAGCCTGGGAGAATCCCACATGGTGCGGCAGACCTCTCCTGCCTTGCCCGCTGCTCCCCTCAGCAGTGTATTTCTGATCTGCCTGTTCTGCTCCCCACTCTGTCTCTGGTGAACCCTCTCACCACCCCACGCCTCTGGCCTGTACCCCAGCTTGTATAAATAAATAAATCTTTGAAAAAAAAAACTATATAATAAAGTAAAAAAAAAAAGATTAAAAAAAATAAACTCTATAAGATGGAAGGCTGTTAAGCCTAGAAACACTTTATGTGATGCTTGGTGAATTTCTTATTTTTCAGGTGAAAATCTGAAAACTCAGAGCAATACAATGACATAAATCTCACAATTCCTTATTAACTGAAGATGTTAAAACTCAAAATTCCAGATGACTCATCAAGTAGTCTTTCCCATAAGGAAGAAAAACTAACTAGAATCATATTTTTAAACTGTGTGTGATAGGATCCATACCATGGATTTTTTTTTTAATTTATAAAATTATAATGCCAATTTTGTAAATAAATTGGAAACATCATTTCAAAACATAATATCCCTTGTACTTGTTTCAAATTTTTGTCTCCCTGGTTTCAGCTCCCATTCAACATTTGTCTACTGAATATTTATACTCAGATCAAGTTCATCCAAAGTAGCAATTCCTCTTCTTCTAGAGTGTATGTCTTTGTAAACACCTTAAAAGTATTCCCATGCAAATACGTTGAAGCTAGAAAACTACAAAAGGTATGCCTCCCTGGTGGCACAATGAGTTAAGTGCAGCACCATGAAGCTATCTGGAGCCACTGTAGCACTAGTTTGATACCAGGCCAGGGAGATTCCCACATGGCGCAGCAGACCTCTCCTATCTCGCCCGCTGTTCCCTTCAGCAGTGTTTTTCAGTCCATCTGCCTGGTCTGATCCCCACTCTGTCTCTGGTGGATCGTCTAACCACCCTACACTTCTTGCCTACACCCCAGCTTGTATGCATAAATAAATCTTAAAAAAAATACAAAAGGTAGAATTCAACCTATACTCTTCATAGTCATTTAACAAGCAATTCCTAAGCAATTCATTAAGAAATGCTTCCCAAGAAGCATGACACCTTCTCTCATAGAGATGGTACACAAGGGGAGAGAACTGATATAGATGCAGGAAAGAGTTAATTAATAATTAGTAATTATGCATACAACTTCAGAGCAGATAGAAAGAAGATCGGAATGGAGAAATTTCAGAAAGCAAACTCAGTATAATTGAAGTTAGGTCATCAATAAAAGAGAAGACATAAGAAGAAAAAGATCAAGGTGGAGAAAATACCACTTTGCAAAGAACATACATGAAATTCCACATCTAGGTATCTACCTAAAGAATGCAAAACCTAATTCAAAGTGATATATGGGTGCCTATGTTCACTGAAGAACTATATACAGAACTCACATTATAAAAACAATCTACAATAAATCTTCAATAACAGAGGAGTGGACTAAAAAGATACTGTATATATCCACAATGGAACACCCCTCAGACATAAAACTAGATGAGGATGAAATATTGCCAGTTGCAACACTAGGCATGGAAACGCAGGGCATTTTGCCAAGCGGAGTCAAGGAGCTGGGCATCATCTGGTGATGATGTCACGCATATGTGAACACAAATAAAACAAAGGAGTAGACAAAACTAAGCTAAGCAAACCCCAGAAATATGGCTGTACAATGGAGGTCACCAGGGAGGGAGAAGGGGATTTGGATAGCAAAGTGGGAGGGAGCTAGTAGTGGAAGATTGTGGTGGAAGATTATTAGGGCTTCAGTGGTGGGGAAGGTATGGTAACATACATCCGAAGAAGTGTGAACTTAGACCCCTAAATTATGTTGTGTTGTAAATCAATTGTATCTCAGTAAGAAATAATGTAATGAAAAAAAAAAGGCAGCATGAATGGAGAAAAGTTAACACTGAGAGTGGAAGCTGAGGTGGAATGTTTGAATTATACATGACACTCTTCTTTCTTTGTTCCCCTTGGCAGTAGGGGAGCAGCAAAGGCCGTGAATGGCCTGGTCTCTGAGTGAGAAGGGAAGCTGAGAAGGGCTTCCCAACACTGCACACGGCCTGGCAAAGGTCTGTCTCGGGGAGTGTTTCATGTGCTCTCTGGAAGATTGTATGCCCTGCATTTGTTAGGTATATTGCTATGTAAATAAAAATGTAAATATTTAATCAGATCACATAAGTCAATCTATTACCAAAATCTTCAATGTTCATGCAGTTTTTAGTAAATTTGGGCTACCAGTTGCTAAGAGGAAATGCTAAAATCTCCAATTTTATTTGGACATTTACTGCTGTTTCGGTCGGGTTTTGTTTAGTTTATTTTGGAACTGTGCTCATAGGTAGCTAGATATTTAGGGCTCCCATGTCTTCTTGATGAATTGGCCATTTTATCACAAAATGACCCTCTTTCTGGGAATATTTCATCTTGAAGATCACTTTCTTACCTATGAATACAGCCAAGTACTTCAGTTTTCACGTTACTATTTCGTGGCGAATCTTTCTGTCTGCCATTTGTAATGAATATGTATATGTGTCTATGTGAAACAGTATTAATTATAGTCTGCAAGGTGGTTTTCATTTAAAAATCAAGAATGTTATCTCTATAATAAAATATTCTGAATATAACAATATAAATAGAAAAGCCTGAAATTGATAACATAACACTGAACAGTAAAATGTAGTATCAATAAAATAGTCTATGTTCACTGCAGCAATATTTTCAATAACCAAACTATGGGAACAACAAACAAGGGAAGAGTAAATTAAGAAAATGTGTTGTATATACACGACATAATACTAACCAATTATTTTTATTTTTAAATGATGAAATCTTGCTTTTCACAACATGCATAGAACTAGAGGAGACAGTCCTTTGTAAAATAAGTCAGAAGAAGAAAGATACTGAATGATTTGACCCATGCATGGATATAAAGAAACAAAACAGAGGACGAAACAAAAGTAAACCAAAACAAATTCCACAAATATGACTGTAGAAATGAGGCAACTAGTGGAGGAGGATGGGAGAGATAGTAAAGGGGGTCAGTGGCCTAGTGGTCTCCAGTGGAGAACTATGGGTACTTGTGGGGTTGGGCCTGCTTTGGTAACATACATCTGAAGAGCTGTGTTCTATAGCCCTAAATATTACACAGTGTTGTAAACCATTACCCAAATTAAAAATCAATAGCATTTAAGAAATAAGAATTCTACCTGCCCTTGCAAGTCTTCCTGTTTAGTTAGTCCATCCTGACCAAGTTGTTACTTAAAGACTGCCTTTTCAGAGAATTTGTTTTCCTTAAATCGTCACCTATCAGATTATATTTTAATATAGTTTATTCATTCTGGATGAAAAATTTATAACCAATGATAAATATATTATTTCTTGTTCAAGAGTTATAGAGTATCTGCTCATATCTGAACTCTTTCTTTCTCTTGATTTTAAGCAGTCTAAGTAAAGATTTTTATTATTTTCTGTGTACTTTGGTGTAGATGCTAGTTCAATCAGTGCCCTTGAAATACATGTCAAGTACATGTGTTTTATATAAGACTTTCATAATGCTGCAATAATTCACTTAGTTTGGCACTTTTGTAAATGTAAGTGAAATCCAGAATTTCTAAAAAATAAGTCAAGGCCTTATCAAAAGATTGTCTGTATTTAATCTATAGTTTCTTCTTCTGAGTCCCCACCTTCTCCCTGTAATCCCTGTCTACAATCAGAACTGATTCACTTCCCTTCTCTTTAATTAGCCTCTCCCTTCCTGGGTTTTACTCACTGACTCACGTAATACTTAAATCCCTCCCCCAAACTGCCAAGCCCTTCTTTAACACCCTCTCCTTCAGATCTGCCTATAGCTTCCTCTACCTTTGCTTATAATTCCAATGTGAATTATTCATCAATTAGATCTAAGGTGACCAGCCTGCCTTGGTCCTCCCAACCCCATGAGCCAATCTGTTCCATTCGCAAACTACAACCAACCCTGTTTAATCAAAGTTTTATTTTTAATTCTCTGTTGTTGTTTTTTTATGATAGATGTTTTTTGTGATAGATATCTAGAGAAGGAATCCTGTGATTTAACTAAATAGACTTTTTAAAAGATGAGGTTAAAACTCCATTGTAAATAGAGAGACAAGATTAGGTTGGAACATTGACTAGTGAGACCTTAGGTTATGGTTCTGAGTTATTAAATTAGCCACATTCTACACAAAGGCTAACCCTGCTCTGAAATTACATAGCTCTGGGTTCGAATTTTGTTGAAGTAACTCTGAGAAAATTATTTAACTACTCTGTGACTCAGTTAAAAAATAAGAGGATGCAAACCTATCTTACATATGATAATTATGTGACCGTGCACCAACATAACTACAGCAGTAGAGAGAATTGAAGCAAAGTGCATTAGCAATGAACATCATTTTTTTTTTTCTAGTAAGCAGGTATATTCAGGCATGTCTAGACCCTGAGCCATTCAGCTCTTCCAGGTGACAACCTTCCCAGCTTGTCCCAAAGGCAGTGAAGTCCTTCCAAGGCAAGGAGAGAGAATCCTCGTGCTCTCTGTTCAAAGGAAAGGAGTCTTCTTTGGGAAAGAGCCTATATAGTCCACTCTATGTCATTCACATCCCCATGCTAGTCCACCATTCTTCCCAATTCAGGGAGAGAGGTTGATAGCAAGTCACTCACAAGGAATCCCATTGGAAGTGCATTGGAACACTGGCTGAAGAAATGGAATTGTACCCCAGCCCTAAGAAAGGTGGAAGGAGCAGGAAATGGTAGCCAAGTCAGTGAGCCATGCATCACTCCTCTCTGGAACCTAAAGCCTCTGGGATGGTCCACCACCTCTGCTGCAGGCACAAATGCACACGCCACGATTTGTGGGTATGTGCAGCCTCACTAAAGCACAGCCTCGTGATGGGAGTTTCTCATGGCTAACGGTAAATCAACAGTAGGATGCAGAGAGATGTTCTTCTATAGCTATGTTCATTCCTATGATGTTGAAGGCAGATGGTAGCCGAAAGGATTACTGCATTCTGCATGCCTAGGGAACCCACACAGCAAAAAGGATTTTGACATGACCTCCTTTCCCCAAATCATTGATGCAAGACTAAGTAAATTAATGATAGTTTATTTATTTGCTATATTGTGACTTCAATGTAAAGTAAGTTGAACAAATAAAGATTACACAGCGTCTAGAAATAGTCCGTGACGTAACATCTTGAAAAATAAATGGCAATTATTCATATTATTGATTTTAGGAAGGGCAAATAAACACAAAGCATATATTACTTCCAAATTCACTGAAGTGAACTCCCTAAGAAAATTGGGCAATTTAAATTGAATTTTGAGCTTGAGAAATACCAAATGCTCCCTTTTAAAATTTTTGCTAATAGGAAAGTCAGTTTAATCAGATTTCAAGGAAGCGCTATTGCATAGAATACAATACAAACTTACTTTATTTTTTATTGAGATGACATTGGTTTACAATGGTGTATAGAATCACACCTTCCTTCTTAACTCTCCACCTTCTATCTCCCCACTGGAAGCTTCAGTTCTACAGTTAAACTTCTCTTGTGTGTATATTTTTTTGAACTCTTGTTTTGTTTCTCTATATTCCAAGTATGAGTGAAACCATCCAGTATTTGTCTTTGTCTTTCTGGCTTATTTTGTTTAGCATAATTGCCTTCAGGTCCATCCCTGTTGTCACAAAGGGCAAGAGTTCATTTTTTCTTTCTTTTTTTTTTTTTAAAGATTTATTTATACATACGAGTTGGGGTACAGGCCGGAGGCGTGGGGTGGCGAGAGGGTTCACCAGAGACAGAGCAGGGAGCAGAACAGGCAGATCAGAAATACACTGCTGAAGGGAGCAGCAGGCGAGGCAGGAGAGGTCTGCCGCGCCATGTGGGATTCTCCCCGGCTAGGCGTCGAACTCGCATCACACAAGCTGCCCACAGCTCCACAGTGCAGCGCTCCACCGCTGTGCCACTGGGGAGGCCCAAGAGTTCATTTTTTCTTAATAGCTGAGTTTCTTAATAACTGTGAATTTACATCAAATCTTAATCCACTCAACTGTCATCAGGCACTTACACTGTTTCTATAGCTTGGTTATTGTAAATAAGGCTGCCTGAACATAGGAATGCACATATCCCTTTGAATTAGTACTTTTGCACTAAAAAACCTTGTTCCTTTTTGACTTACTTCAATTGGCACATGATTAATTTAAACAAATCTTAAAGTGTGTTTCAATAAACAATATGCTTAATAATTAATATTTAAATATGATTCTATGGCTAATTAAATTTGGTAAATGCCCACTAAACACGTCTTAATAGTAGGTGAATTGATGTAGCCATTAGCACATCAAAACACCAAAGAATTGTTACAGTAAAGGAAACTTAGTAAGCTTACCACAAAAGTTCCAAAATCCACCAACATGAACTCAAGTATTTAAAATAACAAATTTTAAAAACCTGGTAAACTCAAGTTTGGAAAATGTCTATATGAATGCATTTTTTTTTAAGATTTATTTATTTATACATACAAGCTGGGGGTATAAGCCAGAGTCATGGGGCGGTGAGAGGCTTCACCAGATACAGAGTGGGGAGCAGAACAGACAGATCAGAAATACACTGCTGGGCCTCCCTGGTGGCTCAGCGGTTGAGCGCTGCGCTGTGGAGCTGTTGGCAGCGCGCGATGCGAGTTTGACGCCCGGCCCGGTAGAATCCCGCATGGTGCGGCAGACCTCCCCTGCCTCTCCCGCTGCTCCCCTCAGCAGTGTATTTCTGATCTGCCTGTTCTGCTCCCTGCTCTGTCTCTGGTGAACCCTCTCGCCGCCCCATGCCTCTGTACTGTACCCCAGCTTGTATAAATAAATCTTAAAAAAAAAAAAAAAGAAATACACTGCTGAGGGGAGCAGCGGGCAAGGCAGGAGAGGTCTTGCCGCACCATGTGGGATTCTCCCTGGCCAGGCGTCGAACTCGCATCGCGTGCTGCCAACAGCTCCACAGCACAGCGCTCAACCGCTGCGCCACCAGGGAGGCCCATGAATGCATTTTTTTGGGGTGACATCTCAAATTTTAATCAGTTGTGTTTCTATGCTTTACTTTTCTAATTTTTAGCAAAAAGCTTAATTTTAATTACCATCTCATAGACTTACCAGGACTGATATCAGATAAAAATGTGAAAGGATTCACACATTATTTGGTTCATAGTTGTCACTCAGTAATATCGGAGCTCACTTAAATTAGCACAACTAATAATGGTATGAAATTGATTCAGTTGAATATAGATACTAATAAAGACCTACTTTTAGAAAATTGCTTGCAAATAAATTTTACTTTTATCATCTAATCTTTGTCTCAATAAATAAATTTTGTAACACCAGTAATTTGAAAAATTCAGTCTTATAAGACTTTAACATCCACAACAAAATTATGTTCCTTAAATACGGCACAGAATTCTTTCTAGCATTAACCTGGAGGTAGCTATAGTGACATGTTTGGGTTTTCTCTCCATACCCACAAACCACAAATTCTAATTAGAACTTGCAGCCGTGGAGTAGGTGTTCAGCATATGTTTCTGAAAATGAGAAGAAGTTAAAGTGATTTACCTTATTTAGTGATTTACATAAGCCAGCAAATGTGTCTGTATAGGATACCATAAAGATGCTATTAGATATGAATATTCAAATTGCCATAATTCTTAGAAGAGAATATTTAAAAACCTTTAGAACATAGTCTGGCATCCATTTACAGTCAGTAATTCTTCCATATGTTTGTATTGTGGATAATTACACTAGGGTTTCTGAATCCATATTTTAGATACAGAGCCTTCCTTTCTGGTCGTTATGCTACTTGAAAGTAAAATTGTACAAAATTTTTGTATGTCAGAGATGCAGGCTAAATTAGCATGTCTTTTCTATTGGAAGATCCTTTGACAGACTGATAAACAATGTTTATTCATTAAAATCATTTACATTGAATTTCTAGACAGTGTCCCCCCAAAGAAAAAGAAGAATATATATTACAGTTGGATCCCAAATAAACATTTGCTTTCTGTGGCTACTTTCTGGGGGGGAAAAAAAAAACAACCAACAACAAAAAAGTATAAATCAAAGGCAAAGAATTGAGATGTTCCAAGAAATATCTATTAAATAAATAAATGTGTTTTTAAAAGTCTCCAACTTGGGGTAGCTAAATTGATTTATAATCTCTAATTTGTTATGCTGTTCTGTGGGGCAGAGCATATAAATCTACAAAGCTTGCTCAGCATTTATAATTCTGTAGCTGTGCAATGTTGAATATAAACCGCCTCACTAAGGAAAGGGGGAAGGAAGAAAACAGTGTTGAAAGGAAAAAAAATAGAGCGCACATAAATATTCAAGCATGTTTGTGCCATTTCACAAAATTAAATTGTGGTGTATCACCCTGGAACCCTAAGTGTACTCATTGTTTATCTTCATGCCCACATCCCTAACTAGAGTGCCATGGGATCCTGCAATTAAATATTCAGCCCAAGCTGCCTGCCTCAAAAGGTACTGATAGAAATGCCTCTGAGAATATGACCACATGGCTGCAGATTGTGAAAGGAGGCTCCATTTTGTGCAGGTCCTGCAGAGAATCAACCACTGCCTGTGACCATTTTGAATGATCCTGGGGTCATCACTGTTTATCAACTTGCATGGTACAGAAGTTTGAATGGAATCAGCAATGATTTTTATACTGGGCCATTCACCAACAGCTACGAGTTATCCATTTTACCTAAGCATGAATCCAAAATATCCAAGAAAAGAAAAGACATAAGGTTTGCACCTATAGAGTCTTGTCACGATTCTTCCAAATGTCAAAGAAAAAATACTAGAAAAGTAGAAACATCCTCGGGAGATCTTTCCGAGTCCACTTGCTGAGATCAAGATTCATATAACCCTTTCTACACAAGTGAATAGGTATTCAGTTTGCAGGTATCTCCCAAACAGAACAACACTGACTTTTAAAGAAACTCATTTTAATATTTCAAAAGCTTTCAAGACCCGCCTGACACTTGAAGTCAAAGGAGGCATTTACCTGTAGCTATGAAGAGAGATGGGCAGTGCATCATCTCTTAGATTATACTGCTAAACATCATCAATGCATAAATCATAGGTGCTCTTAATCTGTTTTATTTCATTCATTAATGAATTAACCACACCACTGGCCATAGTATTCACTAATAGTGTCTTTGCAACAAATGCATCTATCATTCATTTTCAATGGTTGTAGCCTTTATCTGTGATTCAAATGAAATATTTCCCGTGGATGTCAAAATGATTCTAGATGTAGCACTTCTTAGTTTATATGAAGACAAAAACATCATTTCAGAAGTGGAAGAAAACATCCTGGCCTTGAGCGATAATTTTTTAATTATAAAACTATAGAAAAAGTCATTAGCATCAACATAATTTAAAGCTATGATGCATTAAAAGTAGCTAATCCAAATAAGATTTGGAGGAAAGTATTTCTAAGTCATGAATCCAATTCTATGGTTAAGGGGTAAGAGAAGGCAAATCTATTATTTAAGGTGCAATAGAAAAATTAATAGTAAGTAATTATTTAACTACAGAATTTTCAAAAGGGAAGAAAATTGAGACCTGGAGAGACTTCAACAGCTAAAATATTAATGAAATAAAAGGTGAAATAGAATCAAAATGCAAATATAGAAAACATTACAGATAAGATTTTCAAGTAAGAAATAGCATATTTTTAGACTAACAAAAGGATATTGATAATAGAATTCATAAGATGTTCAGTATCATCTAAAATATCAAACTTCATCTTATTTTTAAAAACTGATTAAAGAGTTGGTACCTAAAAATACCAATAGTTATGCATGACCCATAAACAGTTAAATAGCAGGAAATTACCAATAAATGTTATTGTGTCGTTAGTCCCACTACTGATATGAAAGAGCGAGATGACACAGGCCAGAATAGATGACATAGAAGCCTGTTACCTATTGAGAAGCTGGAGATTATGCTTTGTATTTGTCTTGTTTACCCCCAGCACTTAGCATCATGTTGGGAACACAATAGGGGATCAATAAATGCTTGGAGAGTGATTGATCCATTCACAAATAAGTGCATTAGGTGGATAATTAGTTGCCATGGGGAAACTAGTCTCCCAGCATTCATTTTCTACGCTGATTGAAATTGAGGAGCAGAATATATAAAGGGCTTCTCAGCCTCTACAGTTTTCTTTTTCCCTTAGAATAAACTCCAACCAACATATTGATTACAATTTTGGCACTAAGTGATCACACAGCTCTTAGAGCCATATATGGCATCAGTTCTGGTTTTGATAAAATATGTATATTTGTGAAAAGTAGATTCTTATTATAGGCAATAGGTTCAACTCATAATTATTGAATATAGTATTTATTTTACCAATGCTTTGCATATATTCTTCCAGATGACTGTATTTCATTTTGTGCTTTCACCAAAACCTCCAGCAATTTTTTCACACTTCCATTAACACAGACCAGCTGCTTTGTTCCTGTATATGGCCCTCTTTTAGATCAATCTCTTGATTTAGTTATGTAAGTACTGACTTCATGACCACTTTCATCTCTGCCCTAGATCTCACAGCTAGACATGCACACATGCACGTGCGCACGCACACGTGCGCGTACACACACACACACACCCCTTACCTTAAACATTGAATTGACTCTCAACATTGAACTTCCACCATTCAACTTAAGCTCTTTGTAGCATCCTCATACCCTACACAATCTATCAAGGTTCATGGTTTACATTAGTTCAAATACACTTCTCTAGACTCTTCTCCACTACTTTTCAACATTGGCCTCATTCCATACTACTTTTCTCTGCAAGACATATGACTCATACGCATCCTCACTGCTAAGATACTGGCAGTGTTTTCCCTCTCTAGAAATCCTTATCTCAAGTGTTACATCTTCTTTGAAGTGCTTTAGAAGACTCCAGTCAAAGTGAATTCTCATTATTTACCCAGTGATTTGGACATATAAATTCATATTAAACTAAGTCTTTCATTAAATATATTTCGTACAATTATGGTGTCTTTATTTCTTTTAATTTCATAGATATTATTATTTGACCAAAGTGAGGAATATAAAGGCAGCAATGGGGCCTCCCTGGTGGCACAAGGAGTTAAGTATCTGCCTATGAAGCTATCCGCAGCCACTGTAGCACAGAATTCCATACCTGTCCAGGGAACTTCCCACAGGGCGCAGCAGACCTCTCCTATCTTGCCTGCTACTCCTCTCAGCAGTGCATTTCAGTCAGTCTACCTGTTCTGCTCCCCACTCTGTCTCTGGTGAATCCTCTCACCCCCTTACACCTATGTCCTATACCCCAGCTCTTGTATGCATAAATAAATAAATCTTTAAAAAACAAATAAAGACTGCAATGATTTCACATGCTTAGGTCATTATCTAGGACACTTTGAAAAATAATATAGTTATATAACAAATGCTTATTGAAAGGAGTTATATGGAATCAGAATTTATTAGGATCATATCATAAGAGCTGACATTCATCTTACATAATCCTTGAACTCTGCAGACATTTTTATGTGAACCTTTAAAGAAAGGGGTGTCAGAAGTGAGGTTTTTCAATGCTCTACTTCTTGCCTCAGGCCTCTGGAATGTTCTCTCTCACTGAAAAATATTGGTGATAGGGGCTTGGCTAGAAATATATAAAATAAAATTCTTTCTTCCCATGTCAAGGAGTGCCAAGCAATAAAATAAACAATATTCCTTTCATAAGAAACACACCCAAGTAAGAGCAGTGTAAAGAATTTAAAACATACCATTCCTCTGGCACGTGTCCAACTAAAATTGCTTAAAAAATAGCCAGGCAATTCATTTATGATAAAGATCCTTCTTGGAAAAATCAGTGTGTAGTGCTTATCCAGTGCACACACACTAGTCTCAATGTGACTCCTAAAATATAATCATTCTATTTTAGAACAAAAATGGCATTTTTATTGCCATATGAATCTACATAATATAAAAGTAAACAAGACCCATAGTGATTTAGAAAAGAGTCAAATTTCTGGCAGCTCCTCTTTATAAAAATAGCAGGAGGGGTTCACAGGGATACAACAGAAGAATACTCTACATTATGAAATAATGCTATGGATTTAACGAACTCTATTTTCCCAAGTCAATTATGTGCTACTTTTGTAAGGCACTACCTTTTTTCAAGATGCAGGGACAATAGTAGAAGATGCAATTCTGCTAAATATGTTTGTGTTCTCAGTAACACATGTCCCAAAATATCTGCATTTAATGAAAACAGTGGAACATTCGATTGATATGCCAAATATTAAATTCAAATCATCAAATCTTTACCTAAATACCTAACATTGCATGGAAATCACTCAGCTAGGTTCTATATTCCATTTTAGTTTTAACAAGGTTTATCATTTTCATCATTTATTTTGTTTATTTTCAGTTTTTATGTATTTTATTTTTCTATGCCTGGGTATTTGTATATTTGAAATCACAGGAATGTGTCCAAACTGTTAGAGATAACACAAAACTTAAAACAGTTTTGTATAGTTCACAACATCATAGCAATGACCATTTTATAAGCAACCAATAATTTCACCATTTATTTTGATATCTTTTGCTTTTAAAGCTTAAGAGGATGATTCTTACATTTTACACACTTTTATCCCAGGTCTCTGATTTTATTTTTTTAAGAAAATCTAAAAACGTTAAATTTAATATTTTTATTTGGCAAAGGCAAAAGCTGACAGTGTGTTACTAAATTTAAATAATATCTTTACATTGAAATATATTCTTTCTAAATAAAAAAATAACTACATGGAGCTATACAGCGTCATTAACCATCAGGATAAGGCAAATCAAAACCACAATGAAGTTTTACTTTATACTCACCAGCACGGCTTATAATCAAGAAGACTTAAATAATCTGCTGGCAAGGATGTGAAGAAATTGGGACACTCATATATTGCTGATGGATATAAAGCAGTGAAGCCAGTTTGGAAATCAGACAGCAGGCAATCTGGAAGATGGGGGGTTAACACCCTAAAGAAACCGCCTTAACATTTCATTTCCAGCTGCCTTTTTTCCTTTTTTTAAAAAAAAAAGATTTATTTATTTATGCATACAAGAGCTGGGGTGCAGGCCAGAGGTGTGGAGGGTGAGAGGATTCACCAGAGATAAGTGGGGAACAGAACAGGCAGATCCACTGAAGTACACTGCTGAGAGGAGCAGCGGGTGAGACAGGAGAGGTCTGCTGCGCCCTGTGGGTCAGCTCCCTGGCCTGGGATTGAACTCGTGCTGCTGTGGCTGAGGATAGCTTCAGAGTGCTGAGACGTAATACCTTGTGCCACCAGGGAAGCCCTGCCTTTTTATAGTGAGTTGAACAAAGAGAGTCCAGCAGTAAACAGGCTTTCACCACTGCCAGGAGACCGTGATGTCCAACCCCCGGAGATCCTTATGGCCCTCCTGGAAACCTGGCCTCAGGCCCGTCCCACTGTGCTGAGGCTGGTCTGCAGATAGCACTGGCTCCCTGCACTCCTCCTGACATGTACTTGGGCTGGAAAACTAACTCAGAACAGACAGGCCATAAAGATGTGTGTGCAGATTTCCCACTACACCAGCTTAGTGTCTCACCTGATCTCCCCTTCCCTACCCCCTATCGCTTCTATAAAACTAAGTTTTGAGTGCTTCATAAAATGTCACCTATTTTAAGTTTCAATGATACTGAGAATATAGCACACTTAATGACCCTCTGTAATTACATCAGAAGCATCATCAAATCTCAAAAAAGTAACTGTTTAATTGCACACTAGGAATAGGAGATTGGGGGGGTTTGCCTAAAACAGGCCCAAAACAGAGGAAATTCATTCCAGTATTTGGTTACAGTTTACGAAGAGGAGTTACTGAATACATCCTATCAATAAGATTTCTGAGGTTCTAATAGGTGATGTCATAGATGTTCTGGAATCTGTAGAATTTATAAGTTGGACAAAGCACAAAGGTGATCCAATGAGAAGCATCACACTGGCAAAACCCTTGAACAATATTCATGGAGGAGATTCTAGTTTCATTTCCACTCCTCAGGAAATGATATCTTCCAAACCAATTATGGAAAATCTTTATGTTGGAAAAGCCATTATGTCATCATTCCCATCCATCAGCTCTACTCTGTCTTTTGTTATAAACGTAATTCAGTCTTCTGTCAGGCAACCCTTCATAACTTTAAAAGAATTGTCATGTTATCCTAAGTTGTCCATTTATTAAATTAATAGCCTTGATTCTTCCAACTCTTCCTCCTCAAAATACTGGCCAGAACATTTACATTCTGTCTGCTCGTCTTTATAAATATCTTTTCTAATTTGTCAATTTTGTAAATGCAACATCCCACATTAACCCTAGCTCTGATGTGGACGTCCTCACATGGAACTTGTCATCTTTCAGAGCGGTAGTTTATTGTTGTACTGCTGAAAATCCACGAAAAGCCATTTCCAGTTAGTTTTGTTCAGATATAAATGGAATTAAGTGGAGGAAGGGAATACTCCAATAAGCACTTTTTTTTAAAAAAGATTGAATGATTTTTGCATACAAGCTGGGGTGAAGGCCAGAGCTGTGGGGCAGTAAGAGGGTTCACCAGAGACAGAGTGGGGAGCAGAACAGGCAGATCGACCGAAATACACTGCTGAGGGGAGCAGCGGGCGAGGCAGGAGAGGTCTGCTGCGCCCTGTGGGAATCTCCCCGGCCACCAGGGAAGCCCTCCAATAAGCACTTTTTAAAATTCTTTTAATTGCGGTAAAATTGGGATTTTTCTCTATCAGACATTGCTACCAGAGGATACCCACCACCAATCACCCCCAGTCCAACACCATAGTCCCTTGTGCTTCCTCCAATAAGTTTAATGACCTAAAAATATGTATATCTGTTAAATTTACCAATTACTGCCTGTGTTATGGTATCTGCTGTTCACCTATGCTTCTTAGATTTCTTATTTACCTAAAGTTTATGGCCTCACCCCCAAAATGAATTTCAAAAATAATAATTGCAAATATCTTAAATAATTTTCTTTGGTTATGAGAAATTCAGGAACAATTTATTGATCACGATTAAATATGTTATGTAAGTGATTAATTTATTAAAACTACAGTGTTAGAATCTATCTTAAAAATTAAGGTGAAGTAAATGAGCAGGAAAAATCAATGAATTAGTTATAATGCATTAAAAATAAAGTTAACAAACTAAACTTTCACATTTTGAAAATAATGTTTTGACTATTTTACCTAATATTATACCATTTCCCACTTAATTGCAATTTAGATAAAGTATACCAAATCACACCAACAACGTAACTGAATTGCAATATGTTCTCTACCATGTCTATTTAACACACCAAATATGATTAATCTGCAGTGGAAATTTGCCAGTGTTGAAAACTATACTTTTTATATTCATCCTCTTTTATGTCCTAGTGATTCAGTAATTAAACATGTATTAAGGATATTTTATATAGTTGAGTATGATATTGCATTTAAGAAGTAAGGCAAAAACCATAAATCTTCATGATTTTTAATTTGGCAAAGGATTCTTAGATATGAGACCAAAAACCTGTTCGACAAAATAAAAAAAAATAGATGAATTGGACTTCATCAAAATTAAAAACTTTATTCTTCAAATGGGACCATTAAGAAAGGCAAGATAGCTCCACAGAATAAAAGAAAAAGTTTAAATCATAAATCTAATAAGGTACTTGTATCTATAATATATAAAGGACTCTTCAATAACAAAGAGACATAAATCCAATTTAAAAAATGGGCAAAAGATCTCAACAGATGTCTCTCCAAGGAAAATATGCAAATGGTCTATAAGCACAAGAATAAATGCTTGACATCATTAGTCATTAGAGAAATGCAAATCAAAATCACAACAGAGTACCAGTTCACACAATCTGGACTAGCTAGAATAAAAAAAAAAGACCGATAATAAGCGTTAGTGAAGATTTGGAGAAACAAGAATCCTCATGACAAATGGATTTAAAATTCTCTCTGGCCTCCCCTGCAAGAACCTACTCAAATGAGAGTGCAGACACTCAAAATAAATTTAGTAAAATTGAATAACTTACATTCTGTTAGTTATTACAAGTACTAAAGGAAACTGCTTTGTAGTAACAAAGTCCTAAATGTTAAATTTAGTCTCACGCTCCCTCTATCACTCTCTTCTATGGTAAAATGATCATTGGCATTTAAGTCATCTTAGAGGTACCAAGTTTTAACACAAGCATTCTGTGGTCTCAAATAACAACAATAATAGGGCCTTCCTGGTGGCGCAATGGGTTAAACGTAGCACTATGAATCTATCCAGAGCCACTGCAGCATCAGTTCGATACCCGGCCAGGGAGATTCCCACATGGCACAGCAGACCTCTCCTATCTTGCCTGCTGCTCCCCTCAGAAGTGTACTTCAGCCGATCTGCCTGTTCTGCTCCCCACTCTGTCTCTCATGAATCCTCTCACCATCCCAGGTCTCTGGCCTACACCCCAGTTCTTGTATGCATAAATAAATAAATCTTTAAAAACAACAACAACAAAACAAAAACCAAAACCTGCAGGCAACCAGAAATGAGAGATATTGAGCAGGAGAATAAGGGTTCAAAATGGGGGAGAAAAGAGCACAAGGGACTATGGTGATGGTTCATGGGTGATTTGGTGGTGGGAAACCTATGCAGAATACACAATAATGTAAAATATATAAATAAATAAGTAAAATAAAAATTTTAAAAAAGACACAGTTACCTCTAAATGTCATCAGCAGCCTCACAAGCTCTAATGTGGCATTAATTTTGCACCATGATTTTTTTGTAGTTTTTCCAACATGCAGACTGAGTGCTTTATTTATTTGCAGATGGTTCTGAAATGGGTTTTCAGCAAATATGAGAAAACGTCAATAATATACCATGGAATGCTAACATGTTACTATTTACAAGCTACCAGGCCAGATTTCGGTCAAAATTATCATACTGTTATACTACAAAGCTGGTTCAGAAAGTTTAAAGCATCAGGACCCTTTTTGAACAGCCATTGTTACCTCTAGTCCCTTTATTGAAGTTCTACTCATTTCACCTTCACACATCCTTATTCAAAGCAGCATTAGAAATACTCTCTATATTTAGACCGTGATGTGCTCATTGTGGTCAAGATATTTTATCATGTTTATAACAGTTAACACTATAGTTTTTCCTTTGGAGATTTATCTTAAAAGAATCTTAAAGCAGGAAAAGAACTAGGCATATAAGGAAAGTCATTTTGTTATTAACTGAGTTAGCCACCAAAGCAGGGTGGACTAAATGCCCATAAAGTGAGCAGGGGATCAAAAGCAAATTATGACATCTACTTAATAAAAGTATAGGCCTATTAAAGCTATCAAAGACATGCGAAATACTGAACAGGTCCAGATGCTTAAACTAAGATTCTCCTTACTCATTCAAACCTCTTGTAGTTTATAGCAATAAATGTAGCATAAATTCCAGGATGTTAAAAAGATTGGCTCAATTTTTAAAAATGATTAATAATATATTTGATACCTATATAGAATTTTGCAACATAAAGTCTGATTAAAATTGTGAGACCAGTGTCTTAGTTTCCCTGGTGAACCTTTGTTGGTTTTTTGCTCTCATTATCTTTTATATCATTATCTCAATCTTCCCTTTGAAGGAATCGCTTATACATGCACAGTTGGGAAATGGTGACTATTTTGTCCACACGCTGGTACAGTTAGGTAATCTGAGGGTCGAGTCACCTCAAGCTTTCTCTTACGGCTTTGCAGTTTGAACTAAATTATAATAGTAAGCTTATATTCTATATATAATATATGTAAGCTAATATACGATAGTAAATTAATTATATAATAGTATAAATGCGGAATCACTTATCAGTAAAGTTCAACAAATTCATCACATCATAATTCAGCACGGATTTCATTATGGGTTCTGTTTTTATGGGGTCTGTTTTTGCTTGTCCCCCAGCATCCAGAGGTCTTCTTGTTTTGTCTTCTTCCTAACCTTTCCTTTTACACTGTAAGAATTTTTAAAAATATTTATTTATTTATGCATACAAGAACTGGGGTGTAGGCTGGCAGTGAGTGGTGAGAAGATTCACCAGAGACAGAGTGGGGAGCAAAACAGACAGATAGACTGAAGTACACTGCTGAGGGGAGCAGCAGGTGAGGCAGGAGAGGTCTGCCGCGCCATGTGGGAATCTCCCCAGCCGGGCATCAAACTCAGGCCGCAGCTTCCGACAGCTCCACAGCGCTGCACTTAACCTGTTGCACCACCAGGGAGGCCCTACCCTGTAAGAAATGTCATAATCTACTCTCTTATCTCATTTGTCACCACACATAGGACTTCATGAAATAAAGTTCTTCTCAAATACATATGCTAGAGGAAAAATATATAGACGCCAATGAAGGAGAAATGTTACCTATGAGGAGAATACTGCAGTGGACTAAGAGAAGCCAAAATTTCACCGAAATCAAAAAAACCAGATGGAGAGTGCTAAGTTGTAAGCTCAGCTTTTGTACATAATCAGAGAGAGCAAGTTAAGGCAGGAAGGTTAGTTCAGCTGAGCTTGAGCAGAGGCAGGTTTTAGATTCCAGACAATGAACACTCCCTCTTAGCCCTGAAGTTTCTTAAACTATAAGGTCTCTGCTTCATTTCAACTTGGGTTGGTTTTTCTTTAATTAATGTGTGTGTTGTGGGGGAGGAACGGTGACATGTTGGTGACATTTTTCTTCTTTTTTGAATATACAAAAGGGCAGGTTTATTATAAAAAGGGAGAGAAGAATAAAGGACATTTGCAGAGACACAAGCGAGCAGAAAGGGACAGGTTTGCTCAAAGACAGGCCTACATAGGCACAGGTGGGCGGAGGGCTGCTGCCGTCGGTGACATTTTTCTTCTCATTTTGGGAAGCACAAAGATTTTCCGCTGTGACACCATAGAGAGGTGTTTGGAAAGAAGAACACAATGATCTTTTTGTCCTCTAACCCAAGAGTCTCAGTCTTGTAGGAGAAAATGCCATTAGGTAAAACTAAAGGATTTGTTTTGGCAGTAAATGAAACATACAGACTTAGAGCAGCTTCTTTCCAGAGCCTCAGTGAATGCATTTGAGCAGGGCGGTTGCCCTCCCTCCTCGAATCCTCCATCTGAGAGCGTGGCCAGGCTGAGGGAGCTGAGCAGCTACCTCCCGAGAAATGCTCAGCCCCAAGAGTCACGGAAATGCCATTCAGTTGGGAAACAGGTGTTGGCTGTACAATCCTTTAAGCCCGCATAAGGATGGGCATTGGATCTGGAACACTTTCTTACAGAGACAGAGTGATGCGCCCGTGCCGAGCTACCGCCTTGTGTGGGCTATCTTTCCCTGTTCATGCTCCATCACTGCACTTTGTCCTAGAAGCCCGCATCCATGGCTTCCCAGCATGCTCCAGTCTTCAGATTTTAGACCCCATGGGGGAGAGTTGTGGTCATTCTACTGTATCATAAGGGTGATTAAAGTTCAGTTGTCCTTCCTTGGCTTCTGAGGAACCCGCCTGCCATGAGGGACCAGCACACGCTAATATAGCTGCTGTGTCTCCTGTGAGTGTAAGTGTTGTTCTACCTGGTGATCAGCTGTTGTGTTTCCTTGACAACGTCCACCTGCTGTGGGCAGAAGTGTTTGGACCTCTATTCCTGCTGACTAGGATTCTGATTATTTTGCTGTCCTCCATGTTTTTGGGAGATTTCAGCTCTTAATGCCAATAGATTGTTCTCTCCATGGGATCTTTTGATGTCCCTGCCTATCACTAGTTGTCCTTAGATCAATACCACCCCAACCTCCAGTTCCCTGTTTTCAATTTTTCTGAACTTTTTTGTTGTGGGGTGAGGGGGCTTATAAGAGGGTCAAGAAGAGCAAAGTGTCCAACGGAAAAGCATAGCCTTACCTGGTCAGGCTCAGAAAAAAATATGTTGAGCCAATGTAATTCTTGTATTACCATGAACATCTTTAAGGAAATGACACCAGAAGCGGACAGTGAGGGACATGGCTTCCTTTTGTTACTAGCTTGAGAGTGAACATGAGATGGTTATAATTAGGTAAGCCCTATGTCGTCTCCCAGGTAACTACAATCCCTGTGAGCTTTTCTTTCTCTGCTTTGTCCCATCCAACTTTACTCTTCTTTACTTGAGAGTGTAAAGCCAGCTGTCCAGTCAGTGCAGAGAACAGAGAGAAAAACAAGAGGGCTATACATGCACAGCTGGTTGCTCAGACTTTTAAGACATAGACCTGAAACTCTCCTGGGTAAATAATGAAAGCAGGAAGTGATCATTACATCAAGGCCTTGGAGACAACAAACCCCTTCACAACACGATTAAAGGCTGGGTGTAAAGGGAGTGTGAACAATGGCATAAATGGTCTGAGAAAACATAGCAAACATTAACTGGTGAGACCTGGAGTGGAAAGTTAACATTCCAGAGAAACCAGCCTTGGGAGAGAATGGGGTGAGGCACTTCAAAACGCATTTGTGCGAACTGGTCGAAGAAAAATCCAGATGTAAGGTTTGCCACCAATTCAATCGTAAGAAGAAATGGCTTTATATCTGAAACTGTCCTCTTATCCCAACTCCGTATTCTTCATTATGTGTGGTATGAAAATAGACCTTGACAAACACTGCAAAAGAAGAGCAGTAATGGCAGAAAGTTGCCCCCTGGTGGCACAGGCCCTTAGAGGGATGCTTAGGAGACCTTGGGAATTTCAAATTCCTTCACTATATCAAGAGCAGCCAAAGGTGAAGAAAGAAAACCAAAACAATGATCTTGCTGCCTGTTTTAGTTTGGGGGATTTTGAATGGCCTGTTTTCTTTCTTGCTTTTCTTTCTATTGAGGTAACACTGGTTTACAGCACTGCATGTGATGATGCAAAGGCATGAGATCCCACATCACCACACCACACCACACCCACCACCAAGGCACTCTCTGCCCTCCACCTGAGACCACCGTGCTTCCTCCTTTTTGTTCCCCTCCCCCACCCTGCCTTATACTCTCAATGACTGCACTGTTTTACATAATAAGTAATATTAACCCTTAGAAAGTGTGTGTGTGTGTGGGTGTGTGTGTAAATGGGTGCGTATGTGTGATTTATCACACTATCGAATGGTAACTTTGATGTACCTAAGTTTCTGGAGATAACTTATAATAAGAGTGGGAATTTCTGACTTATGAAGACTTTCTAGTTTTGTATTGGGATAAGCTACACTAAAGCTTGGTTGATTTGATTTCTGCTCTCCCTGGAACTGCTGAGTCTAGAAGGATGAATTGTTTGGTCAAGACCCAGAATAACAGGATGATTTATAGACATTTCTAATACTCAGTGGAATCATGACCAAAGACTTAGTAAAATCTTTTTTGAGTAATCTATTAACTTACATTTTTCAAATAAAATTATAAAATTTATTTTGATGTGTTCTTGCTTAGAAATCAGTCATCATAATCATTTTTTTAAATGTAGGAAGACTATGAAAAGGAAAAAAATCTAATGTGTAACCACAGTCCCTTTACTGTGTGGTAACCATGTGCAATTGTTGAACTTTTATTTTTCATGTTTGAACAACTATTTTTAAAAATCTGCATTAAATATATTTATGTAAATTTTTACCATTTTGATCATGTTTCAGAATGACTAGAAGCTTATAAATGTATACTTGTCATTTGATACATCTTGCCAAATTTCTATAATATTTATACAATTTACCTCCATTACAAAAATTACACACAGAGCCACTAGATCAAAAATTTCTATTTAAATTGCTAGTAGACCTAGTGAATAGCATGGGAAGATAGCAGATAATTTGGTAAAATAGTTGCAAAAGCTGAAGAAATGAGTGTGAATTTGGAACTGAATTACTTCCATTGCTTAAGTTTATACTGCTTTGCACAACCTTATCTTGATGCCAAATGGGTGAGCACAGACATAGTTCAAAAGAAAAAAAAATATGCAGAATTGACTTCAACTTGACTGTGTGATTCATATTTAACATTTTTAGGTTAATGTCAATGCCAGAATTTTGAGAAAAATGAATTTACATGAGCTCACAAGTGTTCAAGAACATTCAAATAAATATTTCTTTTCAAAACCATTAGTATGTTATTACTCTTAGCAAGCTTAGTATGCCCACCTGAGGCTCACTTTTGGACCAAAGACGTCAGTCCTCTCTAACTTAAGCGGTGAAAAGACAATAGTTATTATTGTTATGCCAGAGGCATAATTAAAATTTAAAAAGTCACATTTTCTTCTCTCAGATTGAAAACGGGACTTCAACAATAATTAGTCTATTTTAAGTCACGGACTCTCATTAAGTCTGAAGAAAATGGGAGCTCTCAATTCTTTGAAATATTAAAGTAGACATTATCTAATCAGAAAACAAAATGTTCCTGAGTCTCTTTTATTTCTTCAATATGTTAGGTTATGATCAAAGAGCTAAGATTGAAATTAAACAGCAAAATAACACAGTAAGAATCACATCTTGTATCATTATCAATCTAGGAACAGAAATTGTGGTTTACTTCCTTCCTTTTAGTGCAACAAGTATTTACGATATGCTAACTGGGTGTTAGGATTTGAGAATGCAAGAATTCATACAAGACCCATGCCCTAGAGTTCCTCATTGTCTAATAAGAAGCCTACCCTAGGGCCTCCCTGGTGGCGTGATGTTAAGTCGCAGCACTATGAAACTATCCACAGCCACTGTAACACGACTTCGATCCCTGGCCAGGGAGATTCCCACATGGTGCAGCAGTCCTCTCTTGCCTCGCCTGCTGCTCCCCTCAGCAGTGTACTTCAGTACATCTGCCTGTTCTGCTCCCCACTCTGTCTCTGGTGATTATAAGACTATAAGAACCTTTCACCACCCCACACCTCTGGCCTACACTCCAGTTCCTGTATGCATAAATAAATAAATCTTTAAAAAAAAAAAAGACCTACCCTAGAATAAGCAACTGCAAAGCAAAGTCATGTGGATAATGTTCATTTAGTGGGATGAAAGGTAGAAGCCCAGAGGAGGAGTTCAGGCTAAGATTGGGTCTTGCTTCCTATCATAGACGGCCATTGGGATGAAGGATCTCATCCCAATAAGTGAATCTAAACGTGGGAGTACAATGACAAATAGACCCATTGGAGGTGGAATGTCATTTTAGGGATTGAATGATTTAGAGTCCCGTTCTTCTAGGGGCAAGTATAAGACATGCTGTACACTGTCTGGAGAGACCAAAGGACAAGCAGGGGATAACATGAATGATGTGATGTTGAACTGTAGATAATCTGATGGGTCAAAAAACTTCCCATACTTGCCATCCCCATTCAGAGATTATCGGCATTGATTTCCAACAAGATGCAGATGGGAAGAAAATTCGTAACATATATCTTCTTATTTCAATATTTGCTTCTAATCATTTGGATAAAAGGACTACTTCTTTAATTATGAACACTAATAAATAAAAATATACTTGCACAGGAATACTTACATTTCAGACAAGACTCATCACCTTTGTGTTTTCATACTACAGATAATTGCATTTAAAAAAAAATCAAGCCTTAAAGCACATGCCCATGACACTAAGGTTGACAGTCATTTTATAATGACTAATTTTACTGCCTACAAATTAGAGAATGTTTAATCTTAAAAATCTATCTGTGCACAGACATATCTCAACACATAGACCAGTGTAAAAATAATAAAAGATAATATATAAAAATAATTAAATAAAAAATAAAGATAAGATAGTTCTGCAGAGAATTACCGAAATGAATGAATTCGGAAAAATCAAATCAACTCAAATCCAGAAGTGGCATTTACAATACAGAATTAATGAAGAGCTATTGTGTGCAGATTGGAAATGTCATTGCATATGTCTCATTTTCTAGCTCAGACAGGAATTTTTAGAAATGCCGTCACCACCTCCTGCAAATGCCACGACTCCACAAGCTCCTGTGGAAACTAGAATAAGCTTTGTACAGAGTCGACTGCAGCGAAAGGTGAGGTCCTGGAGAGCAAACTGCATAATCTTAAAGGAATGCAATTTTGCAGTCAGTTTAAAAAATATGGCACATTATTTGAAAAGCCTTTGACATTTATTTTTCCTAATTTTTATTTTCAAGTAGGCAGTGAGTCCCAATTTCTGGCTCCTCCCTTCTCAGAGCCTTCTGTTCCAGAGACATCCATCACATGAGTTACTTTCAATTACCCACAGCCTTCTGGCCAGCGGCACAGCCACGGAAGTCCCGAGGAGGAAACGTATTTCATTCTGCAAGATGTTTCTTTGAGATTCATTGTAAAAGTAGTGTTTTGATGTATAACCAGAGTTAGCACAGACAAATGTATATAACATAGAAAAAAGTAGGTCTAATGAGATTAAACCAGGTGCCATGGATATTAATCTGATATTGATCATAGACATCGATCTGGAGATGCTGAGCTGGGAGGACTCACTAGTGGGTATTAGCACTGTCATGTTGTATACACTCTGGATGGGTCTCTAAATCTGCAGGTCTTGTTGCTACAAAAGCTCAAGCTATTTCTCTTCTTACAGGTTTCTCTGTTATACTCCAGTGTGACCCGAGCATAGTCAGATGGTGTCTTGTTAGACTTTAGACATAGAGGTGAGAGTCACAGCCAACATAAAACAACTGGTCTAGTGCTACAAGAGGCAGAGTTTTGATGAGACAGTCAAGGGGTCTATGAAGCTCTGGTGCTGGTTCTGTCTATCTGGCTTCCCATTCGATATACCCCTAGTGGTGGGAGTCACATCAGATTATCACTCTCCTTATAACTGCAGAAGGCAGATGTGAGGAGGAAATTCAGGTCTGGAACGGGCTTGAGAAGATCAGAGAAAGGATCTGAAAGCTGAGGTTGGAGCCAATCTCCTCCAGGTCAGAGAGTCATGGACTTGAGCAGGCCAAACTTTTTTTTTTATTATTTAATATTGTGAAGATTACACTAGGTTTATAAAAGATAACACACTATTCTTTCAGGATTAACAGTCCAGTCAGTTTCCCAGGGAGCTTTCTGTGGCTTCTTGATCTAAAATTTGGATCCTTCTCCCTGATTCTTTCCCGTTTTATTTTCCTTGAATTTATTCTAGCTAACATATTATACATTTTAGTAATTTATCTTGTTTATTTAATCTGTCACTTCACTAATGCTCCACAAGAGCAGGGATTTTGCTTCTTTCTCGACTGCCTCCAAGTTCTAGTACCCTGAAGCACTCAATAAAAGCTTGTCAAATGAGCATATGAACAATCCTGCCCCAGATCTCAAGGGCTCTCTAAAAAGTTAAAAAAAAAAAAAAAAAAAAAAAAACCCTGATGTTGTAGAATACTGTGATTAATTTTCATGGAAAGTTTCAGATATTCAATACAGATTTTTTTTCTACTGGGTATTATGTAGTTATTGTCCATTAAAACAATCTGTTTATTAATAAATGTGTGCTTATAGACTGGGCCTCAAAATTACCTATTGAATCAAAATCACTTGCTTTGGGATCCAGAAATGCGCATTATTAGAATAGGTTTTCTCAAATGAACTTGACATTTGCTATTTTTAGAGAAACACTGACCAAAATAAAGAATGAAAGTTTCTTACAAAGGTAGCTATCTGTTACCATGATGTCAGGGAGAAAAAGGCATTCAATAAATGCCTGAAAACATACATGTCAAATCTTGTTTTTGTTGGAAACTTTACACTCAAGATGCAAAATCAAGATTAACATTTACTGCTAGCATATGGAGAAAAATCACTCAAATTTTGCCTATCATGGAAGAAATGGGTGAAAGAATAATAAGGAAGTTGTTTAAAAAGGATCAATCCAAGATATTTAGTTTTGTTACAGAAAAGAAATGAAGCAATGGGCAAGAATATTTGAAATAAATTGATACTAAAGCCAAAAAGATTTAAATTTATACAAAAAGGGTATGTTTTAAAATTAATAAATAAGGATGAAAATACCTGTAGAAAATATGTGAAATGCTAGAGTAGAAAAAGAGAGGTGAAAAAGAAGAAGACAGTAAATTTAATATGAGAGATGACATAAAGGTGGATTTAAACTCCTGAACTTAAAGGAAATCATCTGAAATACCGTTCCCAGAGGAAAATGGTGTAAAAGTTAGTACAATTTTCTCATCGTTGCTGTATATCATCAAATAACAGAGTGAAAGAGTGAAGAATAGAGGAAGGCTTGGTGTCTGAATTAGCTGATGCACTGTATCTTCAAATACACCCATAGTCTAAAACTGATATATGCCTCTGCGCATTTATCAAGAACAAGTATAATTTTGTGCCAAACTTAAATTAATAAATCCTGGCAAACTAGTTATTTCCCCAATAAGAACAACACTAACTTGATTGGCAAAAAAGACAGACCCAGAAGTCATCCAACCTCTTGCATTTGCTTTCATTTCTACCTCAGCATCTACTTTAGTTCTTCTGAAGAGAAAATAGAAACCTTCAGACCAAACATAGTTCAAGGGCAGTTATCACTGTCTTACAATTAAGTACTCTGCTTTACTGGTCTGTGGTTCCATAGGGAAAAATGATTCATTCTAACAGGACAGCATATCTGGGAAAAGGAGAGAATGTTCTTTATAGTATGCCAAAGAGAAATATCATTTCCCTAAAGTTTTCCTTCAGTAGCCAGGCTGTGACTGTTCATTTTAGCTCAAGTATAGGACATCTCTTGCCTTAAGTACTAGATTTTGGACACCAAGACTCTCATAAGTTCAGTTTTATCTCAAAGACATTCAATATGCACCTTAGTATGTACTAAATTCTGCTGTGTTTATAAGGCACATAATGACGTAGAAGACATAAATCTCTGCCCTCAAGCACTTTACAAAACACTAGGGGAGATAAAATGTTTACATGGGTAATCATACATCAGAAGGTACTAGAAGCAGCACTATAAAAGAAAGCCATGCTAGAGAAATTTGCCAAGAATAGTGTTTGTATTACTGAGGAAAATAGCGCTGAATTGGTTGGGCAACCATAGTATTTAGGATAAAATGAAAAATAATATAAAAATAAAAGAAGAAGACAAAAGTGATTAGGCTAGATTGACAAGTTGCAGGATTTAGTTTCCTTCTTTGAGAATCAGAAGCTAATTTATCTTAAAAAGTTATAAGAATCAGTGAAATCCTCACTACAATAGACACAATTCGAAAATGAGCCAGACATTATAAAGTCAGAGTGTGAGGTGAATTGCAAAGAGCAGTGAAACTCAAAATCTTCATCATCGGTTCAGCCATGATCTATCTTGACAAATAGATCAGGTAATAAGTCAAATAAAAATCAAAATAAAAGGCTATTCTAAAGTGTATAATCAATTGATAAAATTGATGAATTGATGAATTGATGAAAAAACCTCACTTGAGATAGCATGAAAGAGCTAAAGGGCAATGATATTAATCTTCTGTAGAGGGGTAAGGTTGCCAATGGCAATACAAAAAGTGCATAGATTAATTTTTCTTCTGCCCTGGGCAAGGCTGAGTATCACCTCACCAAATTTAATATTGTATTCCAATTTCAAAATACTTTGAGTTAGAATTGTCTGTTCATTTCTTTTCCTTTAGATATGTTAATACTTTTAGATAGATTCAATATGCCAGTAAATTTTTTCACTTCATACATTTAATTTGACATGAACAGATTTTTTTAAAGATTTCTTTATTATTGCATACAAGCTGGAGTGAAGGTCAGATGTGTGGGGCGGTAAGAGGGTTCACTAGAGACAGAGCGGGGAGCAGAACAGGCAGATCAACTGAAATACACTGCTGAGGGGAGCAGCGGGCGAGGCAGGAGAGGTCTGCTGCGCCATGTGGGAATCTCCCCAGCCAGGCATCAAACTCACACCGCAGCTGCAGACAGCTCTACAGTGCTGCACTTAACCCATTGCACCACCAGGGAGGCCCTGATATGAACAAATTTATAGTTCGTGATTAAAGAATTGAATTTAAATGTATGGAAGACTTATTTGCTGTAAACATTTCTTTTTAATGATACAGCCATTCATCCATCCTTAGTAGTATGGATTGAGACTGGGTGTTTCCCTCCCTCCCTCCCTCCCTCTGTTCCTTTCTTCTTTCTTTTTTCTCCCTTTCTTTTTGAGTATGGCTGTGATAATTAGAGTTCCTTTCCTTTTTCTTACATATAGTGTATCTCTCACATATGGTAATTGCCTACAACTTTTCATATTGGCTCCTTGAAAGTGAATGAAAAAGTTAAAGACATTTCAAACATCAGAATGTAAAACCATTCAGGGTTCTGTTGCTGATATTGCTTTCTCTACACTTCGCAATTTTTGTTCTAAATTATACATTCAATTCAATAAAATTTTTTAACAACCTGGGAGACCTTTTGAAACATATATTTCAGTTTTCATTGACATAGCAACAATGCTGTGTGAGAACAGATGGCATAAGAGTTTGTCTTCCAGAAGGAAGGATGATTGGATGCCACTCTGAGATCTGAGTATCACAGAATATCACCGTGAAAAGAATGTTTTCCAGTACATTTTTTAAATTTTTCATGTTATGTGAACATGCAAGATAATGACAGTTCAGATGCCGAAAGACATTTGCAAAAATAAGAACCCCAAAACAGATTGAAAAACAAAGTGTTAAATTAAGTTCATCATAAAAACTCTAATTCATGAGTCAATCAAGTTTATTTTTAACTTGTAAGCTCTTAAATTCTGGGGGGGAAAATCACTAATACGTAGAATATGAAGTAACTAAATCAAGAGTCAGATAAAGATAAGCTTAAAAACTAACCCTAGGTTGCTGACTACAGAACTGAAGCACTGAGGGGGTGAGGGGATGGGGGAGGGGTAAGAACAAAGAGGGAAGGAAGCACAATGGACTATGGTGGGAGACTATGGGTGAGTTGGTGGTGGGTGCACTATTGTGGTAACACCTGATGGAGGTATCCAAATATTGCCTCAATTAAAAATAAATAATAAAGAAATCACACATATTGTCTTCAGTCTTTTACTTCATTGGAATGATGGATATATCACTGCATTTAAGCTAAATAACCAGATGCTTTTCGTGATCTTTACTATATTTTCCATGGGTTTTTGTTTCAATGATTCTCTACTAGTTAAAACTCTCTCTCAGGCCCCCAGAGCAGTCTTTGAATGTCTTCATTGCCTTTTATTTACTTTCTTGAGTCCTGAAGCATTTTTGATACTCCTCAGAGCTTTGAAAGCAACTAGTTTTTCTCCCCAAAGGAAACTGGAACAGCTCACAACAGCTGGTAAAACAGCTCAATTCTTCTTTCTTTCTGAAGATGAAACCAAAGATGAAAGAGTGTGATTTTTCGAACCACTGTTTCAACCAGGATGCCCCCAACACCTTCAAGATCAATCATATGGAAAACAGTTTTTCAGCACAGAGATGACCTCGCAACAGAGAATGCAGAAACCAAGTAGGAGATGCAGATACGACCACAGTGGGGTAAATCGATTCTCAAGCAAAAAGAAAGTATCTGGAGATTTATGAAACCCAACAAGATATGAAAAAATCAGCACACAGTTGTCAATATAACCTTGAAACCTTCTCTGGGTGTGACAGATATTGTTTTAGAAGTCTTGATATCTTCCAATTTTTAGTGATCTTTGATGAACAAATCTGAGCTAAACTAATTACTTTAGCAGAATCCCAAACTGGAGTATGATTACAGAGTTAAGCAGACATTAGCAGTGAAAATTTAATTTATGTGTCAATTTGTTACACAACTAAAGATTAGTTTGGTGCACTCGTGGTGATATTTTTGCCTCTCTGGTGTATTGGGAGCTATATTCACAAGATCTACTTTCATGAATAAAACATCACTGAATCTCTTCCAATGTCAGTTGGGGCAACTAAAGCAAAAAGTGCCTCTGGGACAAAAGAGAGCACTAAAGTGAAGCCACCCTAACTTGGGCATCACATAGAACTACAGGACCTAGGAAAGAAAAATTCCTCATTAAGGTCATTTTCCATACATCACACTAGCAGCTAATAAGGCCAAAAACAAGGGTCAATTTACCAACACATTCTTTACAGAGATACAGTTCATCTTTAATGCGTACACAAATAATAACCAGACACACACACAATACATTTCAAACTGCAAATAAAAAAATAATAGTCATTAAAATTGATGATTTAGAGTTCAAAATACTGTTCAATGAAATAATAAGGAAGCCAAAACACAAGATAGATAGTATAAGGGTGGAGGTAGCTTAAATGCAATTATCTGTCTTCAAAATAACTGAATTTTTCTCCAATAGTTTTTCCTTCCTTCACTGGGTCCTTCAAAAATAGCGAGTGCATTTAGCGACAGACTTCAGGAATACCAAAGTAGGTGCTTGCTGCCTGTGGATTCACAGCCTGGTAGAGTTGTTTGTAATCCAGCATGTACAATAATATTCTCTGAGAACATTAAAATTATATCTAATAAATAGAGTCAATTCAAGTTGTGTGTCATTTTGTTTGGGTTAATGAAAATTATTTGTTTATCTTGTAAACATATTAAAAAGCTTCATTCTAGACACTAAATCAACAGCATTCTGTTAAATATTCACATAATACTTACATAACTAATTAAACAAATTTAGGGATTTAGCAAATTAATTCCCCCAGCATTTAATATGAATTACAAACTTATTAATGAAAATCTCCTCGGATATCTGTTGTGGAAGGAATTCTATCCCCTCATCACCCCCCAAAAAAGATAATGTGAAGATCCTAAATCCAGGAACCCGTAAATGGGGCTTTATTTGTAAAGAAGCCTTTAGAAGGAACAATCATTTTAAACTGAGATCAAACTAGATTAAAATGTGGCTTACACTATCTTTTTGAAGAAAGGGAAACCAGGAGAGAGAGTCATAAAATACAATGCCAAGTAGTCACCTATTGGGAAATGTAGTTAGTTTGCAGATTAAAAAATAAATATTTTCATAAAAAATATACAAGAGGGCTTTCCTGGTGGTGCAAGGGGTTAAGTCTCAGCACTATGAAGCTATCAGCAGCCACTGCAGTATGAGTTCAATCCCCAGCCAGGGAGATTCCCACATGGCGCAGCAGACCTCTCCTATCTCCCCGCTGCTCCCTTCAGCAGTATATTTCAGGAGATCTGCCTGTTCTGTTCCCTACTCTGTCTCTGGTGAATCCTCTCACTCCTCTATAACTCTGGCCTGCACCCCAGCTTTTGTATGTATAAACAAATAAACCTTTTAAAAATGTATAAAAACAAAAAAATGTACAAGACAGTTTAGTTTCCAAATATATGTATACACCGGTGCACATACGTATGTCGAAAGACGCAGTTAAAATATTACTGATGTTTTTATTTTTTAAATTTTTTTGTAATTAACTCACTTACATTGACAATTTCATAAATGTCCTACCTATGATGAGTTTAATCTTAGTGCCTAAAAGCCGAAGGAAAAAATAGGTATTAAAAAGAAGTAAGTATGATACACATGCTGGAGCATATGCGGAGTGGTGGGGCTCAGATTTACAGCTGGTGGGAATGGAAGATGGGTCAATCACTTCGGACTATGACATTTTGTTACAAAACTAAATATACTCTTCCCATGTGATCCAGCAATCATGTTCCTTGATATTTACCCAAAGGAGCTGGAAACTTATGGCCACACAAAAATCTGCACATATGTGTTTATAGCAACTTTGTTCATAATTGCCAAAACTTGGAAGTAATCAAGGTTCCTTCTGTAGATGAATGGATAAATAAACTGTGATGCAGCCAGACAGTGTAATGTCATTCAGTGCAAAAAATGAAATGAGCTATTAAGCCACGCAAAGGCATGAAGAAATTTTCCATATTGGGAAAGGAAAGAAGAAAATTCAGAAAAGATACCCATTGAGTGATTTCAAGTTATGGGACTTTCTGGAAAATGTCTCCATTGATAGTTAAAAGAGAAATAGTTGGAGGTGGCATAAGGAATGAATGAATGGCAGAGCAGAGAGAATATGAGGGCACTGAAAATACACAATATAAGCCTAAAATGGTGGATACACGTCATTATACATCTGTCCAACCCCACATCCTGGATACCTCCAGGAGTGGACTTTAATGTAGCTTCATCAGTTATAACAAGCATACCACATTGGGGAAGGGGGTTGTTAGTTATGGGGGAGGGTCTGCATGTGTGAGGATAAGGAGCCTATCATTGCACTTTCCCCTCAATTTTTCTAGATATCTAATATTACTTTTAAATTATATAAATTCTTTGAAGGAAAAAAAATAGATGTGAAAATCATAAAAAAAACAGTAAAATAAAACTGAGATGAGATTAGTGCCAAAAAGAATTAAAATTTGTTTTGTATGCCATACCTAAGGCTAAAAATGATTTCAGTTCTGAACTAAATTTTGCTCAAAATCTGTGAATTTGCTTTGAGCTTTCCAGAAAACTTGAGAGATGCAAACATGTCCTAAGTTTCAAAATATTCAGAAGATAGAAATAGATTCAAGGAGAAACGTAGTCAATCTTGGCATTAGGAGCCAAAAGAAATCTATGGGTCTTAAAAAAAAAATAGAAGTCTTTTTTTTTTTTTAAATATTTATTTATTTATGCATGCAAGAGCTGGGGTATAGGCCAGAGGTGTGGGGCAGGGGGTGAGAGGATTCACCAGAGACAGAGTGGGGAGCAGAACGGGAAGATCTACTGAAATACACTGCTGAGGGGAGCAGATGGTGAGGCAGGAGAGGTCTGCTGCACCATGTGGGAAATTCCCTGGACAGGGATTGAACTCCTGCTGCAGTGGCTGCTGACAGTTTCATAGGCTGAGACTTAACCCTTTCCCCACCAGAGAGGCCCCAAGTAATCTATGGGTCTTAAGAAAAGGAGGACAGGGTGGAAGGGATTATATGATATTTCAACAGCATCATGGAAGCAAGTACAACCATGGTTTATACAGAATGTATGATGGGGTGAAAATGGTCATTTATGGTGGAAAATATAAAGTGTCCCAGACAGATTCGAAGTTCTGTACTCTTCTGACTTCTACTGCAGACTGAGTTTGGTGCATAAAAGAATAGATGAGGGACATACTTGCCTGGTGTGTGTCTGTTCACAGTATATCTTTTGCCTGAACTTTGCAAAGCCCTAAGATCTGATAAAGGTGAGATTCTATTCTCTTATGAGAACCTCTTCTAAATGGTGAAATAGATGCTTTAACAGAAGTCACCCTACTTACACAAGGAGGGGTTCCAGGAAGAGTTTCTGAAAGTTGACCCAAGAGCTGGGTCAAAGTCATCACCCAGAACTAATTCTGGCTCCAAGTGAACAAACCAATGACCAATCTAGATCTTCCAACTTTCTGTACCAAGGTGTCTAGAGTAGTGACCCCAGAAAATTTGTAAATTCCATGTAACCAAATATTTATCTTAGATTATTAACACACAACACACAATTTATTAATAATCAGAACCTGTCAAATGCCAAACAATGTAAATTTAAGATGTCCCACCTAATTAAAAGGTTTGCATGATTAATTCAGAGATAAATGAAAGCATTAATGAACTGTTTAAAGCAGTTAGTATATAAACTGGATAAATGATGTGGCGCATCTAACCCAAAATGATGAAATTATTTCTAGAATACTTGATTGCCTCTTATTTTTCCTTGGCAGTAATTTAATAGCACAGTTAGTTGAAGATTAAGTTCATTCCATTTCATGACAATAAAACCATGCCATCTGCATCTTGTACTATGTCCTTTTCCTGCTTGCAATAGTAAAAGAATGCACATGAGCTAAATAAAAGCAACCCAGAGTAATTAAAATCAGAAGGGGGAAAAAAAATCTTTTGACCCTCCTGGAAAAATTACCTGGACTATGAAAGTATTATTTCTGCTAAGTCTGAACTTCAAAAGGGGTTCTGTATAAACATTAATAAATATTGCTCTATAAGCCCATGATCACTGTCTTGAGGTTATGACTGTCTTGAAAACAGATTGAAGTCACTTAGAGTAACCACATATTATATTTCATTCGAACAAGGTGATAAGGAATGAAACTGAAGAGTTACCATAGAAATGAAAAGATTATGAGGAAATGGGAAATTGCTTTCAGTCTATCCTTGCATATTCCTGATGGTTGAGGCTGCTACAGAAATGAAAGGAAGCATCATAAATCCAGGAGAAACTTCTATTTAAAGATAGTAGCCTATTGTATAGGTAAGTGAGACATCCTTCTTAAGGTTGTCAGATAAAGTCTAAGGTGCCCAAATATATTTTAATTTCAGATATTTTTCTAATGTAAGTATATCCCAAATGCTACATGGGGATCACTTATACTTAAAAAAATGTTGTTCATCTAAAATTAAATAGTAACTGGGAATACTCTATTTTTATTTGTCAAAACCTTAACCCTTCTCTCTTGGACCCCTTTTAAATTTTTATAAAGTAGAATTGGGAGAGTGTGTGTTTTGGCCAGGGAATTGCTGGATGCATTAAGAGAGTGAAAAAGTTAAATAAAACTCTGCTCAAAAGAAGGTAGATGGAATCAATCCAAGTTCCTGACAATGGATGATTACATAAGGAAGATGTGTTATATACACACAATGGAATACTATTTGGCTATAAAAAAGATGAAATCTTGCCATTTATGACAACATGAATGGAACTTGAGAGTATTGTGGTGAGTGAAATAAATCAGAAGCAGAAAGACCGATACATGATTTCACTCATATAAAGAAACAGGCAAATGAAAACAAAGCAAACCCTCAGATTATGACAAAAGAATGGTGGTTAGCAGAGGGGAAGAGGAGCAGGGGAAACAGGTACAGGGGCTGATTGGTTGGTGATGGACGACAACTAGACATTTGACAGTGGGCATGGTGCGGTAAATATAGCTACTTCAGTGAAAAACTCTACCCCTCAAATCTATACAGTGTTGTAGTATTATCTCAATAAAAAAATAAGTGGAAAGTAGATGGGATAACACTGGCAAAGCAAATTATATTGAATTGTGAACTAGAATGTCTGATAAGGAATTGTAATGAATAGGCAGTCAACTGCCTGACAAAACTGTGGAAAATTCTGGGCTAGGAAACATGGAAGGAAATTAATAGAAAGTCTCTACTGTGAAAAGCTGGTATCCTATCTCCCCATACCATACACATAACTGCAGACAGCAATGCCTTTGCATCTCCTAAGACACTAATAAAAATCACCATAACAATAAACAGATCTTTTCAAAAGAAATTGAAAGACCTGTTTGGTCGAACTAAGGGAGTGGTTGCCCTCTGCATGGAACTGGTTTCTCAACATCTCACTCCAAAGCAAAGCCTTTGAACAATCATGTTCTCAGAGATTTGTTTCAACTTTTCTTCTTGGCACACACTAAGAGCTCCTCTCAATCATGACTATGATTACTATTGAAAACATATTCAAGCTAGAGTAGTAAGTCGGGCTCAGAGAAAGCGCTACGGGGACATCTTGAGTTGGTTGCTACACAGAGAGAAATGGAGATTGTTCAGACTCCATGTTTGCTTCTTTAGAAAAACAAGCAGGAATTCAAAATAGAAGTTATACTGAAGGAAGTCTCTGTGTTTGGCTGGAACAACTTCAATGCTTTAGTTCTTGAGAAATTAAAGTTTGGGGGAAGATGTTGTTGGGGGAGGGGCAGGAATCCTAATATTACTGCCTCAGTTTTATTGTTTAGCCACCACATACAGGATTATTGCCTCATAAAAGAACAAGGGCCCCTTGACTACTCCTGGGAAATTCAGCAGGGAGGTTTTTTAACATTAAAAGCCTTTATCAAAAAATATTCTCACTGTTTTACCAGACTTTTCTGTCTAGTGTATCCAAATTAAGCAACACTAAAGAAATACCCAGAGGGGTCACTGACCCTTTGCAAGCTATTAACAAGAATGCATTGTAATTAAATTTAGTCTTTTCCTTTTTTTTTTTTTTTGCATAAATGTTTGTAAATAAGACTTACTAACTATTGATAAAAGTATTTAAAGAAAGAATGGAAAAGGGTGAAGACAAAGAAGGGTTTTTCGAACTGTTTATATGTCCCCTAGGTGAGATATTTATTTCATTGTTACATAGTAACTCAGTGTTCTGCAGCCTACATAAAACCTCAGTGAGAGAAGCAAATTTTCTCCTGAGAGAACCATGGGCAAGTTTCTGGAGAAATGAATGTGCAAGCATTGGGTAGAATGCCTTGGTCCTTTAGAAATGAGCCTTGTGAAATGACTCTGGGAGTTTCAGAGAGCCAGGGGGCCAACAGCCCCAGGCTGAGGACCTACTGGGAGGCGACACTCTGAAACAGCAAATGGAGGGAGGGAGGGTGCCTGAGGTCTCACAAGAATTTCACACTTAGAGTGTGAAACATGGTGATTTCATTCTGAAACAGGAAGAAATTGCTGAGTGGCAGAGACTGAACGTTCTAGGCATAAAGCAACATCTTTTGGTCCTGAGGGGTGTAAATCTATCCATGACTTGTCTTGCAAAGTTTCTTCCTTTACTAATTGAAGCAGTTTCTTGACTGCTACACCTGAGGTAATGAAGCTTTTCCACCCAAAATAGGTCACAAATGAAAGATCTATAATAATAGTGAGAGCAACTGGTAATGTTAGTAAAAAGGAGGCAGTTGGAATCAACAAGGAGTGTATTTCTTTGGAAGTTTGAAGAACAAGAGGTTTTGTTTGTTTGTATTTAATCTAGTTTAAACTAAAGGTGATGCAGAAGCGAAGATATATTCTGATGAACATGAAGTAGTGTATACCACACCTAAATGTCTTATTTATTACTTTATGTATTTGGGGGCAGTAGATCCACTCACTATATTTGCGGGAAGATCAGAGCAGCAAGAATCAAGGACAGGACCATGCTTTCAAAAATGTCCTCTGGAATGTGAATCGCGGAACCAAATTCAGGATTCAAAGTCAGAGTCCAGGTTTTAGTGATGTTCTTCATGAAAACAGCAGCAGGGTGTGGGCCAGCTTATTCCCTGTGGGGTCATGTGTTTATTTCAGTTGAAAACGATTCAAGTTGCTTCACCCTCCCTCAGAGATCCTTTATAGCTCCTCCCTCCAGGAGGTGATATTTATTTCTACTGTTTCATGATGACCTCATGACTTAGAATACAGTGAAAATAATTCTGTGCAGGTCAAGCTAGAAGTGGGTAGCGCAATGTGTTCTCGCTCTCACTCTTGTTCTCGTTCCCGCTCTCCCACTCTAGCTCTCTCCCCTCTGCCCCAGCATGCCAACAAACCAGGCTAACCTGGTACTGAGAGATGAAAGAGCTCCCAGTTACCTAGATGGAGTTCTCCTAGATCTGTCTGCCACCATTTGATTCTGCGATTCTGTAGCAGGCCAGGAGAACCACTTGTTCCCCACTTTAGCTGACCATGAATATGTATCTGAGCCCAGCTGAACCCAGTTGAGGCAAGAAGAGCTGTAGATGGTACATGCTTTGGATTTTAACTCATTGAAATGTAGCTGGCTTATTACACAGCAATAGCCAGCTGACATAGGGTCATAGTAATAAATCAAGACACAAAACTATCAGATTGAGATTTCCTTCATTTTCATTACATTCATGTGACCAAACTCACTGAAAGTTATCCAAAGTATGGGAAATATGTAAAAATATGTAAAGTCATACTTGAGAATCTGGTTGAAAAGAGAAAGCAACTCCAGGGCAAAGTTAAATCTTTTTCCGAGATCAGATGAGATTGACAAGTTCAGGGTGGTACAGCCTTAAAGCAAAGTTACGTCTTTTAAGGTTGTCTACCGATGTGCTAGTGGATGTATCAATACATTGGAGGATAAAAGATTAAGTTAAAATTGCAAGGATAAACTGATTCAAGGATCAGGTCCTTTTTGTAGGAATCATTCAGTGTAAGAAAAGAAAGAAAAGGAATTTGCTTATCCTTTGATATTGAAAATAAAATTCCTTATCAATTTCTTCCATTTTATCAAGATGTCTCTATCCTAAAATACACATGGGAGAAAAAAACTCTCCCTTCTATAACTTCTCTAGGGTGTTACATGCTTATTCTCAGCTACTTTTTCTCTATGTAGGACTCAAGGTATCCAATTTCTTCCTACGATCAGCTGATCATAAAATAGAAAAAAAATTACGGAATTTGGGGCCTTCCTGGTGGCACAGCAGGTTAAGTCGCAGTACCACGAAGCTATCCAGAGTCACTGCAGCCCTCATCATTCTTCGCAATAGAACAAGAACAAGAATTTGGTAACATTGGTTTACAACACAACCAATGTTTCAGGGGAACAGGTTCACATCTCAGATGCATATTGCTATGTCACTCCCACCACCAAAGCCCTAATAATCTTCCATTCTAGACCATTGCCCTCCCCCCCAACCTTTGTTTCCACCCCACTCTCCCTCCCCCTCTAGTAGTCTCAATTCTGCCATCATATTTCTTGAATTTGTTTTGGATTAGTTTTGTCTGCTCTTTTGCTTTGTTTCTCTATATTCCACAAATGAGTGAAATCATCTCGTAATTGTATTTGTCTTTCTTTCTTATTTCATTTAGCATGATGCCTCTAGTTTCAAACTAGAATATTGTATTTTTCTCACTCTTAAAGTGATGCTGGTCATTAAGTATACAACTTAAGACTTGATTACACTTGCTATTGAAGTAGCTATTTGCACAGAAATTCATCTTTCTTATTAGAGACAATAAAGTTTCCCTTTTCCACCATAAAATGTCTCAACAGCCTGTGTTACCTTTCGGTATATCTCTCACAATATCTGGCTCATTCCTTTTACTTATTCATTCCTTCTTTTGACTTGCATTGACTCATGGCTTAATAAACAATTGATTTTTCTTGACTATCAACCCCAGGAAAATAAGTATTTCTGGTTTATAATAAGATTTATGCAAGAGTACATAAATCTGAACACTACTTTTGAGTTCCCATGTATATATTGGTATATAATATCTTCTAAAATTTTAGTCAAATGTGAAATCTATAGATAACCTGTGGTCGGGCCTTCCCGGTGGCGCAGCGGTTGAGCGCTGCGCTCTGGAGCTGTCGGTGGCGCGTGATACGAGTTTGACGCCCAGCCGGGGAGAGTCCCACATGGCACGGCAGACCTCTCCTGCCTCGCCCGCTGCTCCCCTCAGCAGTGTATTTCTGATCTGCCTGTTCTGCTCCCCACTCTGTCTCTGGTGGACCCTCTCGCCGCCCCACACCTCTGGCCTGTACCCCAACTTGTATGTATAAATAGACAAATCTTTAAAATAAATAAAAAAAAAGATAATCTATGGTCAAGTTATTGTACTCTTTTAAGAGTAAAGTTAGTATATCAGCAACCATATAAAGAATAGATGTCCTATAGAAGCATTTGTTTAGAAGCCATTACCTCTTATTGAAAGCAAATGTACTATAGAACTTAAGTATCAACATGTAAGACTCCCTGACCTTAGATTTCTTGATTGTGAAGATGCAGTAGCTGGTTTTGTGAGTGAATTTTTCTTTCCTGGTCATTGTGTCAGAATTGGAGAGAGATGATGAGAAAAAAAGTTAGAGAAACATGTTGCTTAAATAGCTGTGCTCATCTTTAAATTCCAGAGTCCATCTAGGGAGATTTAAGCACACAAGCTAAAAGTATAGTCTATCAATACTGTTCATTTATCTGTTCCATTTACGTGGAAATGTACGCCAGCTTTCTTGCTTTCAGTCTCCCTGTCCTGATACCATTTGAAAAGATCATTAATACACCCACTGACATAAAAGGCCTAAAAATGAATAGGTTCTGAGAGATGAAGCAAAGGAAGAGAGTTGGCTCTGGGAGATACCCTTGCCTTTGGTAGGAGCAGATGGTGACATCTGCCACCAAGGATGAAGCTTCCCCAAGCCTCAATTTTCAAGAAGTGACAGCAAACCTGAGTCACAACCTGTTACTGGATCGTATACTCTGCTGCAAGATAAATCCATGAGAAATGCTCCTTTCCTGTTTCTAACCAAGCATACCCTTCCCCTTCACAGGAAATGCTCAGTTATTCCTATTTGGCATTTAACCTGGGATCAGTATTCTTTAATCTGTTTATTTGCTGATTAATACTTTCAGGGTAGGTGAAGTTCATTACCTTCTACAAGCTAGGAGCAAATATTTTCAGAATAGGTGATCAAGGAGATTAATGGCTGTTGGCTACATCCACAGATAACTTATCCTATCATAATCTTTACTTATCCTTAATATCCTAACATAAACATTTTGCCAAGAAGAGAGACAAAGTATCAACTAGGACAAATATTCTATGAAGACTATTGTAAGCCATGATAACTAAAACACAAGGATAGTGCATTTTATAGTCAGGTCCATTTTAGTTTAGATAATATTCAAGTGTTTCCCTAGCATGATGTGATCATCTCTTTCTTGTCTGTACTCAGTTTAATAAAGACATAGAGCAAAGTCATGGAAGCTCCAATGAAAGATGTTTTACCCCTCTTCCCTCCCATGAAAGGAACACTTAATGAAGACACCCTCTTCATCTCATGGAATTAGTCAGGCCTTTCTTCATATGACCCACGGAACTGTGGTTTATGTGGCAGAGGATAAGTGCAAGTGTTGATGTGTGATGAAGACACGAAGTCACTAATTTCATCAACCTGGAAGCTGTCCACTTTTGATAGATCTTCCATTTTGCAGTAAAAACTTTCCTTTAACTAAATATATTTTAAGTTGAATATTTTATTGCATGCATCTAAACATCTCCCAGTTAGCCTAACTCATTGTTTGATCCCTCACATTTTATTAATACTTTTCTATGGGGACACGCTAGAGAAATGAAGATCTATTGACATCGAATTCATACATTTAGCCATTTATTCAAAGATCTGATAAGTTAAAAGGGTAACACTATTGACCAAGAAGAATTTCAAGGGTTATAGATGAACTGCAAATAGGCATACTGTATCTCTTTCTTTTGTTTTTTTTTAGGAAATTAACAAAAGTATCTCTAGCATACACAATGGAATACTATTCAGCATTCAAAAAAGATAAACACATGCAATTCACAGCAACATGGATGGAGCTAGAAGGGATCATGCTCAGTGAAATAAGCCAGAAAAAAGGAGAAAAATATCGAATGGTTTCACTTATTACATGAATCTAGAGAAATGAAATAAGAGAGATATTCAGCAAGGGAGGGGGAGGATAAGGGTTCAAAACGGAGGGGAGGGGAGCCCAAGGGACTGTGGTGATGGTTCATGGGTGAATCGGTGATGGGTAACCCAAGGGGAATACACTATAATGTAAAATATACAAATAATAATAAATGCATATTTATGAAAAAAAAAGTATCTCTAGCAGATAAGACCTCAGGAAATAAAAATGTAGTATTTGGCATTACCCTCATATGTTAACTAAATAGATACATAAATATGAATCTAAAATCATGGAAAATATAGTTTTCATAGTTTATTAAGAAAAATAAGACTGAAATTTTTAAAGTGCATAATTATTCTCACATTTTATTTTGATGGTTGATTGTTTTATATATTAACCTTGCATTAAACACATATATCTGTGACAGGGTTTTTTCAGTCTTTCAGTATTTCAGTGAAAACACATTGTTCAGTTGGTATAATTTTGATCAAATATCTGAGAGACATTCACTATTCCTTTATAATTGATTCGGGGTCAAGTAGCCATATCATCAGTGAACAGAGAGTTGGCCTGCCTATCTTATTCCCACAAACAGAGCTTCTTGTGCTACATGGCACTACGTCCTTTGGCTTCCCCATTTCAGTATGCAGACTGATTCACATGGCTGTATTTATATCCAAGACAGAAAATAATGAATGAACCTATAATTTGTTAGTTGTTAATTTTCCATTAGCTGCACCTTTTTCATTTGCATCTATTTGACAAGAGCATGTTTGTTATTTTCCAAAGGAGAAAAGTAAAACCTAATCTACTAGATAACTTTATAATGAACTTGTGCATGAATGTAAAAACAAGGCAAAATAAGAACTACCTAAAAGCCATTAAACTCGCTGTGGCTGCAGTATACCCTGTTATTTCCAGAAATATGACAGTTTTGCCTTTTTATTTTGATAAAAAATAATCAAATTGCTTTTTTCTTCAAACTGTCAGGCAAAATGACATGTGGGAAGACCTTGGAATTATTATATAAATGTTAAGCCTACCAGTTCATTCATTTATGAGGAAAAGAGAGAAAAACATGTCAGAGTCATAGGGAGAGTGACTTTGAATTGGAAATTTGCACTTCCAATATAAAATATTAGTCTCTCAATGTTGTTACTTTCTGATGAAAGCAAATAGAGTAATTGAGAAAAGAAAAATATCACGGGATTTCTGTCTGTTTTCTGGTCATGTTTTGAATTAGCACTGCCCAATAAATGGAATTGTTGAAACTGTTGAAATTATACTATAATACAAGCATCACCCAAATGAGTTGAACTGATAGCTTCTACTCACGCATCATTTTCCAAAGTGCACAGTAATGTTACCGTTTTGTTCTTGCCTGCTGGTTGATAAAGTTGTGCTATATCCAACTCCAGCTAGGATTTTGGCAAAAATTATTTAAATAATTATCTGAGTAACCATTAAATTTTATGTAAATTGGCACTTTTGCAGCTCTCAAATGAATTGTTTATTTAAAGATGAAAAAGCAAAAGAGCTGCCATTTTATAGTAAAATGTAAAAAATATGACTTAAAATATTTCATCATTTGTTTATATGTTTTTTAATTAACATCTCTGATATTGAGATATCTCTTGTAATTAATGATGCAAAGCATTATAATTGACAGCTCTTGGCCCTTACTGTTACAAAAAAATGATGGTATAAATTGTTCTGGTATCTAAATTGGAATGAAATAGAGTAAGTTTATTATTTTAAAAAATGACATCTGGTTTAATCAGAATCTGCTTAAATTCAGGTTGCATGGTGCTTTTATCTACCGTCCAATTTAGTTGGATTTTGAAACATGAATTTCTCTTTCTTTATGTCTTTGCCACTGTCCTCCTTCCAGATTCATCCTCCTGTGTCACTCAACATTTCCAACATTTTCAACTTCTGAGATTAACTGCAAACACCACCTTTGCCAAAAAATTCTCCTTATCTCAATCAAAAATATCACCTTCCATTTCTAAGCTATGATTCTTCTGTTCTGAATTAGAGTTATAGCACTTTTGTTCATTATCACCTACTGAATATATGTGCTTATTTCTGTGCCTTTTTAACTATATTACAAAGGTTTTCATTTCAGAGAGAATGTATATTATATTCAAATTCTTAATCCAGTATATGGCTTTCTATGATCTGGTCCCTCTTCACCTTTCACCAATTCATTTATATGTGCACATCATGCATCTGATAAGAGGCTAATATCCAAAATCAACAATGATCTCACGCAACTGAACAAAAAGAAAACAAAGAATCAAAAAAGAAAAAATGGACAGAAGAGCTAAATAGGCATTTCTTGAAAGAAGACATACAGATCACCAATATGAACATGAAAAAAATATTGATCACCAATTATTGTCAGAAAAATACAAATAAAACATTACTATGAAAAAAAAAAACAGAAGCAACAAGAGTTAGAGAGAAAGTGGAGAAAAGAAATCCTAGTATAGTCTTAGTGGGACTGCAGATGGGTCCCGTCCCTATGGAAAACTGTACGCAAGTTTCTCAAAATATTAAAATTAGATCTGCCATAAAACCTGGCAATTCCACTCCTAAGCATTCACCCAAAGGATGCAGACACTAATTTGAATCAATACATGCAATCCTATGCTCACTGTAGCCCTATTTACTATTTATTTACTAGCCAAGTTACGGAAACAACCTAGGTGCCCAAAGACATAGTGGATTAAGATGTGGTCTATGCAAACAGTAGAATACTACTCAGCTATTAAAAAGATGAATTCTTGCCATTTGTGACAACATGGATGGAATGGAGGAGATTATGTTAAGTGAAATTAGCCAGAAGGAAAAAGACAAATACCGGACGATTTCACTCATAGGTGAAATATCGAGAAACAAAACAAAGAATCAGATAAAACCAAGCCAAATATAAACCCAGGAAATATGGCTGTAAAATTGTAGCTACCAGAGGGGCAATTCAGATATGAAGAGCATAGGGGCGAGGGGACCCAATGGACTATGATGGGGGATTATGGGAGCATTGGTGGAGGGTATGGGGGTGATAAAATACCTCTGAAGTGGTGTGATCTTATACCTTTGAACCATGTGCAGTGTAGTAAACCAGTGTTATCTCAATAAAAAATGTGTGTTGTGACATTACTGTCATAGCAAACTAGTGGATGTTCTTTGAACACTCACAACCTCAATGTCTGTGATTAGTTTTTGATGCTTCCTCAAACTATAATAGCCTTTCCCAATTCACTAATCACAACCTTTTTTTTAAAGATACTGATCAAAGAGTGTAGATTAAAAATATCCTTTAAAACTCTGTCAGAATTAGTTACTGCTTCTTCTGTATACACAAGTTTATAGTGCCAATACCTCTTTGGAACAATATGATTGCCTTGTTTTGACACTTGGGTTATTTTTCCTGAAGGATTGTAAGCAATTTTTAACTTACGTATTTTTGCTATTTTCAAAGTACCTCATAAAAGTTATTGGTTTTTCTATCACTTCTTTGTGTTTTATGTAACATCAATAAAAATTCCTATTGTTGATCGTAAGTAAAAGTGAGAAGTTCTTCTCTAAGGAAGATAGGTAATGTCTCATGCCTAGTTGAGCAGCGGAATGTATTTGATGCTCTTTCTGCCAGTCTTGGGATGCCACTGGGGTTCACTTAAATAGAGCTTGACATAATAACTTAGTACTTATTCATCATTTTGTTGGATTATATCTTTAAAAAAATCTACAGTAAAGAATGTGCTTATGCATCAGGATTATCTTCTAAACCCAAAAATGAATCATAATTGGTTCATAAGAGAAGGACATGTGACCAAATTCTGGCTATACATAAAAAGTGGTTCACTAGAGCTTCCTGCTTCATTGAAAATAGGCTTGCTCCCCATTTCTGGAGTTGCCTATTAAATGTCTTTTCCACTGTCCCTTCCAGAGATAACAATTATTAACCCCAGATGAAATACAAGAGAAGCTACTAATACTTTGAGTCACTGGAGTGTAGAACAGGAGGAATCTAGGAGGAAATGGACCCGGAGAAGAAGGAAATGACGTTGTGTCAAATTTCAGGTTGAGCCTGCTAGCCTGCAGGGTGAGCCAGTTAGTACTACCCTGTGTGGCTAAAACCTTGATAGCAAATTCAGCTTCAGGAACTGAAAAACCAGGGGATAAACTTAAGGACAGCCACAGCTGCTAACATGTGAAGGAGAAGTCTATAAAAGAAGAGAGGCAGAAGGAGGAATTGACTCAAATCCTAAGTATGAACTTTGGTCAAATCTCTGGTTCATCCCTAAACCGTACACGTACAGCCCTTATTTGAAGAAATGAAGCTAGGAATAAAATAACTGAATGGAAATTTGAACAGTTGCCGAAAAGATAGAGCTTGAATATGGAGTTCAACCAAGTAAACTGACTGCCAAAAGAGCAGCTGTAACATCAACAACAAAACCATTTTCTGGGGTAATTTAATCAGATCCAGAGCCTCAACAATGTAAGTCACAAATTCACAATATGATCCAAAAGTATACAATATCTAGAGAGCCAGTACAATGTGCTTTCTCAAAAGAAAACAGTAAATACAGCATGATCCAAGACTGCAGATGTTTACTTAATACAAAAATGTTAAAGTAGTTATCAACAGAGCAACGAGGTAAAGGAAATGTATGTTTGCAACAAATAAATTAATAGTAAAGTTAAGCAGAGGAACAGAAATTGTAAAGAACAACCAAGAAAAGTTTTAGAAATAGTTAATATTTTAAGAAAAAATACTGTGTTTTCTTCTATTAAAATATAAAATTGAGTATATCTTAAAAGAATAGAAATCAAGAGTATATTTCAGTAAACACTATAACAAAAATTAGAAGGAAATACTAAGGTTATGTACATCAAAATATATGTTTACCAAAATTTTTATCCAATTGTTCTTTTTAAAAAAATGTATAAGAAGTGTTGGCAAGGATGTGGAGAAAAAGGACCCCTTTACATTGTTGATGTACACTGTTCTAGCCTTTATGGAAAACAACATGGCAGTTTCTCAAAAGATTAAAAAAATATCTGCAATATTACCCATCAATTCCACTTCTAATTCTAAGTGTCTGCCCAAATAATTCAAAGACACAAATCTGAGGAGAAACATGTATGCCCATATTCATTGCAGCACCATATATAATAGCTAAGCTATGAAAACAACCAAAGTAACAAAACACAAATGAATGGATCCGAAAGATGTGATGTACATACACAGTGGAATACTACTCAGCTATCAAAAAGATCAGCTCTTACCATTTGCAGCCACATAGAGTTGTAGGAGATTATGCTAAGTGTAATAAGCCAGAAGGAGAAAGATAAATACAGGGTGGTGTCACTTACATGGAGAATGTAGAAGGACCAAACAAAGGGTCAAATAAAAATTAAAGAACTAGCCCTAGAGGGCTGACTATGGAATTGAAGCTACTAGGTGGGGAGGAGTGATGAGAGCAAGGTGAGAAGAGAACACAATGAACTATGGCAGTGGTCTATGGGTACATTGGTGGTGGGTGCAGTGTGGTAACCACAGTTCAGGGGAGAGAGCCTATACTTCTAATACACAAACAATGTAAACCCCAATTACAAATAATAAAAAAATAAAGACTTCTGTGAGAGAAAAAATGAAAAAAAAATGTGTTTGGAAATCAGTGAGTCATTTTTATAGATGTTTTATTAATTTTATAATGAATCACAATAAAAATAACTGCTCTAAATAATGAAGATATTTCCATTCAACTCTGTACTTGTGGGTACATAAAAAGAGCTCAATAAATGCTTGTTTGATTAATTAATGAAATAAAATGAACAGATAACTAGGTGATTATGACTATTCTTCATTTATTATCTAATTTGATCACCACAATAATATTCGATGAGTTTCTACAGAGTATCTATTACGGGGCAGATATTCTGTAATAGATTTCATTATTGTTCTTCATTGTTTGGTTGTTAGTGTTGTTATCATTATGGACTTTCTCACCATTTGCCAGAGAAAATTAGGAATTACAGAACTCTCCAAGTGCCTAATATGCAAAGCTGGAGTTTTAGTCCACAAATTTTGAGTCAGAGCTCAGCATTTCAAACTGCCTCTTTAGAATACTGACAGTCATACCACTCTCTCCCCCATGGACTTATTTTTGCTTGTCTTTTTAAGTTAATATACTTTCCTCACATACTTGATCAACTTGTTGGTTAATTTCTATTTAATTTTTCAGATTTCTGCTCAGAAGACATTTCTGCAAAGTCTTCTCTACTCTTCAAGTTAATTTAGGTTCTCGCTGCATCCTAAAACTCTTTCAAAACACTTACATAAGTGCATTGACTAGTTCATTAAATGTTTTTTTCCATTATTTTCCTTCTTTTCCAACTGTCCTATTATAACGTATGACTTGTGAGAATAAAATCAATGCCTATTTTAATTGCTGTTAATCCTAGCGCAGTGCCTGGAAAATATTGAATAATAAGAATAAAATATTATAAATAAATATAATAAATATTAAACATTAAATAATACACAACATAAACCCCAATTACAAATAATAAAATAATATGAAAATATTGGAAATATTACATAATCAATATGAATAAAATATTATAAATATAATATATATTAATAATAAATATAAATATAAAATAAATAAAATATTAAATACTCGGTGAATTCACTCATTCATTAAGTGAGTGAATATGGCAGATAATCATGAATTTTGAAGTCAAATATATGAGTTCAAAATGATTTTGAGCAAATCATTCAACTTATCTGATCCTAATTTTCTTCACCTGTAAAGTGGAAATAATGAAATGTACTTGATTACGAGAAAGATTTTGAGCTAATTCCTGATTCCATCTTTTTAAGTTAATTTGTTGTGGTTGTCCTTGAGGCTGAATTTAAGATTTGTTCACATTTAAATGTACTCTGAATTCAATTTAATTCATTTCAACAAACACTAATTCATGGATACTATGCGTGAAGGATCAGGCTGAATATTTGGAAGTTTACTCTGATAAATTATACATATACCTGACCTCTTGTACTGCAAAATGGCTGAAGACACAGATAAACAACTCAGTCGCAAGTATTAGATACTCATTTAGTGTTATGTGATAAATACTAACTTAGAGAAACAAGGAGCGAGTTATGCCCTTTTACGACAGCATGGATGAAGCTTCTTGTTAGAGGAAGAATTTGAATTGTTTTTGAAAGACAGGTAGTCCTGTAAAGAAGGGTCTTCTGGACTAAGTGCTTAAAAGCTAGAGAATATAGGGATTACTCCCTCAACAGCAGGTAAACGATAACCTTCACTGAAAGTTGGAGGCAGAAGAAGTTTATAAACTGATAAGGTCAGAATAGAGGAGAGTCAAGAGTTGGTTGGTTTGATTATGACACTAAGAAAGCCAAACACCTACCTACAGAGAAACACGCATGGGCATTGACATGATTGAAAGAAACCTGTGTCAATACAGTGAAGGATACTGGACCAGACTAGTTGGTCATTGGTGGCATTTGTTAGAGAACCAAGTTGGCTGGGGGAAGGAAGGAAGATGACAAGATTAGAAGGACAACCTCAGAGGATACAGGAGTTTAATTTGACAGGAGTTACTTTGCTATTCTTTCTGGAGAAGTGACAACCATGCATTGAAAGCAGACATAACAAAATATCAAGAATTCAATGTCAGAGGAAATGAATTTTCAAATAATAGTAGGCCAACTCATTATAGAGTTTCATTGACCCTAACTAGAACGTTGCAATCAATGACTCCCAGAAATGAGGAATGATGCTTGTACCCAAACACACGAGCACCTTCAGAGGCCAGAGTGTGATACCAGTGAGGTCTTCTTCCTTGCCCACTTATCTTCCAGTCTGAATAGATAGTTAAGCACAAAAGTCATTCAGGCCAAGACTGCTTGAATAATATTTCTGTTCATTTTCTTGACATGTAAGACCAGAGAAGTCACATTAAATTTTCAATGGGATTCTGTTTTGTTCACTAGAAAGAGAATCAAAAATTCCTTGAAAATGTCCTTGTTACAAGGAACCAAAACTTATTCCTGGGCTACTAATGTCATGTTTATGATGGAAGAAGGTGGGAGTTAACTAGAGGTGGGGATGAGGATGATTAAGCTGACATTAAACCAACTATAGCAGTTTCACAAGCCAGGAATCAGATTGGGGGTGGAAAGGCTTAACAAACCCTTACAGAAGACCAATTCAACCTGACCCCAAAGCAATAAAATTCCTCAAAGTAATAAACTGCTTCAAAGAACAATATATAAGGACATCCCTTGTTCTGACAAATACAGCTCTTACCCTAAGACTGCCCATTTGTGTCTGCACAAATGCCTTTTTTCCTTAATAAACCTGCCACGTGTTGGTGAACAGAGACTGACAATTCTTTCTCAGAGGAATCCAAGGACTCCCCACATCCACACTGATTTTCAACATTTAGGTCCTTCTATGGAAACAAAAAGTAGATTTTTGGGGGAAGAGAGAGAAAGAGTGTTTTAGCAAATTTTTGCATAAGAGGAATACTGCTTCTCTTTTAAAATACATACCATTATAGTATAGAAGAAAAAACAGGGCAATTTTAATATTCTGGAAGCCAAAGCTGATGTTCCTTGGTGTTCTTTGCTCCCTGTCTGCCTGGCCTTTTTAAAAGCTACTTTTCTCATGTATCCTCAAAGCAACAGACTTTAAACTTTTCCTCTTCAATGGCTTTCACTGTGGCCTATATCAGAGAACTTCTGTAAGAAATTTGGCTGGCCTTGCAGGGTTATTTTGGGGGATAAGTTAGGCAGTCTATGTGGAGTTCCTTGAACAAGGTCTGTTTTACATAAATTTTAGCTTCCTCCTTTCCCTTTTCAGGACATAGAGAGGTAAGAATGGAACTTAACACATTACTAAATGCCTTGATTGAGACTGGATATTCCCCAGGGAAGGTTTAAGGCTACTGTAAAGGATTATCTCTATCTTAGTTTATTAGATACCTGGTGTATTGATCACTTAATTTTATCTTAATGCACACTAATTTGTTAGATTCTTGTAAGAAGAATGAAATCTTTAAATGAGAATTAGCTTTCAACTAGCTTACTAGTGAAATACAAAAAATTGTTGAACTGGCTCTAAGGATCAACCAATTCCTCATTTTACAGATGAAAAAAGTAAAACCACCTAAAATGTGTGATGCATAATAAGAAAAGAAGGCATAGATAATATTATATTAAGTTTGGAAGTCTTTAGGATAAGCAAGGGATATAGGATATATTAAACTACATTAATGATCAATTTCTCAAAGTTATTTAGAGAATGCATTTTTTATTTTCAGCAGTTGAATGTAATGCCACAATTTTGTATTTATTCTCACAAAAAGTGGCTACTCTATATATTATATTTAATACATATACATATTATAATATAGACAGGTAATAAAAGAAAACGATGTTTGTTTTTTTTTCCCTGCTAGAATCCTGTAGTTACAAAGTATGTTCAAGGGTAATTCAGTTAGTAAGTATTTAGGCAATTAGTAATGACATTTAATGAGCCATGTGCCATGTTTTAATAACAAAGACGAATATTACTTTAAAATCATTTCACTCTTATTTTCAAGCTGAATTTTGACTTCAAAAGGATGTAAGAGATGAATGGTCAAACGGTCCAGAGCCAGGGTTTTCTAACTGCTCTTTTTTTTTTGAAGAAGGGGATCAATACAAAAATGATGACTCTAAGTATCATCATTTGCCTATTTTATAATTTGAAGTATAATTTGCTTTTCAAATATTTTAGATAAATATTTGAAGTAATTGGCTGAATACTGACAGTTTGGAAGTTGTGATCTACAATATTTCTGCTCAAACGATATTTTCAACTAAAACACATTTTAGCATCCACTAACTTGCTTTGCTTCACAGTTGGACTGGGTCCCTTCCAATTTGAATATGTGACAAGCAAAAGTATTCCATGAAGCAATCACACTTGATTTATAAGCTAGCTCCCTCAGAGAAAAAGAGTACTTTGTTTGTTCAAGAAAGGAGCATCTAAATAACCAAGATTTAAGTCAATGAAACCTCAATTTATAGGTTTATCAATTTTCTGTTTGCTTTGATGCTCTTGTGACATATTTAATATGTTCAGTGGAGAAACTGCATTGCCCTCAAAGGAAACTCTAGCCAGCTGGGTGTTGTAAGTGAGGCCATCTGTTCAAATAAGCTCCATTTTTAAACTTCAAACACTTGTAACTATCACATCTTTCTCTTCTTACATAAGGCTGATGGAAAAGTTATATAAATCCTCACAAGTTTCCCTTGCTCGTGGTTACCTCTCCTTCATTCATAGTGTGGTCCCAGCCAAATGGAAAATATGAACCTTTATCTTAGTACCAGATGGGAGAATCCTGGTTATAAGTAATAAGAACATCAAAAAAGAAATTTACTAAATTGCAACGTGAGAAATTCAGCGATAGTGTGACTCTGGGGTTAGTTATTTCAGTGGCTTCTCACATGATCAAGAATCAAGGATTTGAAACTCTATTCTTTTCACTCTACTTATAGTAGAGTCCATAGTTAGAAGATGCCACATACAGATAGGGTAAGGTCCAAAGGGCGTGGTACATGCCCTCTTCCATTGTGTCTGTCTGTGAGCAAGGAGATGTTTCCCAGAAAACCCAAAGCATATGTCCTTTGTATCTCACTGACTGCAGGTGAGTCCCATTGCAATCACCAGCTTGACTACCCATCCACAACGTGTGGGCTATGGACTTCTGGAATCCCCCCAAATTTTTCATGGTACTGACAAGAAAAAAAAATAGCATCACAATAATATTCTGGAATCCCTTGCTTTTTTTGTTTTGTTGTGATTGTCATGGATGGTGCAAAGACAATGGCTGGTAAAACAGTGGGTGTCTTCATGGGAATGAACCAGTGGCAGTGGCCTCCAATTGCACGAGCTGTCACTGCATGCTTCACCCACCCTGTGTTCAGAAACAATCAGTTCATAAATTAAAACCTTAGTTATTAATTTCCTTAATAAATCAGGAAGGTATTGATTATTATGTTAATTACATTTTTTGCCAAGACATTAAATTTTTAATGAAGCATAATAACACACAGTACTTACTATGCATTGCTGTATACTATTCTTTTTAAAAATATATATATTTTTTTCTTGTTATTTATATCTTTTACACTTTGTATTCCCATTGGGTAACCCACCACCAATTCACCTGTGACCCATTTCCATGGTCCCTTGTGTCCTTTTCTCCATTTTGTGCCCTTATCCTTCCCCACTGCCGCTGAGTGTCTCTCTCCTATTTGGTTTCCCTATATTCCTGTTATAAGTGTTAATTACATTTTGAATGAAATATGTATTTATTTTTTGTGTGACAAAATGGAAAGTGTACTGAAAGTTTTCTGTTGTCCTGAGAATAATGGTTATATTGAAGAAAAGTTTCTTTCCAGCTGTCTGAGTTATGAGCTGAATCACCCACTGTTTCCATCCACCACCATTTTTCCTTGAATGAAATCTGATAGACATTTTATGGTGATTCAGGTGTGGGCATTTGGTAGATATTATCTTGGAGAAGAATAAAATGAGTCTGTGACTTCAAGGAAAATAACTGACAGTATTTGTCGCCAATGACAAGATATGTGATTCTAAGCAAAGATTAGAGTTTAGGAAACCTTTTCTGTCACCATAAGCTGGACAACTTTCTAATACTAAAATACTTTTTCTGATAAGATTGATGATGTTATTAATGAATGTAATTTTTTGATATTGAAAAATGGAATGTGTCAAGATTTGGCAGATCTGTATAACTCACTGAAACATTATTTCCTAAAGGAACAATGCATATTGTTCTAAAGCTGTACATGGATAAAGGATATATTTTAGTGCAAATTAGGTCAAGGAGGTTTAAAACTTAACCAAGATAAAAAAGTCCATTAATCTGTTTCTGATTTCATATACTACACTTAGGAAATAACCACTCATTAAAGTTTGCTGTTCTAACAAAGAAGAATATCTACTATTATATGAAAAGACTATAAGATACTCTTGTCTTTCCTACAGTAGAACCACATAAGATTTAGTACTTTTCACATTCTTTAACTAAAATGACATAATGTAGGATACAGAAGATAATCTATCCAGTTAGGAAGACATTAAAGACACTTGCAAAAATATAGGAGAGGGACATTTTTAAAACTGTTATGCTTTAGAAAATGTAGCCATTTTTCAAAAAATGTGTTATTTACATAAATGTGATACTAATGGCCTTGTTCGTGTCATTTAAAATGAATATTTAATGGACATATTTAATGAATATTTTCAACATTTGTAATATATTAATATTTAATAGATATAACCCCAAAACTCTTTGGGTCTTCCATCTTTGTGAATAGAAAGATGTCTTGAGGCTAAGAATTTGGGAATCTTTGGCTTCATCCAATCAGGGCTGACACTTTGGATCTAGGTGGGGCTAGAACAGACTCTCCTGATGTCAAGCTTCCCTGGAGAAGAGTAGAGCTGAATCTCAACCCTGATGCAAACGTGGGAGCTGGGAGGATGGATGTTGGGAAGGGAAACAGCTTTGGCTAAAATCCTCCATAGTATCACAGCATTTCTTCAGGAGTGTCCTGAATTATACATGACATCAATGTCCCTTAAACTTGCATTTGAGGTTCTCTTTCTTTTTTTTTTTTTCAAATGGAGGCTGTTGACAGGTGGGATTCAGACAGTTTCAGCTTCCACTACATTAAACAGAATATTGTAAATGTAACTCTTTATATATTGAGTTTCTTCTTAAGACTTCATTAAAAAAATAATTCTGAGGAAGAAAAGATCTGAATGCCCCTGATTTAACATTTCTATTGTGGAAATGTAAACTATTGATATTTGACCTCACAAACTAGCTTTTAAGCATCTTGAAGATCAGATTCCATTATTATTCTCCATTCTTTGGCAGACTTCAGAGCACAGTGCTTTATACAGAACGGCGACAATGCTGGTTAAGGTTGAGTAAGTTTTTTCAAGTGGCCGTTTCCTCCTGTTTCTGCAGATTTGACCCACACATGGAAGGCTGTATCATGGAGGTAATTGTGTCAGGGAGACAGGAGAGAATACAATCAGCTCTGTTTGTATTTGAGTGTCATATGTTTTATAATCAATGGTTGTGAACCTGTGTTTTTGAGGGATATTTCCTCAATGCTAATAACACTCATTTGGGAAAGCACTTAATCTTCAAAGACATTTGCAAAAGAGTAGGTAATAGAGCTCCATAGAAAGCCCTTGAAAAGGTAGTTTTCTGTATTATTAGTCTCGCATGAGAGGGGTAAGACTTTTAAAGACCAGTAGAATGGGTCAATGTTACAAAAATTTAGATTCTCTTCTGGTTGTTTATAGACTGAAGCCTTTGGAGCAAGCTTGTGTTCTAGGGATAAAAAACAAAAAATGCCTGTATGAAATGCAGTAAGTACTGCCTTAGCTCAGACAAGGACCAATAACACATGGAAAACAAATCATCCATTTTTGTGTTGTATTTCCTTGGTGACTACAGGATGCTGAGCATTGACAAACTTAATTCTGAGTCTGTTCCCCATTCCCTACCAATACCCCCTACCTGCTGCTGCCAATAGCATCTTACTAGGTATGGAATATTTAACTCTTTATTCTCAAATGAACATGTTCATTATTACTACATTATTATCAATACTCTTTTTTTTTTTAAAGATTTATTTATTTATACATACAAGCTGGGTTACAGGCCAGAGGCATGGGGCGGCGAGTGGATTCCCCAGAGACAGAGTGGGGAGCAGAACAGGCAGATCAGAAATACACTGCTGAGGGGAGCAGCAGGTGAGGCAGGAGAGGTCTGCCGCACCATGTGGAATTCTCCCCGGCTGGGCGTCGAACTCACATCGCGCGCTGCCGACAGCTCCACAGCGCAGCGCTCAACCACTGCGCCACCACGGAGGCCCTCAATACTCATTTTCAAAAGGCAAATAACCTTTATTCAGATGGTCAAACTGTGATATAGCTATGATGGAGGGATTATTAGTTATTTTACAAAATTATGAATATCCCTCCAGGCAGGGACAATCTTTATGGGTGCCCCAGCGCACATACTCCCATACAGTTTGTGCTCAAGATGATTAAACATCACCTGCTGGGGGCCAGATGCTGGCGAGGGCCCTTTGCAGGCATTAACTCATTGACTCTCATCATCACTTAGTCCACATTACTGCTCTTATTTGCACTTTACAAATGAAGAAGCTGATACTGAATAACCTATTCCAGGTTAGGCAGCTTGGAAGTGTAGGGGGAGTTCTAAACCAGGCATTCTAAAGTGTCCACACCTTACTTCTAACCTAGTCCTGTCTAGATTTGGCATGAGAAGCGATCTGGGAGAGTAAAAGGAAAATATGTTGCTTTCTGACTCTGTTCTATGCATGTGATGAGTGAAGACTCTTTTCGTCCTCTTAACGTGATGGGATGGAAGAACCATGAGGACTGGATGAACACCAAGCCAGTGGGATCCATTTCAAGACATCCTTAATTCCCAATGAGATGCCGATGAGATCTGCAGACAAATACTAATCAATACACACATTAGTGTATTGTGATTCAAAGATCACTGTTTACCAAGATTTTCTTGACTGATTTACAGGGAGGATTTTTCTTCTAGTGAACTCTTCAAAATGCCTGCAAATTCATTTTTAATGTCAAAATTCTGTCTTGTAGAATGTCCTGCTTTATCACTCTGCACTCTTCCAGGATGATTTTTTTTTTTTTTTTTTTTTGCCATGCTTGTAGCAATGTAGAGATATATGACTCACATAGAAGGGAGGGGAGAAGACATTCACCAACCATAGGAGTCCATGAAACATCTCTGCTATCCCCAACATCTCTGCTATCCCCACAGGTAAGTTGAGACACTTCAGAGGATATTTCTTTTTAATGATTTTATGTCCAAATGGTGCATTTATACCAGCCAGTGAACAATTTCTAAATATTTGACCATTTAACGTTATAGCATGGAGTGCCAAAAATATTATATGTGGGCAATTTGCAACAACTCAAAAAATAATTAGATGTCCTATCACCCTGACTCATCGATACTGTAAAGCTGTAGAGAGAGCTGTGTTCATATTCCAGTTCATATTCAATGCTGCATTAATATTCTATACTGCTTTAGCGTTATGACCTTTCCCAACTGACTTAACAGTCCTTCCCCTTGGTCTTTTAAGGAAGGCAATATTACCCACTTCTCAGGATGATGTGAGCCTTTAATGGGGATGAGAACATAATGTACCTGGAATAAACTGAGTTCAATTCATGCTATTTTATTTCTGGATTAAGATTCTACATTTACCAAAGTCAGTTTCCCCTTCTGACTGCATATAGAATATTTCTCCTTTGAGACCATACTCTCTCATGCTTGAACTAGAAAGCATGGAGGATGATAGATGTGAATAAACCAAATTCTCCCCCACATTAAATCCCATTTTTCAAGAGTTAATTGATACCACTATGATGACAGACAGCTCAGGGGCCATCTCATTTGCCAGATGTTCACTCATGCAAATCTCATTATTTTCAGACCTCAGTCTAGTTCTCTTCAGAGTCTTCTGGGAAATGTTCAAAAGATTTCATCCTCAAGATCTACTTGCCTGGACCATGTGACCCTCTTCTACTGATAGGGCCCAGACATCTGTATTTTATTTAGTCCCTACGAGTATGGCTTAGCCAAGTCTTCTCCAGTCCATCGGCCCCCTGATGAAACTCTTCATTTAGGTCTTTGCTACTGTGTTTTCCACATGACCAACAGCAGCAAGTGGCACCTGAGAGGTTGTTAGAAATTCAGAATCGCAGGCCACCACGTATCAGACCAATTCAAGCAGAGCCTGTAGTGTAACAAGATTTCAGAGTCGTTTAAATGAGAATCTGAGAGCACTTGACTTTGTTCTCTTACCTTTCCCTCTACTAAGTTCAGCCTATGCAACTCCCAGGAGCCATTACTTCTAGGGAGTACTTAGCTAATCATACCAATAAAGCTGGTGAATGCTAAAAAATCTTCGTTCCTATGTTTTTCTATGCATGCATGCAGCCATCCATCATCTACTTATCATCACGTATCATCTAGCTAATCTATTTATCCTCTATCTATCTTTCTCTCTATATTTCTATTGCTGTGGAATCTTACAGGACAATCTCCCTTCAATTGTAGGGTCTTATTGATGTGGATCTGCGTTTTCACTCCTTTATGGTTGAGTCTTTTACTACTTGCTTTTCTAGAGGAGGAATTTATTGATGTTCCTTTTGGGTCTAATATTCAAGAATAAAAGAACAGAGAAGAATGTATTTTGATAACTTAGAGTGCTGAATAAGGCAGCAATAAAAATGGTATTTCAAAACAGTTAAGCTGTCACCTTAAGAAACTCTAAATGGATTGTCAGTGGAGAAAGCACTTTACAAAAGTAATTCAATATTGAATGCATATGTCTGTAATTTGATTTGCAACAAGTAGAGAATGAAATGCTATGGAAATATTGTTTTCCTCCACTTCATAATTCTGACCAATATGTGGGTATTGACTATATTGAATGCTCAGTGAGTGAATGATTTGCCTGCATCTATGGTCTAATTTCTGTACTTTTCCAAGACTTTCTAGATTTCTAGTGTAAGTATATAAAAGAGAGCTAAAAGAACTATACTATTAAAAACACAAAACTCCTCAAACTTTGGCATATATTTCTTACCTGATTAAATTGGAACACTTTATATAAGCAGCATCCTCCAAGAACTGATATTATTCTTCCAAGCATATAGCAATATTTTTTTCCTAGCTGTGAGTTTTGTGTTGATGAAAAGAGTAGCAGCTACTTAAGAGCACAACAAGCAAATCTGTGCTATGCATTCTTCTTAATGAAAAGCCACACCTAGAGGACTGACAAGCACATGTCTAGGTCTATTTTGTAAGGGGGTTGCCTCCCAGAATCTTCTGTAATCACAGAGCCAGCTAAGTACATATCTAAATTGAAATTGTCTCACATTTTCCATTGCACACACCACTTTCTTATAACCTCCTAAACTGTCCTTATTAAATTTGTCCTTGAAGAGAGCAGCTTCCTGTAAACATAAACAATGAAGAAATTAAATGGAGGGATAGGATTGAGTTGATTATGCATGGCTAAATTTAATTTTATTCATCTCAAAATAGAATATGCATATGTTTTCATCCCAAATGATGGAAGATACTTTAGATCTCTAAGGTGAACGAACACCTCAACAGTAGCTTCTTCAATTTGAAAAGAAAATAAAAATGAGTTTGTGTTGGAAAGATCTCATGTTCTGAATGGGAATGAGAAGTGCTTAGATGTGATGGTGGGCTCCTTACAGAAGAAGAACTGTGCTGGTTTCCATAAAGACTGTCACTTCAGATCGTGCTATCTAAAACTGATAACCTTTAACACTCAAATTAACCTTGTTCCTTAGTAGCTTATTCCCATAGCCCTCATACTGCCCCCATTAATTTTGTTCTTATAGTGCAATACTGACATCAAATGGTAAGTAAACAACCTTAAAGATTAATTTCCTCTCTCTTAAGTTACATTGGAACTTGCAAGCATAGAGACAATATTAGATCTCTACTTACCCTTCAGAGGTAGCCATACATTTTTTTAATGGGAAAGATACAGGGCATTAAAAAGAAGGAAACCCCATAGTCACGGGGTCGCACTGCTTTCACTTTTATTTATTTCAGACACCCCCACACATACAGACCCAGATATACTTGGTGATATTTTTCCCTCTCATTGATTAATTTCAGAAATGATACATATACTAAAAATGGACTCTAGATATATAGAGATTTGAAAATATGCTTTTGATTGTCATCTAGTTTCAGGGATTTGTCAAATAAGCCACCTGTCCAGTATGAAGTGACATAAGGTCAGCTTCACCCCGAATGGGATGGACGCCACTCCTGTCTCAGCAGCACCCGCGGACTTCAGAGCAGGCTTTTGCGTTCTGTGCTTTTTGGTTGTTGTTGTTTTTTATAATTAATGACCATCAGTAGTAAGTTGATCAGCTACCCAGGAGATCATTTTGGTTCTTTTCATACTTCTAGATGTTGCTAAGAAAACTCCAGGGGAAGCACAGATAACTACTAAATAGAAAATGTGAAAACATCTTCAGGAGGCTAAGTAACAAGATGTGAGATAAAGAAAACAACTAATCTTTTAACACTTTCTCCCTACATTTAGAGAAACTCGAAGTCAAAGTTATTCATGAAGCATTCATGTGTTCTTTATTGTTTCCCATTAGAAATGGCTATAAAGACACTTAAGTTAATAAAACTATCAATTTCATTGTCCCAAAGGTGTATTGAGTTTAAAGAAAATAACAAAGGCTAAATTTCCAGAGAATGTCTATCACATGACAGTGACTTTTAACTCACTCGGGTATAATTTTCAACTTTCATTAATCATTTATATTTGGAAAAATATGTTCTCTTTACTGAAGTAATAGGTGGTTTTTCAAGAGCAACCAACAGTGTTGAAACAATTGAGTTAGAATGTCACTATCTCACCAATATAGACTGAGAGAAAGGTAAAAAAATAAAATTAATAAAACAAAAATATCTAATTAAAAAGTCTAAACTCTGCATTTGCTTTGCTTGATGATCACGTTGAGAATAAGATACAGCCCTTTTGCCCGCACAGCGACTGAGGCTTGCGCTAGCGGGACTGATTCGCAGTTCGGAGATCTCCACCATGTCCGAGTCCCTGCATGGAAGGGGAAGTTCTGACAGTGTTTCTGTGTGTTGGCTCCCCGTATCCCCTTCTGAGATATTCCCTCAGAAGAGACATCTTTCTTTTAATAGTCAATCTGGTTATCTTCAACTCAGGCTCTGTCATTTTCTACTCTCTAGAGAGGATTTTTGAGCCCTTATCAAGCAGTGCAGGATTTGAAATCCTACAGGGTCAGAATAATACACACAGTGTTGGGATGGCTGCAAGGTACGTTCCGTCCCCACCCTACTCATTTTGCCTCCACACTTCTTACACCGTCAACTCCTATAGAAAAAAAGCAGCGTTAACCATCTTTGGATGAATTAAGATTTGCTCAAGTGGTAGCAATATGCTGTGATTAAAGAATTAATAAGTTCATTCTTTATGTTTCTGCCATCCTACTGCCAGCAAAGCAAACGCTTCCTTAACATCTTCTCTACCTGTTACTTTGGCCAACTGAGGTATAGTATCTTAGAATATTTTTATGTATAGTCACCTAGACACTTGTTTGAATTTTTTTTCTGCATTATTTTTGAAAAGTACTTAACTGTTCTATTTAGCTTGGACATGATCAAATATCATTGATATTTGTCCAATACAGAACATACAAGGTTTTCCATGCTCATCTCCTTTTCAGGAATTATGTCTACAAAATATCCAAAGCTTTTTTTAGAAAAGCAAATAAAATTGTCATGGATATGATATTGAAATCTCACACTGTTTTTGTTGTTGTTGTTGTTGTTGTTGTTGTTGTTGTTTGTTTTTTTTAATTTTCCTATTTCTAGAATATATGAATCTCTTTCTTTCATAATAATTTAATTGTGGTTGCATACGTATATGTTTCTGCTTGTCTTTAACAGAGTGGTATAGATCTCTCCTAAAGTTCAATGTGGTAAACAAGTGAGAAAATAGAAAACCAGAAAAAGAAGTCGTTTGGGTGCCCTCTAGTGGAATACAGCAGCACTGCATCTATTGAAATGGACAATAAATTTAAGTATTCATAGGTAGAAATAAGCATGTAAAAAATAAGTAAAGAAGGCTGAGACAATAGGAAAGAAAGGAACAAGGAATCTGAGGGACATTTATTTTAGCTAGCTTTCGGAAAATAACAAAAGCGCTTGTGACATCTATAACGAACAATTTAAATCATTATGCAAAAAAGCATCTTGGTTTATTGTAAAAACCATAATCCATATTATTTGCACTTTATTACAATATTGTGATGTTTCATCAGCCTTTGGCTATTTGTTCAAAAAATACGTCTTACCCTTTATTAACTTGTATCAATAAAAAATAATGCCTGGGAAGCATCTTCTTTGGCAAATTAGTGGTGATGGCTATTTCTACTGAAATGGGAAAGTATGGAAGCTTTTTCTACAATGTGAGTTGTAGAGCACAGATCTTAAATGTGACTTTCATGAACAAATGTGACTGCAAATGCAGAGGAAAATGTAAATTTAAAAGAGAACTGAGTGTTTTTCTTATTCTCAATGGGACCATAGAGTTGATGGGTGCCAGTGAAAAGGTAAGACTGACTGAATTCTGTGAGATGAAGGGATACTGGAAAAAAATAAAAAAAACTTAGCTTTCCTGGGTGTTACTGCGGAGATAGGCCCAGGTCCTCCCCACCACTGAACCATGACGAATGAAGAAGCTATGAATATTCACCTTGCGGACTGAGGAAGTTAAGGAAGGAGGAAAATACAAGGAACCAAAGGTGATATAGGAGTAAATAACTAAATTAATATTTATCTTTCTTCTGAAATAATTTTAAAATACAGATAAAATCCATGAAGGGTATCAAGAAAATATTCCAGAATGGTGGAGAACGGCCACTGCCGTTCTCCAAGCGATCAAAATCATTTTTTTTTTTTTTTACTTTTTAAATTATCCAAAGGTTTGCAGAATTGTAAGTAGTTTTATTCAGTGAAAACAGTTAAATGTCAACTCCTGTTCCTCTTTCCGTTGAAAACCAGAAGCCTTACAACCAAGCTAACTTTAAATAGCAGCCCAGCGGTGACCAGAGAGGAATAGAAGCATTTGAAGCGCCGCCCCCATGCATCCGCGTCCCCGGAGAACTGAGACGTCCTCAAAGGTTCCATTCACAGAGCTTGTCTTTATTTGACCTGATTCGGAGCTTGTTCCATGAGAAAAGTGCTGTCTGAGGGCATTTATCAAAAACAAACAAACAAAAAAAAAAACCCAATCCCTTCCCCCTCAAACAAAGCTAGTAAAATAAATTAAAACCTCAGCAATCACTTAACGTTGCAGCTGCCTAATACAATGATGGAACCTGAAGAAAATACTGGAGCAAATTTTTATGATCTTGGATTAGCTAATGGTTTCTTAGATATGCTACAAAAGCACACGACCTTGGTAAATTAGAACTTATCAAAATTGAATGTATTGTCATTAAAAGGACTAAAGCAAAAAGGAAAAGACAACTCACACAGAAGGGATTTGTACTTAGTATATGTAAAGAACTCTTGGAACTCTACAATAAAACGGGAATCCAGTTTAAAAATGAACATATTAAGATATTTAGTTATATTCAATATATATTTAAAATAATGAGTTCACACTCATTTCAAATCAACTACAAATGGTTCATTCTAGCTTTCTTTTTGTATATTTAAATCTATTATCCCCAATACTGATAAAACAGCTCCCACTAACTTCAAAGGAGTTTTGCACAATCATCTTTTATCATTTATCATCAATCTGCCATGCCCTTGCTCCCAAGCTGGTGTCTCCAGGTCCTTTCTCAGCCCGCGCACAGTGCGATGGACCACCTCGCTTCCGTAACTGGACAATCTCTTTATGCGCTCAGGTTTCAATACTCTATGGCTGCCTCCCCCGACGTAGATGCCTCTGCCCGTCCGACACTCTGCTGTTACCACCTGCTCAAATGTCCCCTGTCACACCTGGGCGCCAACATCCCAGGATGAGAGATCACCTCCCCTCTGGGTACCTGCCCTCCTCAAAATTCTTGGGCTACTTACCCAGTCTGGGCCTAAGTCACCATGTCCTCGCCTATGCTCAGATGCTCTTTTCCATCCACTCAGGGAAGCCACTGATCTTTGGCCACTGCCATTACCCGCACTCCTCGCCCCAACTTGGCAAAGAGACGCTCCTCTGATCCCCATGCTGACACCCCAGAGACGGCTGTGGTGCCCCATGCATGTGAATGCCTGCTGAGCACCTGGCCATCCCGTGACTTACACAGAAATATTAAAGAACAGGTGAAAGAGGAGAGAGAAGTGAAGAAAGGCCAAAAGAGAGGGGGGGGGACAAGGAAAGGGAAGAGGTAGAAAAAGTGATCTTCTAATCAATAAGCATTTTTTAAAAGATTTATTTATTTATGCATACAAGAGCTGGGGTGTAGGCCAGAGGTGTGGGGGGTGAGAGGATTCACCAGAGACAGAGTGGGGAGCAGAACAGACAGATCAACTGAAATACACTGCTGAGGGGAGCAGCGGGTGAGACAGGAGAGATCTGCTGCGCCATATGGGAAGCTCCCTGGCCGGGCATTGAACTCGTGCTGCAGTAGTTGGCAATAGCTTTATAGTGCTGCGACTTAACCCCTTGCACCACCAGGGAGGCCCTCAATAAGCATTCAGAGTAAGATTCTAAGCTGCCATATCCCCTTCCTACCCGCAGGAAAGGACTTTGCAGATGATCCCCGCCTTGGCAGGTCTGGCTTAGGATTTCTCAATCTTAGGATGGTACAAAGGGATATGTGGTCAGAAGAAACCAAGTTCAGGTTTCGAATTTTGACTTTTATCCAGGTCAGTAGGTCTGTGTGGTGCGATGCTCTCCAACACCCGCAGCCGGGTGAGTCATGGCCCCCAAACTCCCAAGGAGCTCTGCCATCAGAGGGGTGAGCAGTAACTCCACGAGCTATGCAGCACTTTGTAATAAGTGGGCTTCGTGCGTGATGACGTTACCCAACCGTGCGTGCCTGCATGTGTTCCCAGCACACGTTAGGTTGCAGCAGCTAAGCCATTAAATGCTGTTTGCGCTGACGGTCTTTTGTGTTTGTCACGGCTTGTCGTCCCTCTTGGTAGGTTGTGGAACATTCGCCATCTTGGCCTCTGTGACTCTGACTCTCTAAATTGAACTTTTTTTTTTTTTTATCATTTTAAAGAATGAAGACTAACTTCATTTTACAAATCAAGAAAATGAGTTTAGTGACATTATCTAAGTAACACAACTTAAGGCTACCTGCTGTATTTGCAGATAAATTGAAAATAAACTACCCATAAATTACAGTATGCTTGCCAAAAAAATACTAAGTACTTTGCAAGAGCGAATTAATCCTAGTCTGGCGCTGCAGTATAAATTCTTTCGAGTACAGCCTGGGACTTTCCCTAGGCAATTTTTTTTTTCTTTAATTTTCCTTTATACTATAATCTCTTTCTCTAACACCAGTAAACTTCCTCAGTAAACTTTCTGAGGATCAGAGAGTGACAGAATTACAAGTGTTACACACATGTGAGCAGAGGAAAATCAGCTATGCTTGCCTTCCAAATCCTTGTGGGTAGAGCATCACAGGCAGGGACTTCTGAATTATGTCTATCAACGATCAGAATAAAAGGAATCAAAATCCATCAATTTCACAAATCAGTTAATTAAGAATATTTTTTGTCCAGTTTCCCTCACTTTGTATCCCTCATCCCTATGTTCTTGTGTCTTAAATCTTTTTATTAGTTAACATGAGATAATTGGCACCTTCTGGTTCACATGTTAGAACCACCAGAAGCCACTTCTGTTTGTCTTTTGACCACAGGAGAGTTAATTAACGAAAATAGGGTGACTTACACATGTAAAGGCTGTTTCTGTGAAACAGACTTAGATATTTCACTGCATAAATCAATGTAAGCAACAGGACATTAAAATGCTGAATTGGGTTAGGAAGTCGTTTATGAAAATACGTTTTAGCCTGTGATTTATTAAATCAGCCATTCTGCCATCCTCCGTGGAGAAGCAAGCTCCATTTGTCAATTATGCTCCATTCACCAGATCTTGGAAAGTTACCAAAAACTTTCCTGGACATAATAGATTTTGAATTTTGTTCATTTTAAAGTGTTGTTTTTCCAAGTGGAATGAATTGTTTTGACATCTCTCATATTTTCTGGTCTAACTAGTCTGACAAATTCATCCTGTGGTCTTGGTCTTAGGTTTGAATTTAAAAGAACAGGATACGGATGTCAGTAGGATTTTGTAGGCACAGGTGGGATAAAGACATATGAAGGGATCTGAGTGACAGCTGATAAGAAAGAAGAAAAGTTGTTGACGGATCTGATTTTGGTTTTGAGCAGAAAGGAGCAACTCTTGACCGCATAGCCCCTGCCTGGGTCCAGGAGCATAATCTGTGATCTTGCTTGAAGATGAAAAATTTAGAAAGGTGCTTTCCTATGTCAACTTCCCAAACACTCCTAGATGTTAATCCTCTAATGGCTGAGATGAAGTATCAGCTTTCCTAGTAAGACTTACGTTTCACAAGGTTTAAAGGTTCAGATCTACTTAGTGGGAGAATCATAGATAACAGTTACTAGCCACACATTTTTGTATATTTTCTTTCCTTTTTCATTCTGTGATTTACAAAGACTCATTATTTGTATTTCAGAGAGGAAATACACCTACAGAGAACAAAAAAGCATTCTATAAGCCTTTTCAAATCAATTATTTAAATTTGAAGCCCCCATTAAAAAATACTAAACCTTGGGGCCTCCTTGGTGGCACAACAGGTTAAGCGCAGCAATATGAAGCGATCTGTAGCCACTGCAACATGCGTTTGCTGCCCGTCCAGGGAGATTCCCACAGGGCCCAGCAGACCTCTCCTGCCTCACCCGCTGCTCCCCTCAGCAGTGTACTTCAGTCGATCTGCCTGTTCTGCTCCCCACTCTGCCTCTAGTGAATCTTATCACCACCCCACACCTCTGGCCTACACCCCAGCTTGTATGCATAAATAAATAAAATCTTTTAAAAAATATATTGAACCAGCATCTGAGGGGTATGGGGGGGGGTGCTGTCCCCCAGACCACTGTTTGCAGGGGCAGTAGCAAATGCTGGACAGAGGGAGGAGGGAATCAAGATATTTTACATAGTCCTGGGCACACCTGAACTTAATGAATACTTTTTCAAATTATTTAATGATCAATGTAGATGAGTAAACCAAGTCTTTCGCTTTGGCCCCGAAAGCCAAAATGGGTGATGAGCATTGTCTTGACACAAAGGAGTTTTATTCAAGATGGCTTTCAGGGGAGTGGCAGGATAGACACCCCAAAATAACTACCATCCCCAGTGGAAGAAGTGCTGGGACTTTATATAAAGGAGAAAGAATGTGAGGGGAGCGCAGGGCTTCGCATCTCCAGGCCGGAGGAGGGGCCTCCATCCAGGTGACATGAGTCCAGGTGTTGACTGCCCAGCAGGGAGATTTCTCAGCAGTCACTGGTGTCTGTTTGTGATGCCGCGATCAGCCCCAGAGGGACACAGAGAATTTGATTAGGGCTAAAACACAATTTTCCAAGGTCCCAGGGATGCAGGCAGAGGCAGTTCCCAGTTAATCATGAGGAGGGAATAGGGATGCAATTCAGTGAGTTAAGAGGCAATCCTAGAGAGAGAATGCAATTTAGTGAGTTAACAGCCCCAAAGAGGGCGCGCAGGAGGGTGACTGGGGTTCTAATCTGCTGAGTCCTCATTTGTAGTCTAAGGGCATTTTATGCTGCAAAACAGAGGCGATCCGGCTGCTTACCTATACCAACTGAGGTTCTCCACGACATCCCCGGTGCTGGTGGAAGATCCAAAGGGCTCAGAGGAAGCCTTTGGTGATGGGGAGGGCTTGCAAAGCACAGGGATGTTTGGAGTATGGGGTGTTTGCTTTTACGTATTTGTTTGCATTGATGATGCAAAGTGTAGGACTGCCTGGGCAGTGCAGGGATTTAATCAGAGGAACAAAGGGTCACCCACGGGTCAGAGCTGGTTTCATCAGTAGAGTTTATCATCACACAGATGCTCATTTGTTCATGCACGAACTGTGATGTGTCCATGTGGGTCTCTTTTGTTCCACAAGAGCAAAATTGAGTAGCTGTGTTAGAGATTGGATGGCCCACTAAATCTAAAGTATTTGCTGTTGCCCTTTACAGAAAAGCTCCTTGATTTAAGTAGGTGTTATTGAAGGTCCCGGAATTCAATGTTATTTTAAAAATCTTCAGAATTTTTTTCTCTTCCATCTATATGTTACATCATTTCTTGTGTTTAAATACTAATAAGAAAGAACACTGAGTGAATTTTCTTTAAAATAGAGCGTTTAACTATTGTGATTTCTAGCATTCTGAACAGGTTTTATGATGTTCTGAGACATCGGTGAGGACTGAGGGTTAAATACTGAGGAGCAAAGTTATGCTAGCCACCATCTTCTTTCTACTTCTAGTTAACAGTTGTATGCTGATGGTAAACAATAAAAAATAACATATTTGAGGAAATTTTGAAGGATTAAGTATTTGGGCAGTAAAAGGTGAAGATTCAGCCAGCATTCCTTGCCACTGTGATGTGCCCCATGAAAGACATTTGCTATACTGAAATCCACTTCTGCCACTCAGGACATCTGTATTTTCTCTTATAGTTATTGGCCCATGTTGTACATGTTTTTCTTTTAATGGATTTTATTTTTTAGAGTTCACAGCAACAGTGAGCAGAAAGGACAGAGATTTCCCATATATCCTCCTGTCCCCCAAACACAAGAAGTCTCCCCCACTATCAGCATCCCTCCCTCTAGGGGAATAACTTGCTACCATTGGTGAACCTGTGTGAACCATCATTCTCACCTGACTACACACTGCACAGAAGGGCTCACGCCAGCTACTGTACATTGCACAGATTTGGGCACATGTATAATGCATATGCCCATCAGGTGATTGTTTTGCTTTTCTGATACAGGGCACAGAGCCTGCTACCTCCTTGTGGAAGGACAGTCTCACACCAAAGCTTCACTTCTTTCTTTTCCTGCTCTTCAGTCAGTTCAGGTAAGGCTCCTGATGAAGACTGTCAAGCTTCTTCTAGGTAACAAGGGTGTGTGTGGGTGTGTGTATGTGTGTGTGTGTCTGTGTGCACTTGTGTGGTAATTAATTGTATGTATCATCTTGGTCAAGCGTAATTCTGGGTATGTCTGTGAGGGCCTTTCTGGATGAGACTTGAATGAGTGGAAAGACAACGGCTCTTCTACCTGCAGCCATCACTTCCCCAGTCCCACCAGCATGCGGTGAATATATTCATGTTCTAAAGCACAGCAGGCAAAACTCTGCACTTGGAGACTGCAGAGCAGATGCTGATGAGTGGGGTTTAGTGAGTCCTGCTGAAAAGACATGATGCCCAAGACTAGAAAGTGGACAGAGCAATGAAAGAAATTAGGTAACTGCTGTGTCCACCAAGCCCACACACTGTGCCTTGAGCCCACAATCTAAGTGTCTGAGGAAACTTTAGTGTCCAGGCCTCCCTGGTGGTGCAAGGGGTTAAGTCGCAGCCTATGAAGCTATGCGCAGCCACTGCAGCCCAAGTTCGATTCCCGGCTAGGGAGATTCCTACATGGCCCAGCAGACCTCTCCTGTCTCCCCCGCTGCTCCCCTCAGCAGTGTATCTTGGTCAATCTGCCTGTTCTGCTCCCCACTCTGTCTCTGGTGAGCCCTCTCACCGCCCCACAACTCTGGCCTGTACCCCAGCTTGTATGCATAAATAAACAAATCTTTAAAAAAAAAAAAAAGAAATTTCAGTGTTCATAGAAAGTACCTGGAGAACTGATTAAAGCTTAGATTTTGGGGTCTACCCACAGAGTATCAGATTGTCTAGGTCTGGGCTAAGATGGCCTACAACCTGGTTGACCCAGGACTGCAGGAGTTTCTGGGGTGCAGGGCTTTTAGTTTGAAAACAGGGATCATCTTGAACAAGCGAGGATGACTGTCACCCTAGAAATGAATGTACAAGGCTCACAGCCTCTCAGTTGACATTTCTGCCAATTGGCAAGCATGTTGAGATTCAAGGATCTAAAGCAAGCAATCCTCCATCACACTTAGAGTAATTCAAAAAGAAAAATGGACTTTGCTCTATTTAATAGGGCATTTTCTCCCTTATTCTAATTTAATTTAGACTTTAGGGTGAAGCTGTTGGACTGTATAAAAAAACTATCTACTCTAGCACCTGGGGTTAGATTCCAGTGGAGTCAATAAGGTTTAAACAAGATGAATAAGCCGCTGTAGGGTTGGACAAATCACAGTTACGACGTCCCCTTGTCCATGTGTCAGCTGAAATGTAGATATCCTTGGAAAACACAGGTAGGCACCATGAGGGTCCACCTCAATACAGGTTTTTTGTTTTGTTTTGTTTTGTTTTTTCAATAAATGCCTTTGGTCCTCCCTATTCTCGGCTCTACATCCATGGATTCAACCAGCCCCAGAAGGCAGTTGGTTGAATCCATGGCTCTGGAACCTATAGATGTGAGGGATGACCATGAGGACCTGAGAATTTGCAGGATTTGGTATCTACAGCGGTCCTTCCCAAATTTCCCATTTAAATCATGTGACGTTTGGGAGAAATCAAATTACATGTGGATTTTCAATTGCATTGGGGACAGCGCCTCAGCCATGGTGCCATTCAAAGTTTAGCTCTGTGTGTGTGTGTGTGTGTGTGTGTGTGTGTGTGTGTGTGTGTGCGTGTGTGTGTATTTGTAAATGTGTATTTTTGTATATTACATATCAATAAATCCACACACACACACACACACATACATATACATCTATGTGTTCCTATATTTTCTGGATTGAGTTTAGAAAAGTATTCAGGCCAGATTGGACTGTGCTCTTTTTTTTTTTTAAGATTTATTTCTTTATGCATACAAGCTGGGGTACAGGACAGAGGCGTGGGGCTTCAAGAGGGCTCACCAGAGACAGACTGGGGAGCAGCACAAGTGGATCGATGGAAATACACTGCTGAGGAGAGCAGCCGGCGAGGCAGGAGAGGTCTGCTGGGCCATGTGGGAATCTCCCCGGGCGGGCGTCGAACTCGTGTCACCGCTGCCGACAGCTCCACAGTGCTTAACCACTGCGCCACCAGGGAGGCCCCTGGACTGTGCTTTTTGACAACAGAATGCTGATATCACTTTTATTTTTACCTTGCACCCCCCTGTATGCTCAAGGTACCTTTCTTTCCCCATCAGAGATCTGCGAAGTGTGTCCACGTCCCCAGGAAGGCTAGGCATGCCCACGACACCCCCCCCTCAGAGCTCCCTGGTTGTATCTAGAGACCGCAACTTCTGCTGCGCCTCCTGCAAGCTGATTCCCACCCTGTGACTTTCAGGAAACACGGGGCTGGGGGTCCCAGGGTTCTGTGACTGGGTGTGACACCCTCTCCATGAGAGGATGGGGAAAAAAGCTGGCACGCCCATTAGTTTTTGCAAGTACAGCATTATACTTCGTTCATGCCAAGCACTTTCCTTACTGTTTTACAAATATGGACCCGTTTCATCATCATAAGCCTGTCATCCTCACTGTGCAGATACGGATGCAGACAAATGGGGAATTAGGTAAGATTCATGCACCCTTTTGGGAGTGGGGACAGGATTTGAACCACAGTTTCTCCTCCATCAGACTCTGGAATTTTATGAGGGCTGCTGAACCCACTTCTAGATAGTGAAGCAGGATAAAGAAGGGAAAAAGGATTTAGAAATGACCTGATGTTTCATTATTTGGGATATATAATTGCAACTGAATTTCTAATGCTGCTTATATTTCACAAATTCAGGCCTCCCTGGTGGCTCAGCGGTTGAGCACTGCACTGTGGAGCTGTCGGCAGCACGCGATGAGAGTTCGACGCCCAGCGGGAGAGAATCCCACATGGCATGGCAGACGTCTCCTGCCTCGCCCGCTGCTCCCCTCAGCAGTGTATTTTTGATCTGCCTGTTCTGCTCCCCACTCTGTCTCTGGTGAACCCTCTCGCCGCCCCACGCCTCTGGCCTGTACCCCAGCATGTATGTATAAATAAATAAATCTTCAAAAAAAATTCAGGTAAACAATGCCAAGGACAATAAAAGGGAGACTGTGGCTGTTAAATGGAGGGGCTGATGAGGGGCTCTGCCTGGAAGCAGGGTCAAGACAAGCCTTGCTGAGTCCAGGCTCATGTTGAAGAAAAATATGATTGCTAACCTTTCGGCAAGAAGCATATTTGGTTGAGAAATATGTGTGTGTGTGTTGGTGGGGGACGGGGCACTCTCATTAAACCAGGCTGCCAGGATGAATTGGCACAGACCTGGGACAAGATAAGAAACTCACTGGTAAGCTCCTGCTGGGAAGGTCTGCCCTCAGTTGTTCTTTAAGGAAAAGAAAAATCCCTTTCATTGGTTGTTTTGGGACAGAGATTCTTCAGCAGAAGAGCTGTTGGAGGCTTCAAGTTGTGTTTCATGTCTTAGCACACAAGCAGTGAAAACCAGAGAAAGCGAGTAGCCACTAGGAATTCGTGTGGATGCTATTTAAGTGTCCAAGTGGATGACACCCTTTCTCTGAGTGCCACTGAACCTAGATCTAAGTTAAGTATGCAGCTGATAACCTGGGGATCTGTTCAAATGCAGAATCTGATTTAGTGGGGGTGGAAGGGGGACCAGGAGTCTGCATTTGTAGTGGATTCCCCAGGGAAGCCCTGTGGTTGGTCCCCTGGCCACACCCTGAGCAAGCAGGTTCTAAATGGTTTCAGAAATGCAGGGCATTTTATAATGGATTTCAAACCCATCTCCCTAATTTTTTAAAAATTTATTTTTATTTATTTTTGCATACAAGAACTGGGGTGTAGGCCAGAGGTGCTAAGGGGTGAGAGGATTCACCAGAGACAGAGTGGGGAGCAGAACAGGTGGATCTACTGAAATACACTGCTGAGGGGAGCAGCAGGTTAAACAGGAGAGGTCTGCTGCGCCATGTGGGAAGTTCCCTGGCCAGGGATCAAACTCAAGCTGCAGTGGCTGGTGATAGTTTTAAAGTGCTGAGATTTTAATCCCTGAGCCACCAGGGAGGCCCCCCATCTCCCTAATTTCCCAAAGAAATCTGCATCATATAGAAATGCCACATCAAAATGAACTTATCACTGATGTCCAACTTGAATGAGTAACTCTCAAGTTTATTTGCAAAATGGCATTTGACTGTTACTGAAGGAATGTCAGGGATTGGGAAGATGACCCTCAAGTGCAGTCAGAAGTTCAGCTCATGTTGACATTGACAGCAGGAGAGGAAAGTTCTTAGAGTCACTTCCCAGGGAAGAAGTCATGCAAAGCTAGGGCAGCCTGATGAGTACAAAGTTTTTTAGGCATTAGAGGGCCCTGGGTAGCTTTAAAATACCCGAGTTTAGACCCAGTTCCAGGTAAATGGATCTAGTTGCCCTGGAACTTAGCCTGGGTGTCCATATTACCCAGACCTTTCATTTTCCCTACTCTGATGTCCAACTTGAGTGTTACTCATTCAAGTTGGACATCAATGAGATATCCAGGGTCTCGTTGATTCCAGAGAGACTACCCCTCTCAGAGCTAATTACTAGAGAATGGTTGCCCTACAGGCCACTAGGCACTTGGCTTAACCACTTATCCAACCTGACAACTAGGGACAGTCACTATGTCTCCAAAATCTGCTGAACTCATTCAAACTAGCCAGTCCTCCACCTCCTCCCCTGCCTTGCCCATTCCTCGCCATGCAAACCACAGTAAGGACTGTTGCCCACACTTCCCACCCGCCTCTCTCCTGACTGACGCTGGTGCTTCTGGCTGTGAACCTCCAGGACCTTGGTCTGTGGAGATGTAACAAACCATCTTGTTGATGGCCGCCCTCACCTGGCCTGTTGACCTTGCCGTACCTAAAAATTAATAAGACCTCTGTTTTAGAACTACATTTGAATTTTTCATATATATAATCTGGGGAACAGAACAAATCTAACCTAACTTGTTTTCAGGTTACACTGCCAACGTTTGCACTGGAGAAGGATTTATTTCAAGGAAACTGAAAACTTACGAAAAACACTTGCTTTTTCACTGGGTCACTGCTCAATGAGTGGTTTTGAAGAACTACTTCTTTTTTGTCTTGTTTGTTTGGATGTTTAAGAAAACAAAGGTGGTTGTAAGTAGGGAAAGGAATCACACTCAGTTTCCCAGAGCACAGTCATCTCAGTCAATTTTCTAATGGAGAGAAGACGTTTTACACTGCATGGACAAGACCAATGGCCGAAGGAGCAGCAGAGGAAGTGGGCAATTAATCTGATGTTTTTGAAGCTTCTTCCTGTCTCCCCCACTCAGTTCCACCTGTGAAGTCTCCACTTCTGATTCAGAGTGATATGGATGGAAGGAATATTTATGTAAAGGGATGTTTTGCCTTTAGCAGAATATGAACAGTAAATTCACCCTGTGGAAACTGTATGACAAGCTACCAACTTCAAATTTTATCTATAACTTGGAATCTGAAACTGTCCCTGACAACAATATCCATGAGAACAGAAGTTCTATAAGGGCAGGGATTTCTGTTGTTTTTATTGTTTACAAATCCTACATGTAACAACAGCTAGTTGACCAAGAAATACTTATTAAATGTGGAATAAATGAATATTGAACAGGAAATGTCTGCCAAGACAACAGTCCATCATGCAGAGGAAGTATGGATAGAAAAAGAGAAATAGATCCCCAGAACTGATGAAACCGACACTGGATATATAAACAAGGAGGCACCTGACCAAACCGAACTGAGATGAGCTGTAAGTATAAAATGCCTGATGGGTTCAAAGACTTCACACAAAAGTGGAACATAAATATCTCATACATGTTTCATTATATTGACTCGTGGGGGGTGATATTTTGGATCTATTGGGTTAAACAGAATGTAATCTTAGAATTAATTCCACCGCTGCTTTTTTTTTAATGTGACTGCTGGAAAATGTAATATTCTATATGTCTCGTGTTCAGGCTTTCCCCTCTATTTCTATTGTATAGTACTCATCTAAGCTATGTCTTCTTTTTTCTTTTTTGTATTTTTTAATTATTATTATTTTTTTTTTGTATTTTGAGAGGAATATCTCGCTTGCTTCTTACTTCGTGCCTCTTCAGTAGAAGGGGTAAGTCACTGAACAAGTCATAAATTACTTTCACCCCCCAGTTTTAAAATCATCTGTTGAAAACATAAACTATATGTATATTTTTCTACACATTCATCTACATGTGTACTTGTCCAAATAGATGTTCTATTTTATCCATTATTATGCAGGTTCCAGAAGACAAAGACTTTACATGTATATGACGATGATGCTAGACCTAGAAAAATGCCTAGTCTCTGGTTCACACTCAATATATAGTTCTTAAATGAGAGAATGGATAAATATTCACTCTTATTGTTCACATATCTCCAAGGATCTACTTGGCCTTGCCAAGTCATTACTAAATCATTCTAGCAGTGTCAATAACGCAAAGAACTGCCTTCTGTCACTAGAGCCCATCTACTCTCCATCCAGAATACAAATCCTTGGGGGATGGGGGGGGCACGAGGAGAGAGAAAGGGGATGGGGGAAGAGAGAGAAAACTTAAAAGAATTCTGCTGATTCCTGCCTTTGCCTTTTCTTATTAGGTAGCCTTGGGGTAAAATTTTTTGTTACAAAAGACACAATAAGGAACCTTAATTAGTTTTTTGAAATGCAAGCTCACCATAATTAAAAGCTGGAAACTTTTTAAAAATGTCATTTGTAATACAAGAAGGTACACCCCAATTTGATTATCAGCATTTCTCTAAGTTGGACCAATTAACTCTCTCTCTAATTAATGGTATGTTTAGCCTTAAAAGCAGCATGCTGATCAAGCTGGAACATAAAGAAACATAATTGGCATGTATCAGAAACATGTGATATTTGAAATGCAATGTTACTAGTGGATAAAATTAAACTGTTTGCATCAGACATTCTAGGTGTCTGTCCTGCTTATTTTAGGACCTAGAGCATGAAGCAGCACATGCTGAGATCAGAACGCAATGGTATTTGGTCTTCAGTTTTGGGATAAGCTCTTTTGTATCCTGAATTCCTGAATGCAGAAAAATTCCTGCTTTGTGTTTTTGAACAGAATTAATTCTTCACTTAGAACCAAAGTTTAAAATTGTCCAGAGTGGGTGACTTGGCTTTCCTTTGAGGAAGGTACTCAAGGTTTTAGTTGACACACACGTATTTAAATGCATCGAAACCAGAGTCAACTTTTGCAGATGGAGTCAGAATCATTTGCGAATCACTGCGTGTAGACAAGGTCTGCAGCGTGGGGTCTCAACTGGATTTTCTTCAGAGAAAAAGGCCTAACAGCCATCGCACTTTGCTCGGATCACTGTCAGAATCTCTAATTTCAGCTTCAAAGATAGGGATGGACTAAAAAAGATAAGCTCCGAGCTTCCAAAATAAAATCATGAATTGAGAAAAATGCTGTAATCACACCCTGTGGCTGAACCATTGCCCAGAATGTTTAAAGGAGCAAATAATTGGGAGATCACTGTCATTTATCTTGACACCTCAGCCCTACTTTTGGCCCCAGGAACAGATACTTTCTTCTCTCCTGCCTGATTGCCATATTAACAGCTTCTCTGTGTCATATGCCTTCAAGGTTCTGTTGTCTGCTATTTGCCAGCTGACTTAGGTAATCGGTATTAAAATCTTATCTCACAACCAACAGAAAAATATTTTAATTGATGCCTTCTGGAGACATGGCTTGGCTGCCCTATCCTTGCACAGATCTAAGGGCTAGAACCACAGGTCTACCAGTTCACAGAATAAGCATAACATGTCTTTCCGAGTGTGAAACTTATTTGAATAGGGCATTCCCTCAACCTGCATCCCTGCATCCCCAAGCTCTGGTTTAGGTATCTGGGAAGCCCCAGTACAACACTGGCAGGTACGTGTGCTCTGGGGGAACCCTTATGAAATTGGAGATGGAGCAATAATAGAAAAATAGTAAGTATAGATGCATGAGGAAACACTTTTAATATAAAGTTAGTCAAATGTACTGTAAGGTGTTTTTCAAGATTTTATTTATTTAATGCATACAAGCTGGGGTGCAGGCCAGAGGTGTGGGGCAGCAAGAGGATTCCCCAGAGACAGAGTGGGGAGCAGAACAGGCAGATGGACTGAAGTACACTAAGGAGAGCAGCAGGTGAGGCAGGAGAGGTCTGCCCTGCCATTTGGGAATCTCCCTGCTAGGGTCGAACTTACTCTGCTGCTGCCAATGGCTCCACAGTGCCACTTTAACCCGCTGTGCCACCAGGGAGGCCCATTGTAATGTAAATTTTAAAAAAGAGAAATTTGAGGGTGGTGGTGGGGGGGAGATCCCTGTACACACTGTTGGTGGGCAGGGGTTGTGTGAGGGAAGTTTATCACACAGTCTTTGTCCTCTGATTTTAGAAGTGCCAGACTCCTGATAGGGAACACACACAATTGGGAAGAACTAACTTCTTTTGTCTTCTTTATGCTCATTCATTAAAACATTGGGCATATCCATATACAAGGAATCAAATACGAAATGAAAGAGAAGATGCATAATGAAATCATATAAATTACATAGTCAGAAGGAGAAATTGAGCAAAAAAGTTCAGATAGCAGTCAAGAAGTAATTAAGACAATGACTATTTTTAAAGAGATATCATGTGCCGCTCGAATTATTTGATAGTCAATGGACTGCAAATTGGACCTGAAATGCTGACATTATTGATGACATTATAATAAGGATGATGAAAACTGGTAGAAGTACGTCATCAATTGAGAATACAAGTCAGTGCACTAAAGCATGTGAAAGGCCCCGAAATCACATCACACCTAAGAAGAAAATTTAGCAGAACTTTGATAAATGTGATAAAAATCCAAAAGTCATAACTAATGTTACCAATAACAAATTGTGAAAATGAAAAAATATTCTAAATTATCAGAAACGAGATCTAATCATGTTAAAAACAGAATTATCTTTCTACTCTCTCCATAAAAGTTGATATGCCAAGATTATTATCATATGAAGAGGGAATCAAAAAGTACAGCAGCCAAATTAGTTAGGAAAGTATTAATCATGTGAGTTGGGAAGTTTATGAATAAAATGTGATTTCTTGCGAAGCTATTTCCTATATTAGTAGCTTTTAGATTTTTCTATTTGTAGTTTATTGATTTTATCATTCTAAAGTGTTTTATAGAATGAAAGAAAACTATAGTAATAAGTAAACATTTACTATATATTCTCTTTTGGAAATATCACTTTAAGATATATTTTAAAGAAAAGAAGAAAGCAGGAAAAAATTGAGGTATCAAAATACACTTTGTTCTTACTGATCCAACTTCTGGTTTTTATCATGTTTTATAAGAATGGTTTAAGGGCCTCCCTGGTGGCGCAGCGGGTTATAAAGCGCTGTGCTGTGGAGCCGTTGGCAGCGGCGATGCGAGTTCGATGCCTGGCCAGGGAGAGTCCCACATGTCACGGCAGACCTCTCCTGCCTCGCCCACTGCTCCCCTCAGCAGTATATTTCCATTGATCTGCCTGTTCTGCTCCCCACTGTCTTTGGTGAGTCCTCTCACCGCCCCACGCCTCTGGCCTGCACCCCAGATGGTATGCATAAAATAATAAAATAAAATCTTAAAAAAAATATATATATATATAAAAAGAGAATTCCTTATAGTTTACACTCTATCGGGGCCAACTATTTAACAAAAACTTTGACAAAATTACTGCTAAGAACTGCCAACAACTCAATAATTGAAAAATGAAGATTATTTTTTGGCACTTCCCTAAGCTAATAATTATAGGTATAATGTTATATTTTTTTAAATACATGCTACTGTGCAAATAGTCTTTGTAAAATCTTCTAGCATTTCAGATTAGCTCTTTGTCTTCCGGCCATGGAATTTGTCTCTCAGAGCAATAAATGGTGACTAAATAAGCACAGTTATCTGCAATCATAAATAATAAAAGTTATAGATCAAGTCCATTGTGTCAACTTCTCTTCTTCTGGGGACACTGTGATTTCCTCCTGCATCGCAAATTTGTGCACTGCTGGAATAGATGCTTTCCCTGAATAGAGCCCAACTCCACATATGCCTATGTCTATGAATGCCACAGCAGGAGATTTTTATTGTCCTCTTTGGCTCTTGCAGGGGAAGCAATCTTTTTTTTTTCCACTAAGTCCAGCATCAAGAGTTGCTGCCATTACAAAAAAAAAGTCTTTTTTTTCTTTTGGTTATTTTCCATCTGTCATTGCTAAAATTTTCTTGACTTCATCTCTGGATGTTAAAAGCTCTGTTTGCAAGAAAACTAAAATGGGCTCACTAAGACTCTGACTTTGATTTTTGTATGCATAGTACATATATTTGCATTTTACATGAATTTTTATGCATGCGATAAATTTATTGGATATCCATTATATGCCAAACACTTTGCCATTAGCTGTGGGATAAGGTTTGTTTTCCCATTTATCACAGATTAAAGAACTGAAAGTAAAAGCAAAAATTACTAAATTATTTCAGAGCACAGATTAGAAACTAAACTTGGATCTTGGCTTTTTTTTTTTTTTTTTTTTGATCCAGTTTAGTGATCTCTGCCCTTAAATAGAAATGTTTTGTCTACTGGCATTTAATATACTTATTGATATAGTTGGTTGAAATCTAGAATGTTGCTATTGGTTTCCAATTTATTCCATTGGTTCTTCATTCCTTGCATATTTTGAATATATATTTTTAAGAAAAAATATTGCTGTAGGGATTGCAATACATATCCTAGTATCTCATCTACCTTAAACACTATGCTACTGTGCATATAATGTTAGAACTTTAGAACAATGTAATTTCTTCCCCCCGTTTTTTGTATGTGATTTTGTTCACATTATTTTATTTCTGTCAATAATGTAACTACACACTTTTATAATAAATTTTCATGTGAATTGCCCTTTAAGGAAATTAAGGGAAATAATTCAATCATGATTAAACACATAATTAACATTTTTCATGAATTTAATGCCATCTTGTGCTTTCTAATTTAAATCTTCTTCAGCTTGAAGAACTTTATTCAGCATTTTTGTGGTGCTAGTGTGTTGTCATTTTTGGAGAATTTTATTCTGGATATTAAAAGAATCCTGTGTTAAGAATTTTCTTTCCTTATCTTTTCCTTCCCTCCACTTCAAAAATCACATTCCATTGTCTTTCAGTTTCCATAAGTTTGACTGATAGATCAACAATATTCTTGAGGATGTTTTACTCACTTTGTCTTTTCTCCTCTCAGAACAATTTTTAAGATCATCATTTAATCTTTAGCTTCAGCAGTCTGATTAGAGTGTCCCTACTAGTAGTTTTCTTTGTATTTGTCATGATTGATGGTTGTTGTCTCTCGTGGATCTATGAATTGATGATCTCCATCTACAAGTTGTTTATCCTGATAACTGCTCGCAGACACAGAAGTTTAAACGGCTGTATACTCATCTATCAAGAGCTTGTCCTTCTCTGGAATTTGGTGTCTCATAAAGTGTTTTTGCATCCACTCTTCTTTTATGGTCCATATAAAAAGTATAATTTTTATTTCATCCATTTATTTCTCTTGTTGGTACCATGAAATCAAAGGTGTTTCATGTTTTTCTAACATCCTAATCTTAAATGGAAGGAAAAAGCATTCCATTTTTGCAATTTGAACAGACTACCTGTAAATTCTATAATATTGATAATCTTATGCTTTCTTTTACATGCAATTCTTCTTTCTAAATGTAAATCTAGTTTTTATAAATTCTGAATTAATTATTTTTCTTTTTCTAAATGCCTTTGTCTGAGCTTTTAATATTATGTTTTTATAAAACCTGCATTTTGAAGCATACTTGTGGGTTTAACTCAAAGGGGAACTATACTATAATTTCCATCTATAGTTTCATCTTTTACATCTTTAAAGTAAATTTCAGAACACATAGACAGATAAAGGTCATGTTTAAAATGACAAGCAAATGCATTATGTTTACTTATATACACATGGAAATAGTAATGTGACATACCACATAAAAGTATGATCAATGTGACATACCAAGTAAAAGAAGAGAGCAAAAAATTAAAATGAACATATATAATCATATAAAATAATACAGTATATGCAAAATCAGTATCATAGAAAATATCTCACCAGGAAAAAGTAATTCAATAGGCTAGAGCACATAAAAAATGTTTTATATTGTTTTGATAATTTTTAGTCCTCCAGAATTCAGTCAGATGAGAGAATGAGTAACTAACATTCATTAAGCATTATAATAGTGTCAACTTCACAGTTACGGTGAAGTTAAATGAACTGAGATAATAAATGCAAAGCAATTTCAATATTACTTGAAGCATAGCAGGTACCATGCTATTATTGTTACTATTATTATTATAATCATTTTAACTATTATTATTGTTAACCAGTTATACAAATCCTTGAAATAACAAAATACATTACAAAAATGTTCTATTGCTTATATTTTCGATAAGTTCTAAAATGTCTTTCTTCCATAGATAATTGAACTAGTCTAGTCAGGAAACTAGAACAAACTAATTCTTTTTTGATGAACTGCTACCCTTCACAGTTAAACTTTTTGTAATAATTGGATAAATACTATGGGTTCTCCACATAAGCATTAAATTTCCAGATTTAATTCACCCCAGAAGCAATTAATAAGAAAATCTCATAGACTATATCTTATTGTCAACTAAAAAAAAGTCAATCAGTGATAAACAGTCTCTTACTTTTAATATTTAAAGATTTATTTATTTATGCACACAAGCTGGGGTACAGGCCAGAGGTGTGGGGTGGTGAGAGGATTCACCAGAGTCATAGTGGGGAGCAGAACAGGCAGATTAACTAAAATATATTGCTGAAGGGAGCAGCAGGCAAGGCAGGAGAGGTCTGCTGCGCCAGGTGGGAATCTCCCTGGCCAGGTATCGAACTTGTGCTGCAGTGGCTCTGGATAGCTTCATAGGGCTGCACTTAACTCATTGCACCAGCAGGGAGGTCCCAGTCTCTTACTTTTAATAAGTTTTATCCTCCTAAGTACATGTAGGAGTTCTATGTAATTTTGAATATATTTTTTTTAATTATATATTGGTCTCAGGGTAAGAAACCAGAGACTGGGGCCTCCCTGGTAGTGCAGGGATTAAAGTCTCAGCACTATCAAGCTATAGTCAACCACTGTGGCATCTCCAGCCAGGGAACTTACCTGCATGATGGAGAAGACCTCTCCTGTGTCCCCACTGCTCCCCTCAGCAGTGTATTTCAGTAGATCCACCTGTTCTGCTCCCCACTCTGTCTCTGATGAATCCTCTCACCCCCCACCACCCCCCACACACTTCTGGCCTATACCCCAGTTCCTGTACTCATAAATAAAAATAAATCTTTTTTTAAAAGAAAGAAATCAGAGACCAGTCCAGCTGCATCCATTAGAGTCCACAGACCTGCAAGCCACCCTTGTCAAAGAAGCTAGAAGCTTTTCTCTGGGGAGGAAGGCTTATATGACTAGGACGAACTGATTGGCCCCACTTACCTGGTAAAGTTTCTACCATTACTGTTCTATTGAGAGAAAGGGAAGGAGGAATTTTGTAATTTTCATAATCTTTGGCAAAAAAACCATACTACTCTGAAACAATTTTAAGTCAATCCTTGCCTTCTGTGTGACCTTTCATGCAAGCCAATAATCAACTTTTCACTCGTTACTAGGATTCCACTTGGTTTTTATGCTTACAATGACCTCCAATATATTATCATATGCCAAGAAACTAGGTCAGATCTTAGTGATAGGAAAGCAAATTCTGGCAACATAAACCATTGTTGGTGTCTGTTTCTTTTAAATAAGATATGAGAAACCGAATCCTGCTGACCAAGTCAATAAACAATGATAATATATCAAAATAAAATTTACAAACAGTTGTTACTTACATACAGTTAAAAACTAAGTATTGAGACACTATAGTTCTCAATAAAGATAATTTACAACAGAAAAGCAGTGTGTGAATTCCATGTTCTTTATTTTTGATATCAAGAAGCAAACCACCTTTTACAACAACAAGCTTCCTGCATCTCAGGTTTAACAGGTGGATTTGGCATCTACAGAAGAGAATATGCATCCATTTGGAGAAAGGCAAATAGTACAGAAGCGTGGCCCAGTTAAAAAAAAAAAAATCTCCTATATTCAGAAGGAAAATTTAGAAAAAAAGCAATGTAAACCAAATGTCTTTGTCAAATGGCACTTAAGAATCTACACAGTCTAACTCAATGGTTTTTGACACACATTTTTCTGTTGGCTTGACTGGCATAAAGAACATGCAGTTCATCAATGTTAGATATTTTCCAGAGAATTTTGACTCCACTGATGACATTGCCTAGTGATGTGGGTGGGATAAAAGAGACTGGGAGGGCATCTGGGGGAGACAGTGTCCTTGTTCTCTTGTTCCTGGAAGGTGATAGGGTGTGTTTTCACTCTGAAATTAACAGAACCTAGAAGGGAGATCTAGTGATGCATAAAAAGAAAGGAACCCCCCAACAGACACAGTTACATGTTATATACGATACCAGTTAGAGAAACAATTACAGTTTCAGTAGTAATATTTTTCTTTCATGTTTTCCTTGCTAAATACTTTCAGGGTGTGTGTGTGTGTGTGTGTGTGTGTGTGTGTGTGTGTGTGTGTGTGTGTGAGAGAGAGAGAGAGAGAGAGAGAGAGAGAGAGAGAGAGAGAGAGAGAGAGAGAGAGAAAGAGAGAGAAAAGTTCTCATAACCTGTGTCACAAATCTCCCCATCTCTGCCAACCAGGGGTCATTCTTGGAAATGATCTTTGATTATATAACTATATAAAGGAAAGAACATAATTTTGATAGCTGAGGGAATGAAGAAGTTGAAGCTGCCTGATTTTTGAGTTCTACTTCCCTTCATCAAGAAATCAGTCCTTAGCAAACCACCAATTTTTTTTCATAGTTGGGGTCCATATTTTCCATGACATCTCGAATATTTAGAAACCATAGTTGAGGCCTTCAAATATCAGTTTAAGACCAAAAAACTGTAATTTGAAAAACTTTTTTTGTTTTTATCTTTTAATCACACAGATAGGTTTTTCATTTAGGTTTGCTTTTCCATGAGTTGACTCTAAGTAATAATTAATATATCCTCAAATGTTTGTTACTACTGCACAATGACAATGTCACTTCTGAGCAAGTTATTTTCTTGCAAAGTGAATTGAGTCAACAATAAGAACATTAGCATAGGCAGAGAGTTTACACTGGCTTCTATTTATGTCAACTCTCACACTGAAAGAGAAATTGAAGTCTTGTTTGACAGTTCAATCTAGAAAGAAACAAGTTCTGTGATTATGTTTCTCTGAATTCTCTGAAACATTTAGTATGGAGAAAACACCTACCTAAAAATCACCTCCCTCTTGACCTCTTGGGTCTACTGAATTGTCATTCCCACTCTCTTCATCTTTTTCTATATTCAGTACTAAATTTATAATTAATTTGTCAATTTCTGAAAGCCATAAAAATCACTCGTGTTGACAGCAACATGGTGGGCCACACACAGAGATGTACAAATGGTACCCTAACCAACAAACTCCACAGCAGCAATGAGGGTTATCTTCACACCACATGGTCAGGTGCTGGATACTATTTAGGTGGCACTGGACAACTGAGTTTTTTTCGGTTATTGTAATGAGTGAAGAAGCTCATATCCTGAGACTTCAGTTAATCTTGTTTAGAGTATTTGAGAGTGGAGAACCTCAATTTCTGCTCCAGAAACTCTATACTGTACTTTCTGGTGAAAAGATTTTTGCCAACATATGGAAAATCCAGAATTCTAGCAGAATGTGGCAACATGGGGACTAGAGAATATACACTTACTATTGAGGAAAGAGAGCTGAGTGGAGAAAATCCCATCTTCTGCTACCCAGATGTAAATTATAGTATGTATCCTAAATACAAATTAAAAAAGTCCCAATCACCAGAAGTTGGTTGATGCACTCCATAGCTGCCTGGTAGCTAACTCATTTCTGGATTTGACAAATCATCTTGTAGAGGAGTGTTTCCATAAAATGCAATACTGTTTGAAGACTTAAAGTTCACTCCAGAGTTAAACTTTTAGACTTCTCAGTGAGTGACCTTGGACAAATATGTCACCTCTCTGACCATTTGTTTTCCCTTCAAAAGGCTGTTAACAGAATGAATACATCAATATATGTAAAGGCTTTAGTAGAATGTCTGGCATATATGTAGATAGGTAAATAGATAGCTGTATTATATATTATATATTGTATTCCATTTAATATATATATGACATCTGCATATTAAATATACAATTTTGCTTAGCACTTCTTTGGCTTAGCACAATTTTGATTTTGATTTTTCTCCATGTTTGTTATTATCCAGTTATCAAGTCTCTTCTCCCCATCAATAAATTAAATCCCTGAATCTCTGTATGGATTCCAACAAGCCCAACAGCATGGCAAATGCAAGCCTCCACAAGTGTTCACTGTTCAGCCTCCCAACACATTCTCCTCTTAGTCTCCCTTGTTTTCCACTTTTATTTGTCTAGATGAAGTATTTTATTTCAAGGTTTGAAAATCTTGTGTCTGAGTATCAATCTCACCTTTGAAGATCATGTGTAACTACATGCTAGAAGAATTTGGCAAATAGGAATACCTCATTATTGTCATTATTTGGAATTCTGCCTAATTATATTATCCTATGTTTATATTTTGGTGTTAATGAATCATTCTACAGAGGGAAATGTTTTAACAGTTTAAACTATCTAGGAATTGTGGATTTGGCATTTTTGATCAAACCTCAACTAATTGACTTGTGTGAATGCATTTGCCTTTAGTAAATTTCACTTTCAGTTAATTTTAGATGATTTTACTTCCAAAAATTCTAGGTACAGAATAAATTTTAAACATTTTTATTAAAACCCTTCAAAACCAGGGGCCTCCCTGGTGGCCTAGGGGGTGAAGTCTCGCCTATCACCACTAGGGCCTGAGTTCTTTCCCTGGCCTGGGAGCTGACCCACATGGCTCAGAATACCTCTCCTGTCCCACCCTCTGGTCTCCTCAGCAGTGTATTTCAGTCACTCTGCCTGTTCTGCTCCCCACTCTGTCTCTGGTGAATCCTCTTACCCCCTTGAACCTCTTGCCCACACCCCAGTTCTTCTATGCATAAACAAGCAAATAAATAAATCTTTAAAAAATAAATAAACTAAAACCCTTCAAAACCTATGTACTCACTGTAAATAGAAGTCTACATGATGACTTTAAAGAGAAACACTTAATGAAGTGCATTCTGGATTTTAGAATGAACCTCTAATATCAATGTAGTTTGATCCTGAACAGATGTGCTTGGGGCAGGATTTGCCAACTTTGATTTAAAGCATCTCATCCTCAAAGAAGTAATCAGAGTTTAATCTTGTCTGTTTCTAGCTCTTCATATCGGAACTGATTTGCATTCACTGGGGAGGAGACATTGACCTTCTAGTTCTGACCCAACTGCATTTCTTCTCCTCTAAAGAAGAGGGAAGCATTTTCCCCCTTTTACAATTTGCTGTGTGATAAATGCAATCCTTATAAATTTTTGCAACCTGTTTGATCTTAAAATATTATCTGAAGGAAAAACTGTTTTCTTATTGATTACTTTTAAAAATAATCCATATCAACCGAACTCAAATAATTTTTGCTTCCAATACTTTGAGACAGATAATTACATTTTCCATATATCCCTTTGTTTATGAAAGTATATTTGGAACAGGAGGAGGAAGAGGGGGAGAAGGGGGGGAATATGGGAGGAGGGGGAAGAATAGGAGAGGGAGGAAGAGGAGGAGGAGAAGGGGGAGGAGGAGGAGGGAGGAGCCTTTCTTCAGTCCACAGTAAATGGTTCATTTTGTTCTCCATGCTCATCCTTTTCCATTCTCTTTATTGCTCATTTCTTGTGGCTGCACCACAGTATAGACTCGGGGGATATTTTAAAATAAGAACAAGTGTTAGATACATAAGTAGGTAGGTAGGTAAGTAGGTAGGTAGATAGATAGAAACAGAAAAAAAAATTAAATTTGATTGCCTAGATTTGTGGAAGCAAAAGTTGTTTAAATGCCTCACAACTATACCCTTTAGTTTACAAAATGTCCATTCCCAAAAGATAAAGATAAAAATTTCTGGAGAAATTTTCTCACTTCCTTGCTCTGTGAATGACTGACTCTAGCTTTTCCTGGACAGAATTCAGAATTGTTGTTTACTTTTCACTGCACATTTTTTTTTTAATTTCTTTAGTAAAGTGTCTTTTGGTTTTAATGCACCACCTTATCTGAGATTTTAAAAAAAGAACACAAACTATTCACGAACGTCAAAGTTACTGATTGTTGAAACTAGATCTCAACCAAGAGAATATAGCAATGTTCCTATGGAGTAGTATTTTGGAGTCCATTTTCATATATCAATGCATTTCCCAGTTGTGGTAGAGCATGATGGAAGACTCAGTGGTGTTTGAACACAGTGTGATCTGCTTGGTTTCATCCATGTCCACATGTAAGTACATGTGGACATGTGTGTGAAGAGAAGAGGATAGTTGTTTATTATTTTAGTTCCTTTGTGGGGTTATATAGGATTTTCCTTTGCTAATTTGATCTATTTTCATTGTAGCATAGGAAAATATTTACTACTAGCCATAGGTTTTATTGTTCCTTAAGTCAGAATAATAAATGTGTACCAGGTTATGTGTGCTGAAAAGTGCTATAACATATTATTCATTTGACTATAACCCTTTAAGAGTAATGGCTTTATCCTATTCACTACTATGTCTAGTGATTAGTACAGTGCCTGATCTCCCTCTCTCTCCCTCTCTCTCCCTCTCTCTCCCTCTCTCTCCCTCTCTCTCCCTCTCTCTCTCTATATATATATATATAATATAACTATTCATTATTTACTAAATGTGTTGATGGATGGATTCAGTAGGCATATAATTCAGAGTTTGTGAACACAGTAGTGATTTATGGCTGAATGGAACACATACTATGCTTTTGACATTTTTGAACCAACTTCTAAATCTTAGGAGTTTCATGTAAAAATTCAGCTTCCCCATTTATTTTAATACTGTTCCTAACTATCAATTTGTCTATTTTTACAGGACGATATGGGAACTCTGAACTCTGCAGAGAACCAGTTGGCTGGAGTTGAGACAGGGCTGCCCTCATGGATGGTGTGGCACATTCTGGGAGGTCTCATCAGCCGGCTGTACGGTCACAGTTTACAGTGAGCTGGGTCTGTCACTCACTGATTGCTCACACCATTAGGGCCATTTGGATTTACAGCCCCTAGTGTAAGTGCATTAAAAGGTACCTGCCGCCGCTGGGCCTCCCTGGTGGCACAAGGGTTAAGTCTCAGCAATATCAAGGTATCGCCAGTCACTGCAGCACGAGTTTGATCCCTGGCTAGAGAGGTGACCCACAAGGCTGTCTCACCCGCTGCTCCCCTCAGCAGTGTATTTCAGTCAATACCTCTCTTCTGCTCCCCACTCTGTCTCTGGTGAATCCTCTTACCTCCACACCTTTGGCCTACATCCCAGTTCTTGTATGCATAAATAAATAAATCTTTAAAAAAAAAAGATATCCACCAACACAGTCATTGACTAACTCCAGAAAGCAACATAAGCTGAGCTATTTACTAATGATTTGATAATATGAAATAGATTTTAGACATTATTGAGAAAGAGTAGACATGGGACAATTTTGATAGAATTTAGTCTCACTCAAGGTGGCCACTCACACTGGATAGGACTGGAACAGAATTACACATGGAAGCATTTCTAGGTTTAGGAATCACATGAGTAAAGGCATAGAATTTGCACAAATGGCATTTAATAAACATCCCACGGAGGGTGTATACTCATCTGGAGATGACAAAGAAGAATAAGAATTCTTGCCTCCAGTTAGATTGGAAAAGTGCTTGTTGTCTATCTTAGGAATTGGAATTTAACACCTCATGTACTGGATGAGCTATAAAAATGTAAGAACAGGAAAGGCATTAAACAAGAAATATTTTTTTAAAGTACTTGAAAAATATACTGATAGCTAAAAATTCAGATACAGGTACAAACTATTCTAGAGGTTTAGCTATAGGAAAACAGTATTAGAATGAATGCTAAAAAAAGTCATAATTTCATTCTCATTGTTAATAATTCACATTATAGAAACTTAAGTATATTTTTAGTAAGTAAAGGAACATCTTAGAAGTCCTAAAAACGTGTTTTGAGAGCAGTATTATAATTTTCCAATATAAATGAAAAAAAGTTAACAACAAACATTAAGGGTTTCTATTCCTAAATCGGCATTTAGCATAATTGAAAATCTCACAAGTTAATGCCAACATACAGATTTATTCTCCATCTATACTTTGGGGACTATGGGAGTAACCTCACATAGCTTTAATGTGGTTCTTTAATGTCTATGTCGGATAAAATGATTGCCACATTTTTCTCTTCCTACCTGTAAGATTTTTTACATTAAAAAAGAAATGATGGCACTCATTTGGACAGCACTCTCCTTTAACAGCTAGGCAAGAGTGATTTAGTACTAAGTTCCATGGCTCCCATTTATGATTATGCGGAACTAAAAGAGGATGTGGTCAGATTGCAGTAAATGCAGTTTACCTTGAAGTTATTACTAAAAGCCAGTCCACTCTCCTTCCAAGGAAAGTATCAATTTTAGGTAATAGAAAAGTTGTGTTTCAGTAAAACTTGTGAGTGTAGGGGAAACTTAGAAGTGCAGTGGTATCTCAGACATATCTTTATGGTAGACTACTCAAGCACATTTCATTTAATGGTACATTATAAGGATTAGTAGTTTGTTTCTTTCTGTTGAGGTTTGAACAGAGTGTTTGCAACTCAGGAAGCATATAGAAGCTTCAAAACTCCTATTGCTGATGTCCTATCATAATGTCAGCATCATGTGTATTACTATCATTATTACATCTTCATTGTCCCTTCTTTCGCGATCCTTCCCCAGTTTAATCTTTTGATCTTTTTCAAATTTGCTTCCATCTGCAATTTTCTGTAATTTCAAAATAAGCCTAAGTAGATAACTTTATTCAAATAGGACTTAGGAAATTAACTGGAGAAAGTTGCTTAAAAGAAATGAAACAAGTTATTTAAGGAAATTATTTCATACCACTTATTTTAAAACATCTTATCTATAGAAGAAAGTGCAAATACAAATTAATCAATATGTAATTTTAATAGGAAATACTAAAATGTTAACACAGGAAGTATTTATCAAGTTAAAATAATTAGAATAAATGTAATTTAGAGCTAAGCATTTCATAATCTATTAATCTAGTAGCCATTTTGGAACTTAATTTTTGCTTTCATAAAACTAGATAAGAGAAACTGAAATATGCTCTTTTATGTAGTTATTAGAGGAATGGTCATTTGGGTTTTCTGTACTAGAATTTATTTTAGATAAATCTCCCATTCGAGATTTATCATAAATGTGTCTAGCAAAGATTTCATGTCAACTATTCTGATAGAGTAACAGAAATCTAATAGAAGAGTTATATGTTAATCATCTAAGTGTAAATTTATCAAGATTAAATTCCAATTCTTATCTAGATTAATAAGCAGCTGGGTTGAAAAATGAGCCAGTCTTCAATACTTTTCATGTTCAGATTACTTCTTCAAATGCATTAGACTAAATGCTTCCTCAAAGACTTGGGAAGAAATGAAAAGGCAACGTGGTTATGTTTCAGAAACTTGAGAATAAGTTCAAAGGGCACTCTGATAACATAATGGATTCTTATTTGAAAATATTTCATTAAAAAGTGGGCTTGAATTTGCTGGAAATAGCTTAAGGTAATAACTATGAAGCAAAGCCAATTTGATTTATTCAGTAAAAGTCCATGTAAATTGAAAGGATAAATTTAATAAAAATATAATTTTAAAGCTACATAGAACAATAAATAGCTAGAAAATGGAAAATATGTATACATAAATCAATGAAAGTTTTCTGACTTCTTTATATGCTTTTTGAACAATTATGAGAATATTGTATAACATTGTTCTAATCTATATGAATATATCCAGAATAATGTGGATAATTTAAAAAATATACTGGCTACAGGTTTTTTTAATTACTGATTTTTTTTGTTTTTTGTTTTTTTTGCTTTCTTATATTAAAGTAAAAAGCTAATCATTTTTATTTTCTACTTTTGGTTAGATGACCCTTACTTCTTTTTATTATAATCTCCCCTTTAAATAAATGACAAAACATCCAGGAAAATATGTCCAAAAGAAAAATCTGAGTTTGAAGAGCAGGCATCTATATCTAACTTTTCTTTATATAGTTTACTAAACGTGTATCAAAGTTTGCCTGGGTATGATGAGAAAATAATAATGCCATTTGGGGCAAAGGGTAAAACATTTAATTGAGATTGTTTATATGTTTTCTTTCTGCAAATGGAAAGGCATAAAACTTATCAGGTACAAAACATTGCTGGTAAATGAAGTGCTTGTTGTGAATTTCTCCCTTGCATTACTTTTAAAAGAATTGTTGTGTCAGGGTCAGCAAATACATTGCATGGGATGTAGAAAGATGAACAACAAAAAAAGAGGATAAAGGAAGACAAAGCAAAATAGACTTCTACAAAAGAGAGAAAAATAATAAAGAGACAGTCAAGAAAAGCAAATAACTTTAAAGAAAAGAAGGAATACACTCGACACAAAATAAATCAGACTGGGTCACAAACAATTACTATGCTTTGTGGTACCTAAAATAATGTCTGAAAAAGGGAATAGCAGAATATAAAAAACTAGTAATGAAATAATTACTACTATCAAAAGAGAGAAGGAACATGTAATTTGGGAAAATGATGAAAGTGTGCACTGTTTATATGAGATGAGGACTGGCATGTCTAAGGAATGAGAATTAATGAATAAAACTCCAAGACACTGTGACAGAATGCTGCTGAGAACATACCATGAGACAGTGAAAATCAGCCTATGAGAGGTAGAGAGATGAGAGAGTCAGCGACAGAATAGCCCACTGGTCAAATCCTGGCAGTAAGCAAACTATATCCTAATATCCATCTGAACCTTATATAACTATATTAGATATAGTTATATTAGATATGGCCATGTAAGATAGAGATACAGATATACAAGCTGTATTTTTATATAAGGTGGAGTTAGAGATAGAGAAGGGTATGTGGAAAGATAAGCAGAAGAATGAATATTCATGTGGCAGAGACCTTATGGGATCTGCAGACCTTGACTATTTATATTAGATTCTTTCCAGAAAATGCTTGTCAATCCCCCAGTCTAGCAGATGAAGGAAATGATGTTTTTGCCATTTATAAATAGTCAGATAATAAACACATGTCTGTTTTTCAAGTGGTTTTGTTTGTTGTTGCCTTGGAGAATGTTATAATGGCTCAGTTTTGCCTTTTTAAAAAGCAACTGAAAGTGACCTGTATGGATTAGAGGCAGAAAAAGCAAAATTTTTGCTTATGAACAAAAATGTTCTCAAAAACTTCCATTACAGATAGACATTCTCATGGAACTGAACATTTATAAATTCAGTGAATCCTGATTAAGTGACTACTCCTTCCTCCATATATCCCCAGGCATTATTAAGGAATTTCTTGGTCAATATTCCTTGTTTTAGTTTTCACATTTTAACTACAGAAATTTATTGTGCAGTCCATCCTACTGGAAAATCACTGAATTATATACCATTCTATTTGGGCATTTAATTTTTCAGAAGTTAACAAGTATGGACAATCAGCTCCTCAGATTCCACTTTAAGTTTGTGATTGAATTGCTAAAATTAGGTGATTTTTTATTATCACACATTATTTCTCTTTATAAAACTATTTGCACTTGCCTTGCATAATCAATCACGTGTAAATTCTTCACATTTATCATGAAATGGTCCAGCTTTGAAAAATCAGTTTTAGAAGTTTTGGAATGGGGCAATGGTGTACTTATGTATTAAAAAGTTCAGATGTGTAATATTTCTGAGCCCAATGTCTCCATTACTGATTCCAACCCCCCAATGGTGTCACTGAACATGAACTTAAGAAGGCAATGTGCATAATTGCCTTTGTAAGCCAATAGGAACAAACCCAATACTGAACAGGTTTAGAGTCTTAACACTTTAAGGATTTGTTATAAACATTTGACCCTGTTCCTAAAATGTAGTGGTCTGGTCTTTCTATTCTGGGAAAAACAGAATGGTTCATGAAGACTGTGTGTCCCATCATACTATAGGATTGAGATTACTTCATTATAGAAAGAAAATCAAGTTAAAAACTGGAATAATTTCCAAGAGAAATTTCAGTTTTCTGAGATGCTACATTGAGAATGGGACTTCAAACACAAATAGCAACCTTACTATTGGTTTTTCAGACCCTGACAAATGTCATTGCACCTCAGATCCATTCCTTGTAAAGCTTCACTTTGATCTGAATATGCTCATCATAAATATGGATTTGTGTTTCATAAATATTCAATATTAAATTGAATATTTCACAATACTTAGGCTCAATTTCACACGTAGCAGGGAAATAACTTCAGGGTAACAAAAGGTTGCAATGAGTTTGTTATGTCTTCTTAAAATATAAAAACAAATTATAGGCGCTATTTTCCAGAAGAATGTGCTACTAAAATTTGAACAGTTTTGAATTGCTTGCCTTCAAATAAGAATAAAAGTGATAGAAACAAAGATATTGATACACATGTCAGGGAACATTGGAAATCATAACAATAAAAGAAAAATGAATAAATTCTTACTCTAGACAGTTAAGCAGATTGCTCCTTTAGTTTAAGATACATAAGATTCTTTAAACAAAATGGAGACATGAAATTTCCCTGTTTAAATAAGCTGTAAAGAAAACAATGAAGCTTTGGATGACATGAATATTAGTGATTTCAAATTATCTTAGTAAAAAATGAAATATTTCATCACTATCACATCATTGTGCATCTTAAACGTTTATATTCAATGGGGAAAAGGAAAGATACAGCTATGTTCAGTAATAACGAGTATATTTGCAAAAACCATTAACAACACTATATAAAAAAAGAAACAGAAATATAAGGAGAATACTGTTTATTACTGGTGTCCAAACATCAGCTCTACCACATAGATGTGTACCAAAAAAATAGTACAAGTTGGGTGACTACTCCCTGCTAGGATGACCAACATTCACTGCCCTCTTTTGTGCCAACTATGATCTTTCATGAGAGAGAAAGCTTGCGGGACTTACCTGAGCTACTTAGCACAGCAGTCTCACTGATTCTTTGAACCATTGAAAAAAAACACAAGGTGGGGCCTCCCTGAGTGTGCGGGGGTTAAGTCTCAGAGCTATCAAGCTATCACCAGCCAGCCAGCCACTGCAGCATCAGTTCCATTCCCAGTCAGGTTGCTGACCCACATGGCACAGCAGACCTCTCCTGCCTCTCCCACTGCTCCCCTCAGCAATGTATTTCTGTAGATCTGCCTATTCTGCTCCCCACTCTGTCTCTGGTGAATCCTCTCACCATACCCCCACCCCTGGCCTATACCCCCATCCTTATATGTTTAAATGAAGAAAAATAAATAAATATTTAAAAAGAAAGATTATCCACATGAGGGCATGTGATGAGTACAGAACTGGACCAAGTGATTTTATGTAATAATTTTTAAGCTCTGCCTACCCTACCAGTGTTGTATGATGTCACTTGATTACTGATCTAACGCTAATTTTGATGACATTGATGATGTCTTCATCATTATGGCTCCAGAACGCCATGGTCTCTCCGGCCAATCAAATTAGGAGATAAGTTGCAATTATAAAATTGGGTAACACTCTAAAAATTGTTCGAAAAACTAGTAGTTAAACTCAAAAAGTAAATTGAATGGATTGTAGAGCCATGCAATTAAACTCAGAAGTGTCCAGAGCACCATGTTCTGGAAAAGTCAAGAAACAATACTTCAAAGCAGCTATTCATTCTTTATATCATATAAAATTCCTCAGCTAAGAAAATGATCACTGATTTCAACAATGTTAAAATTATCATGCACGAGGATATTTCACCTTTCACATTACATTCATGTATCTCTCCTAACAAGCGTTACTGTTTGTCACTTGGCAACTTAAGTCTTTTCTCTATTAAAGTTTACTGTGTTTTAGTTAAAAGGAGCAAATGGAATCGGCCATCAAAAACATGAAAAAAAAATCAAAAAATGAATATATTTTACCCTAGTCATTAATCTGTAGACACAGTTATAGGAGCTGATACGAAGGACATGTAGTCATAAGACATAAAACAAATTGAAATTAGGATTAACTTTTCTTATCTCTACAGAAATAATACTTACATTTCTTCAGTTATTAACCTATAATCTGTGAAATTAACTTCTTGGATTTTGGTATACTGAGTGACTTAAATGTTTTTTCTATGTACTGTTAGGTTTTTATCTAATATAAGTCCATGTGTCTGAAATAGCGGCCAACACAAGTGTTTATAATACTATAGAATCTTCAGAATGCATTGGAGCTGTCACTTTCTCTATCCCACTTTTGCCAACAAGACTTTGTCTTTGAGTGTGACATCCTCTATTCTATTCTAACATCTGCTCCTTATTTCTGGCACAAATCATTACTGGGACATGCTGTTTTCATATGACGAAAAGTGCTGTAGTGAGAGTACAGGAAATACACAGAGGGTGTTACGTAGCAGCTATACATTTGTGGTGTTCTGTCCGATTTTCTAATCCAAAAGCATAACTGGAACATGGGGTGCAGGGTGAGGGGTAGAGTAGAATGGATCAGCCGATCCTCATGTTTCACATTCACTTCCATTATCCTTAATTAATGAGTGATCCATTACCCTTAAATTAATTGATATTATTCCAGAATTCTGGCCATGAGTCAACTTATAATCCTAGTTTGTGCTGGTGTGTAGTGGCAAGCAAAGAGAAATCTTCTTCACATACATCTCAAGAACCAGTTGAAAGAGAATATGCCAATCACCACCAGTTACTTTTAAATAAAAGATGCCCCAATCTATAGCAGATGGAAAGGACCTGCTCCACAGCGATTCTTGGTGTAAACAGGGTATTGTGAGGAAGGCTGTGTGTAAAGTATTACAGGGACACCAAACCAATCGGCTTGATGAGAAAGGAAACTTCACAGAGCACTGCTATATGCATTCTTGTTGATCTGCTTCTCTGAGAATCTATGGTTCTTTTCTTCCTTAATTGAATTCCTATATACTTCAACTGACTCTTCTGACATTTTGTGACATAAACTCTTTTGTGCATACTAAGGGAAAATTACATGCATGCTTCAAAAATTTCAGCTTTGTGTATTTTTTGGGCTTTGTTCTTTCATCCAACTTGGCTCCCCTGCTTAATCATTCCCATTAATGCAATCAATGTGGCTTATGTTGCCTTAATGAAATCTGGGATGAATTGATAATGGCTGTAGGATAGTCCATGCAGCTCAGGAAGTACACACTTTGAGTTTGTTTCTTTCTTTCTCTCTGACCTTCCAATTAAACTTGAGATTTTGTATTCTGCCCCAGAATTCAACTGTCTCCTTGTACATTTTTTAGAAACTTATCTCTGTTCTTGACATAAATGCAAAGCAAGCAATTTGCCATATTTCATGGAGAGCTGACATAACTAGAAGCCCTCCAAGTGCTGTCTTTATTTTGGCATTGGCTGAGACCTGGGTCTGTGGCTGCTGAAATGTCAAAGGCTTTGTGTGAATCCTCTGTCCTTTATGTCACTAGAGAAAGCAGCTTCCACTGCTTTTCAGCTTAATTTCTTCCATTATCTTTTGCCCACATGAAGTTTTGTTCATTTAAAGTTTGTAAGGAAAATTGAGCATTAGCATTAATGGTGGCATGTAATCATCCCGAGGGCTCCAGGAAGCTGCAATTTAGGCAGCAAACTAAAGTTATAAAATAGGTATAGAGGGAAGGGCCATTCTTCCTAGTTACATTCTTTCTTTACTACTTCTTTTTAGAAAAATATTTTTAAGCCCCCTCAAGCCCTAATACCTAGGATAATATCTTACATAGAGCCAAGAAAGTTGGCTTTTAGTAGCATTATTTAAATTTGAAGTAAACAAAAAGAGGTCCCTCCCCCCAGAATATTTTCCACGTCTGAATTCCAAGTGAACTTGTTTAAAGATGTGATGGGCATTCGTTAGGGCCGTGCAGTGTTCCCAGCCCCCACTACAGCAGTCCCTTGGATTAGCTATTGGGAAGGGCTGGATCTAAGCGACCAGGTGAAGCTCTTTAACCAGAAGGCGGGTGAGCCCAAAGGCTCCTCTGAGCTATGGAAGAGAGACATGTAGAGATGCCTGGAAGAGACACGGGGGTGAGAGACACGTGGGGAGGCTGACAGTGGCCGCAGTTATCCTGACGTGGTCTCCCCTTCTGTCCCAGCTCTCTGGGGCCTGCCTTACACCTTTCTTGCCTTTTTCTATCAGAAGGTGCCTTCATTTTGTGGCAAGTTTTTGGGCCTCAGCAACCCTATTTAGGGCCAACCCTGTTTGGCTGGGCATTTACCCAGGTGGGGATGGAAGGTTTTAGAAGTTTTATTGTGAAACTTTTACTAGGAATACACTTTCTTTGCCTTTCTCTATACTCACTAATCTCTCACACTAGGAGTCTGCTTCTTTTGCCCTTATGCAGTGGATGGCAGTACCCCATGGACCCCTTAAGTCTGGGGTCCCTGGCTGTCCTTGGTTATGCACTAACATTTAATAAGCAGAAAGAATTACAAATGCCCTATAAGTGAGGACAAGTCCTGAGAAAGAAAGGATGAGCATAAAATATAAGACTGGGAATAAAATATCATCACGCCTTTTTCTTGTCTCTATAATGAAGTCTCTGGAGTGCTGGTTGGAGAAATGTAGTACTCACTAACCCCAAGGAAGTGGATATTGATCTCTTATTATTTCTCATTTTAACACTTTGTGGTCTGCTCACGTATTAATACGTGTTTTTGTCACCAGTATCAGGTGGCCGCTCACATGTTAATACATGTTCATCTAGTCTCCGGTTTTTCACGCCACGGTGGATTTATTTGGAACTATTAGGAGCAATTTCTTTGATAGTACTCAGTCTAGAAGTTTTAATCTCTATGCACTTAAAATTTCATTAAAATATATCCAGTAGTTCAGGAGTTGTGTGTGTTTTCTTGAATGCTTATACCATTCATGCGGTGGCACACAAAATGGCCGGCCCCAAGGGCTGGTAAATTTAAAAGATCACAGGCACACAAAGTGTTAATTCCTATTGTCCTTTCCCAGCACTGCCAAGGATAGACATTGATGACAGTCCCAAGCCTAAATTTGCTCTCGGTGAGTTACATTCCTTCCTATGAATGCTGCAGAACAGAGGATAGTGGAGAATGGTAGTTGTTCTCTCCTGGCTTTCCAGCTTAAAATTCCCTTGGCTCACATTACCACTCCCTGCTTTTCCTACAAAGTGGATCCATCTGCTTCTAACCCCAGCCCTTTGCTCCTGGGGATGGAGGGGAGAGTGGGCAGGCAGAGGGTGAGGCCTCTCCCAACTTCATTCTGGTTCTTATCTCCACTTACCAGCCCCCTTCCCAAAGGCTTGCATAGTTGCACAGCTCGAAAAGTAGCCACATAAAATAGAGATTTAAAACGGAGAAAAGTGAAAATAAATAAATAAATAAAACACTCCAGGTGAGATGTTCTTTAAGCTTTTGCTCCTCTCTCTAATCTGCCTGCTATTGCATGCTTTTCAACGTTCTTTGCTTTAGGTGTAACAGCTCTTATTTGGGCCTTACTTTTAGTGCAAATTGTAGGAAGGAGAGGCATGGTGAAACTGCCAGGGGGCTGGGGAGGAAGGGAAGCCCCAGTGTAGGAACCCAGTGTAGGAACCTGCACACACAGCACAGACTGTGGCCACACTGTGTGACTGATGGTGTGTTCTCTTTAAACTAAAACTTAGTTTTATTTTTTTAATTTTTTTAAAGATTTATTTATTCATAGAAGAACTGGAGTGTAGGCTGGAGGTGCTGGGGGGTGAATGGATTCACCAGAGACAGAGTGGGGAGCAGAACAAGCAGATCTACTGAAATACACTGCTGAGGGGAGCAGCAGGTGAGGCAGGAGAGGTCTGCAGCGCCCTGTGGGTCAGCTCCCTGGCTGGGACCAAACTCGTGCTGCAGTGGGTCTGGACAGCTTCATAGTGCTAAGGACTACATCAGAGAGTGAGAGATCGCAAAGAAGAAAGATTCGGCCTAAGCAGCAGAGGCAGGATGGTTACTGGCTACTTACGATTAGGTGACTTGCAGTTAATCACAATGAGTAGGATGCAGCAAAATGTGTAGCCGGAGTTAGGGAAGAGCAGTGCAGGAGGTTGTAAAGAAGCAGGTCCAGGTCTCGTGTTATAATCCTAAAAGGGGGAGGCCGCGGGGTGGGGCATGTCGAATGCTTAGCACGAGTTCCTGCCTTGCTGCACCCTTTGTCTTGCAGTTGGCGGGACTAGAGCTAACCCGGGGTGCACACCAACTTATCCTGTCACGGGAGTCTTCTAGAAAGTGGCAGCCGGCCCTAATGGCCTCTTAACTGGCTGACCCGTGCCCACTGTTTTTAGCGGCGAGAAAGAGACCTGGTTTGAAAACAGAACTCAGGAGCCAGCTCTGTTCCCGAGGTGGAGAAGGAATGGCGGCTCGACTGAGAGAGATCAGCGAGGTAGAGAGGCAGAGAGAGAGAGGCATGAGGCGCCCACCGGGTCGGGCCTAGGGCAACTGGGAGGCCGTTCCCCCACGTTTTGGAACCCGCCAAAGAGTAGCCTTGGCCTGGGCCCCTCAGTCCGTGCAGGACAGCCGAACAGTCGCCGAGCACCAAGTCCTCCAGGGAAAGAGAGCTCATAAGAGGACGAAGCCAGAAAAGCTGGAGAAATCTTACCCGTGACGAGAAATCCACACGTCGGGCGCCAGATGACGTCAATTTTTAGCGGCGATAATGAGACCGATGCCCTGAGAAGTCCCTCATGGTCGCCATATGATGTCAATTTTGGGGGTTGATGGAGAGTGGGGTTCTTGGGTTCACTCTGGGAAAGGTTTCACCAGAGCTCCCCTTTCAGCAGCATGCTGTGAGTTTCTCAGGCGAGTTTCTCCTCAAGACAGAGACGTTAATTATATTTAAAGAACAGGTTTATTAGGGAAAGAGAAGAATAAAGAAGCACCTGTGTAGTCACAGGTGGGCGAAGGAGTGTTGCTCCCATCATTACAGAGATTGCCCTGATACAGTTTCTTTGGGAGGGGCTCACGCCTTCCAGGAGGGGCTTGTTTGTTGTTAATCATGCAGGATTAGAAAGGGGCCAAAGACTGTCCTGACACTCTTTACACTCCCTCTAGCCTCTGATACCTGCTTGAAGTGATTATGTTAATCCCTTCTACCCCCAGCTCCTGTGTGGGTCAGGTTTAACTCTTGTGATCCCTTTTTCAAGTTCTATCTCCTCCATCACTGAGATTTAACCCCTTGTGCCAACAGGGAGCCCCAAACTCTTGCTTTGATTTGGGATTCTTGCCCTGATGATGCCTGAGTGAGTATCAGACACTGACGCCATCAGCTGCAGCAGGTTCAAGTTGACTGAGAGTCTGATAACAAGTTTTGGGGCAGAACATGATGAATACCAGCAATATCAGCTGTGACGGGCTGTTCTGATGGGCTGTTTGCTTATGACTAGGTGTCTTTATCTAACCGAGTATTAAAAGGCCAGCTCAATATGAGAGGGCAGAACAATCTCTTCAGGGTGCTATGCCCACTGTTCTCTCAGACCCATGGCCAGCAATCTGAAAAATAAAAGCAGTTATAGATTTAATTCTTGTCTCTACTTATTAGCTTTAGTGACAGGCAACAGAACAGAGCCCTATTCCACTAACAAAGTGACTCCATCTTGTCCAGAGCCTAAAACCATAACCCATTTTTGAGAAGATATGGTAAATTTCAAAGGTGTTTGGGGACACATAGAGATGTCAAGGGATTAAAAACTAGAGTTTTCTGTTCCAATCCCCTGGTACAGAATCCTGGAATATTAATCAGTTATGGTCTAAAGCATCAAGGCAATTCGAAGCTTCTTTCTTTTTCAGGAAAAATATGATGATGTCACTGTGGTTCTGACTCAGTCCCTAATTGGACTATAACAGGGTGGTCCCCAGGAAAAGGGAGTGTTCCAGTTACCCTGCCCCACCCAAGGGAGGCTGGAGATGAGCAGGAGAGATAAGAATCTGGAGAAGAGAGAAGGAGAAAGGGAGAAGAGACTGGAGAAGGAAGGAAGCAGGATGGAGGCCAGTAGAGGCACAAGGAGCAGAGAGACATGTGAAGAAACTGCACTGGCCTGGGCTGGTTGAAACAGATGTGGACGAGAGACCTGTGGGGAGCTTAACAATGGCAACATTGATCTTGATTTTGATTTTCCTCTTTCCCCTCCAAATTTGTCTGTTTCTGACCCTTTTCTATGGGTCCCTGCCATAAGGTGTTTTAGACTTGGGGCAGGCTTTCGGGCCTTGCCTTGGGCCAATCCCATTTGGGTGGACTTTTACCCACGAGGTGATGGGTAACATTGAGTGCTTGGTTTTGAAACTATATTCTCTATTTTTTCTAATTGTATTAAAGTGTCTTTCCACTAAAGGTCTTAGACGTTTTATCATGATGCGGCAGATGGCAAAACCTATTTAGAGGGGGCAGGTTTGGGGGTTCTGGGGTGCCCCTCTCCCTGCCCTGTAGCAGGATGTCTAAAAGGGATTTCCCATCTATGTGCTTCTTCTCAGCCATCTAGCAGAGGGGAACAAAAACCATTGGGCTTGGGTATTCTTAATCCCCTGGGGAGAGACCAGGAAGATCCACAGCTTCACAGCTGTCACCTCTGAGGGCAGATGTAAGTGCCAGCAGTGCCCTGGCATAGGCTCTGGCTTGCTGTGGGCACAAGCAGACAGCTCCATCCTCCAGCCCCAGCTGTGTGCTCAGAGTTGGGACCGTCTGCGGGGTCTTCACGGGACTTTTCATCTTTGAATCCTTCATGTGGAAAGAGTAGACTTTTTTTTTGGCAAGTTTTTCTCTGCTGTTGGTGGTTCCACACGCCTCTTCAGTGCCCACTCCAGAAGTAAATAGGAGCTAAAACAAAACCAAACCAGAAAGGTAACCCCTTATCATTCCTAAAGTCCTCAGCTTTCAGTCAGTTTGATTTCTCATTCCCAACTTTCATAGTTCTCTACTCATTACCTGTTGAAGAGTTTCTGGGGTGTTAGATGTATTTAAAGGAAAAGAGCAGAGAAAAGTGAGTCTGTCATCCCCAAGAACCTCCTGACCATCTTTTCATGTGGTCAGAGAAGGGACATTTCTAGGGATGGAAATGACAAAAACACTGGAATTGAAGGACCCCATGGGAATATGCATCTTCTGACTTAAACAGGGTTACATTGAAGGTTGAATGATTCAAATTCAAAATCGCAGCAGCCCTTGGCAAATCCCTAGATAGTATCAAATGGTGGGCACTTTCGAAAAAAACGTTATCATCTGGTGGAAAGAATTGCACACAATCCACCTTTAAATGTACCCTCTAAAATTCTATTTCTCCCAAATGTTGTTAATCCAAAATTAATTGAACTTCAAGAAAAATTTAGGGCCTCCCTAATGGCACATGGGTTAAGTCTCAGCACTATCAAGCTATCCACAGACCACTGGGCATGAGTTCAATCCCCAGCCAGGGAGTTGATCCACATGGCGCAGCAGACCTCTCCTGTCTCCCTGATGCTCCCCTCAGCAGTGTATTTCAGTAGATCCGCTTGTTCTGCTCCCTACGCTCTCTGGTGAAGCTTCTCCCCCAGCCCTGCACCTCTGGCCTACATCCCCGTTGGTGTATGCTTAAATAAATAAAAAGAAAAAAAGAAAAGAAAAAATTTAGAAATGTCTGGAGATTTTGTGTGTGACATGACAATGTGTGTGACATGATGGTATGGACCAGCAAGGGGACATCCCTCCCCGGTAAGAATATAGAGGAATAAATCCATCTTCACGGCACTTTAGAACTACCATTTTGTTTGTAATAAAACTTCACAAGTGCTCCACAGGCTACAGCTGTTATTTTATTATATAAAGATGGTTATTACTGAAATGAAAGTAAGAAAATAAGAGAGGCAGATAAAACTTATTTTAATGGATGTGGGCTCACCGATGTTTGCCTTTAATGTATGGTACTGATTAGGTAGCTTTCTGCTAACATGTCAGTAATGGTAACATTAGGCGCCTCCACCTCCTAACTTTAAATTAACATAATTGAGATGTACAAAGCAGAGGGAAGGACTCTCGCTATGGTTTGGTGAGAACCAGCCACATTGCAGTCCTTTCCTTTAAATGTTATATAAATCCTTCAGCCTTTACGAAATAAAGTGCCAAAAAATAAAAAGAAAGCTCACCTTCAAGGATTCCTAATGAGAATTTTTCTAACTATGCTGTCTGTTACCAAAATATGTGCCCTCATAATAAAAATATATTTCCCTTTCACACCTAAGATTTTATGACTTTTGTTTAATAACATGGAAATATTTTAGACTTTGTAAGCTCCCTTCATAGTTATTTGCATAAATAAGAATTGATGTTTATATTATGGAGAATAATAAAGATGCATCATTATAAACTAATTTGATTTTTTTATATCTATAAATAAGTGATAAACATTTGCTGATTTCAAAAATGCCTTTGGAAGATACAAATATATTTCCTTTAAGGATGCATTAATGCCATTTAGTGGACTCAGTTGTAAGCTAGTGAGACCGCTTTGACTAAACCATTCAATTTCCCTGTGCCTCAGTTTCCATATTGGTTAAATAAAGTTAATGGCAATTGACTATCTCCCAGGCATATTTAAGAAAAAAAAATGCTACAAACTCTAAAGGAAGTTAAACAGCACAGGTTGACACATAACTTATTATTTAGTGATACAAGGGCTAAGATGGAAATTAGAATGATATCAGCACTGAACTAACTGGACATAAATTCCTGATTGAGAAGCATAGAGACAGGTATGCTCACTTCAGCAACATTCCCCATGAGTAGCCTGCTTGCCACATGGAAGCAACAGTTCTACACAGATGCCCCTTTGCAATATTTCCTATTCATCTATAAATATGTCATCCAGTTACAAATGAGTTCCTTGTACTTAGATGCACTACTCCAGACCCCAGAGACAACCCCAAATTAATATAAACTCTAAAAGTTGCATGCTACCTAAAAGTAACACTTTTACTAATCACTTCTCAAATTAGATTGTCATGCCTAAACTTCCTCTACATAGAAATTCTAGAATCTGGGCCTCCCTGATGGCGCAGCGGTTAAGTGCTGCGCTGTGGAGCTGTGGGCAGTGGCGACAGAGTTCCATGCCCAGCCATGGAGATTCCCACATGGCATGGCAGACCTCTTTTGCCTCACCTGCTGCACCCCTCAGCAGTGTATTTCCATCAATCTGCCTGTTCTGCTCCCTGCTCTGTCTTTGGTGAACCCTCTCACTGCCACACGCCTCTGGCCTGTACCCCAGCATTGTATGCATAAATAAATAAATCTTTAAAAAATAATTCTAGAATCCACACCATTCCTCTAGCAGCACAATGATCTGTTTGTAGGAAAACAAAGTACGGGTGCAATTGTATGTGCTTTGCAAATTGGCTGATTGACCAAGTTATTTCAAGTCTTCTGACTTAGCAAAGATTATGTGACATGTCACAACCCCTCAGTACTTGGAAATTACACCGAGTCCCTTGATGCCTATGTTGGAGACAGCGAAAGGATTTGTAAATTCTCCAGGTACCCCTAGCTTGTCCTCCATCTTGTTGCCTTTGCCAAAGAGGACTTTAGCATCTTGATCCAGGTCACCCCGCTCTCTAGCTCATTCCATCCCAACAAGAACAGTAAAAGAGAGTTAAGTTTGCTGCAGAATTTTAATACCTGCCGTTTCTTTTGAGGGAAAATTATTTGGTTCTTTCTTGAGGTCAAAGGAATTACAGAAATTCACAGTGAGCAAAGACTGAATCATTTTCATTCTTACTTGGCTGAAGGACAAAGCTTATGACTGCTGTTTAAAATTCTGTTGTATCCAATATATATAACAATCTGTTGGCTACAAAACTGTTCATCCTTCAGTTGATGGCCCATATGGTTACAGACCCCAATAAAAATGAGGGACAAGACCAGTATTCATGTGTTTTACCTTAATATTCATTATGCTGCTTGTTAGGTATTCCTATGGGCTGCCTAAAAATATTAACACTCTTACAGATAAAATTATTCCAATATGTTGATTCCATTCACCCCAGGTTCAATGTGAAACACTGTACTTCATGTGGGGGGAAAAAAAATTCCCAAACTGGGGAAATAAAAGCTTTATAATAATAATAATAAAAAAAAATACTGTTTTCAAGGCCAGAATAGTCACATTAATTAAGAAACCAGTGCAACTTTGCTTAAATTACTTCAGCCTCTGTATTTGAAGAGGCTTATTAAATAGTTATATCCCTGTTTATTTAAAGAAAGAATTTTATTCATTTGATTAAACTATTTTTATTGTGCAGAATAACAGTATAATAATCCTATGTATTTCATTTCTCTCAGGTCCCCTCTCCCTCTCTACCTCCTCAGAGAGGTACACGTGAAGAAAATGACTAAAGTAAATACATTTCCAGAGGTTCAAAACAAAAGTAAAAAAGAGGATCAGTAAAAAATTGCCAAATGCTTCCTGACAAAAGTTCCTCATAAGCATCAGTCTCCTGTATTTGTTTAAAATAATTCAGAATATCATCCAAATACTTTTCCTCTGCAGTATGAATTACTTTCAGCTGACAAAGTGAAAGTTTCCACTCATCTCCAATTCTCATCAAGTAAGCAAGTTACCCATCCAACGGAAGACAATGAAGTTACTGTTCATCTTCTTTTGCTTCTTTGGTAGCTTTCAGAAAAGTCATTGGTTTCTTTCCTAGGATCAAGCTCTTTTTTTCAAAGAAGATCCTTCACATCCCAAAACTAACAGTCACGTGTGCTAAAGCACATGACTTGTATTAAAAAGCAAAGAATGTTGGAGCCATATGCAAAGTTGAGCTAACATTTGGCTTTTTACAAGCATTTGGTGGTGGTGGTGTTTTCAAGTTTATTTATTACAAGGACACCACCATTTACTTTGATGAGCTTCTCAGTTGTGAATCTGAAACATTCTTTGGAGAAGAATTAAAATGGAAGATCTTCTTTGAATCTTTCTTGTTATAATCTGATAAAACAGACAAAGAAGTTATGTTAGATTTTGAAGCCTCTTACAAAGAATCCAATTACATAATATTTACTATTTCATGTTAGGACACATCGACATGAAGCTAAGGAAACTCAAAGTATGGGACTCTATTTTCACTGACATTTGATTAAACAGAGTCACATCAAAAATAATATTAACCTAGGGATAATTATTAAGGCATTGCATGGGAGGTGATCAAATAAGTTCTGTGCATTTTTCTTTGGTGATTAGGAAGTATCTTAAGTCAATTCAGCACTCTCTTTTGGTAAGCTACTAAACAGATATAGGAGTAATTTCCTTTTTTAAAAAAGGAAATTATCAATTAATAAGACTAAAATTTTAGCTTGATGTTCTACTGGAGACTGACAAAGATTTAGAAAATATCAACACTGCAGATTATAAAAAATAGCTAATATTTAGGTAGGAAATGCATTAGGTAATTGTTTTTTAGAAAAGTACATTTCAAGTTGTTTTGAATGCTTAAAAGGCTAATTTTAAAATCAATTTATTTAGCAATTTTTGCAGATATGCTGTGTATGGTAATATGACATAGGATGAAGGCTAAAAGCCTGGGGTCATAAGCAATGTAAGCACTTTGTCTGGTTCAGAGGAAGAGCAGTATGACCAAAAATGAAGTTAACCAATTTGGCTCTTCCAGAATCTTTTCTGTAAAAATTGTCCAAAATGACCATGATTACAGTGTGAGTTTGGATTCGATGACTCACTCTCATGTCTGTTTCTTCCTTTTTCTTTTGCATATTTTCAATCCTACTTTAAAGTTGAACTATTACCACAATTATCTACCCACACTTTACCAAGTTTTATCAATTGTTAATGGCTTACAACATTTATTTTCTTATTTCTCTCTCTTATCTCTTTGTGTGATCTTTAATCAAGACTATTTCTTTGATACATTCCATAGTTCCTCAAGGCTTGGTTCGCTATGTCAGTTTGCTGTCTGTGTATCAGACTGGTTGAGGATCATATTCCAGCTCAATGACTCTATCTTTTATCATCTCCATCCTGTTATTGAGATCATAGGATGTTTATTTTTTATTTTTAATTTAAAAAGTATGTTTCAGCTCTTTTTTTTTAAATGTCACTTTTCTGCTAAGAATGTCTCTTTGTTTCAAGGGTATTTTCCTTTATGTCATGAAGCATTGTTATGATAACTGCATTAAAGTCTTTCTCTAAAACTAATGTTATATATCAACTATATCTCTAAAAATAATGTCAGTCAAAAAAGTCTTTACCTGAAAATTTCAACAATTGCTTCATCTCAAAATTGATTCATCTATTATTTTCCTTAAGAATTGGCCAGATAGATTCATTTGATTATTGCATAATTTTAGGTTACATCCTGAATATACAAAATATTGTGCTGTAAGACTCTGGGTACTACTAAATTTCTGTTATCATGTAAATTCTTTGATTACTTCAAGAATCAGTCAACACAGTTAGATTCATAAAATATACCTGTCCTGGTTGGTAGTTCAAATATTGGTTCACTTTTCAAGATAAAGGATATGTTCTTTTTACCTTTTCCAGTTATGTGTCACTCAGGACTAAGTTTAGGTTTTTGTAGAGGCTTCTAGTGTAATTTAGTTCCTAAAGCCTTAGCTATGTTCATTGGTCTGTACTATACTTTTGTACCTTAGCAGGAACTCCAAGGTTTGTGCTAGTTCATGCACAGAATTAGGGGATTCTGCTTCAGTTCCTTCTTTCTGGGAATCTTTTTACACATTTTGGTTCTTAGGGACCCTTTTCTCCTGTCTTATTGTCAGAAATATAGCAGTGTGCTTAAAATTTTGGTCACCAAATTGTCTTCTGTAAAGTTGCTTTTGAGAGGCACCATTATCAGAGTAAAATAATAAGAATGAGTCGTAGAAAAAAACAAACAGAATTTCATGTTCCAATCACCTGATTTAGGATATCAGGAATATTAACCAATTACGGTTTAAACCATTGAGACAATCCAAAATGTCTTTCTCTTTTTCAGAGAAAGAAGTGATTTAGTATCCAATTGCTTTTACCATGAACATTTGCATTAAAGGGTGATGGCCTTCTGTTTGTGTTAAAACACAACTTCAATGTTTAAAGTTCACATGGAATGCAACTTTGCTACCCATATGTTTGATATTTAAAGTACATGGTGTTCTCTTCAGCCAACAATTCAGAATAGCTATACTAAAAGCTTTTCTTAGGTTATTGTATCATTAATTAATTATGATCCAGATTTTCTCAGGAGTTCATTTAAGAAATCAGTATTGAAGCTTTGGTGCAAAGACCATATTAACTCTGCATTCTAGCTCTGCAAACTCCATCAATCAGTAATAGTAGCTGGGTATAAGTGAAAGTACTCCTCAGCCATATTTTCTCAATTGTTTCAAAAATGCTTTTTACTTTATATAAAGATGTTTCATACCTGCATTATTTATTTGAACAACATTTGTGTCTTTGCTAAAACCAGAATCAAAAGCATTAGCCATTATGTTAGCAAAGTTCTCTTTCCTGCTACCATCTTTATGTTGGTTAGTTGCTTAGGAAGGGCTTGGGGAGAGGAACGATATCTCAACAAATGAATTTCCCTGATTTATGTTGTTTAACAAAGAAAAAAAAGTCAACCAATACTTTCAATCTTGACTTTCAAAAGGATCAGAAGAAATGTATACCAGTTAAGACAATGTCATGTCAAGAACCTTTATTATCTTTGTTCCTTTAACATGATCTCTGTTCTTTTGTGTGAAATCAACTTGTTTTTTTTTTTTAAAGATTTATTTATTTATACATACAAACTGGGGTACAGGCCAGAGGCGCGGGGTGGTGAAAGGGTTCACCAGAGACAGAGTGGGGAGCAGAACAGGCAGATCAGAAATACACTGCTGAGGGGAGCAGTGGGCGAGGCAGGAGAAGTCTGCCACACCATGTGGGCTTCTCCCCAGCCGACAGCTCCGCAGCTCAGCGCTCAACTTCTGAGCCACCAGGGAGGCCCTGAAATCAATTTGTTAAGGAGTAAGTACAATAAGATAAACTTTAAGTGTATATTTTGATATTTTCTGACAAATACATACAACCATATGGTCATAGCCAAGATATCAGAATAGATATTAGTTAAAAATGTGCTTTCATGTGCCTTTCTACCCTAGGGACAAACTTTAATAAGTTTCCTGTCACTAATATTTTGACCGTTCTAGAGTTCTATATGCATGGAAAAATACAATATATTCTTTGTATCCATCTTTTTTTATTTAGGATCATATTTTTTTAATACCTATATTATTTTCTTTTTCAAATGAAGTGTCTATTCTTAAACATTCTCCCTGTATGGAGTGAGTCTTTGACTTAACTTTATGAGTTTTTTCATTATTAGTAGTTTTCAGAAATTTAATTTGCTATGCCTCGTTGGGGTTTTCTCTGTCTTTATACTGTTTGGGTTCATTGATTTAAGTATTGTGAGGTTTTAGTTAAAATGTGAAACTTTGGCCACTACTTCCTTTCTTTTTTCCCTTTGTTTTTTCCACTGAGACTTCTATTTCCTGTATGTTATTATCTCACAGGTTACACTAATAAAACTATTAAGCTCCTCTCTCTGCTTCTGTTTCTCTTGATTTTTATAGCTATGCTTGAAAGTTCACTGATCTTTTTTCTGCACTATCTAATTTGGGCTAATCTCATTGAGAAAATATTTTATTTCACATGTTATAATATTCTCCTTTACAGATTTCATTTGATTCCTCCACCTCTATTTTAAAACAATTCAATGTAGTTCTTCATTAAATCCATGTCTTTTTTAAAATTCTGGCTAATCTGGCTGTTCGTTGCCAGGTAGTTTAATTATCTATCATTTTTAGAAGCATTTACTTAACTAATTTTTCTACTGGTAATGAACCCCTTTTAAAAATATACATATCTGGAAATTTTTGTTCAATCCTGAACATTGTCTATGTTAAATAATGAGTGTCTAGATTCTATCTGGACTCTGTTCATTCCTTCAAAGAATATTGAATTTTGTTTCAGCTCAATTAAATTAATTGAAGTTCATCTTGATCACCTTAAAACTTATTTTTAAATTTTGTAAGGGGAAAACTGAAACGTTCTTTACTTTAGGAGAAGGTGTGACTACCAAGGTGCTGTGTTCCTGGAATGTCTACTGAATAAATTTGGTCTTCAACAAGGTCACTTCAGAACTCACACATCACTCAGTCCTATATGAGCTCTGGTATTTATTTCACTTACAGTCCCTCATACTTCTTTGTTTGGTACCACAGAGTTTTACTCAATACATGTGAATTAACATTCATCAAATGACTCAAAGAGACCCCTGTGAAATTTTTTGGTGTGCTATTTACATGTACTTCCTGCCTTTCTGTGACTCTTCCTGATAAAATACTTGTGTCAGCTCGATACACACTAATTTCTGTCTTCTGTCTCCATCAGAATCCACGTTTTGTTTGGCTTCCCCTCCTAGCACTGAAAACCAAACTATTCATCCAGGCAAAAGGTCAGGTGGTTGTGAAGCTCGCCTGATTCCTCACTCTGTGGGTCTGCTAATCCTAATTGGCCTGACAGCCACCATTTTGGTTACCTATCGCTGTGTATTCCTATCCAAGATCAGAATTGCCCAGTCAATCAATTACAGGAGCCCAACCCTACAAGGTGCCTTTCAAATCAATCATGAGCAGAAAGCTTGATCACTTGGGGAGGGTATGCATCACAGGTATGCTTGGAATACCTGAAAAGGCCTTTGACTGATGTATAACAATGTACCCAGAAGCTGATCAGTGGAACGCCTTGTTGATAAGATTGATACCATGGCTGGGGATCTAGGGCTTGATTTCAATTACAATACTGAATCATCAAGAAGATGAGAAGTACCTAGGGGGCAAACTCCTGACCCCTGAAACTATAGATGACAAAGCACATTTTCTAGTTTCATCTCTCCCTTTTCTCTTTGTACTCCTTCCCCTTACAACTGATGCTGGATAATTCTTCTATCAATAAAAAGGCAGGATCTTGCTCTTGGAGCAGCATCCTGCCTCTACAGTTTGCTCCACGACTCCTGCTTGTCAGTAAGGTGTTGTCATTGCAACAACTCCTCTCAGACACTGCAGTCCTGTGCTGTCTGTTGATGAGAATATGAAAACAATCATTTCATTGATTTTGTCTCGTTTTCTAGCTGTTTTTCAACAGAAGGGCAAGTCAACTACTAGTCACTCTATCCTGGTAAGAGTGGAAGTCAGTGGTTAGTTTTAAAACTGTTTTTGTTTTACTGTGTTTAATAAACAAGGCTATGCCATATCCTTTTGGATATAAGCAGGCATAGTCTATATTCATTCATACAAATATTCTGAGAAGGACAAATATATTGTGTGGCTGAGAGACTTAAGCGCTAATAAGCCTTTTAATTATTCCTTGACCTCATAAATTATTTGGTGATTATTTGAGCTTGAATACCCTAAAGACCATAACAGATGGGTATACAAAGAGATTTAAGTTTGACAAGAAGACATTGTCTTATCTTTCAGATGAGAAAATATTAAATGTCCCTTTCATGCCAACTTTGGAGTTGGCATCCCTTAGAGTTCTTAAGAAATGTAGATATTTTTCTATGTTATGATGCTTTGATGCTAAAATAGTCAATATACTTTGAACCTTCATTGTGATTTTACGCACAGAAATGCAATTCAGCTCAAATATAACTTGAACAAATACAGAAACTCAGACCAATGGAATAGACTAGAAAACCCAGAGATAAATGCCCACAAATATGGACAGTTAATCTTTGATCAAGGAGCTACAGCCATTCAATGGAGAAAAGATGGCCTCCGTAGTAAATGGTACGGGGAAACACGGATAACCGTGCAGAAGAAATGAAGCAAGAGGCACACTTAACTCCATGCACAATTAATACAGAGGATGGAAAATCTAGATATAAAAAACAAAACTATAAAGTACTTGAAAGAAAACATTGGGACATGCTACAGGGCATTTGCCACAAAGACATATTGGGGGACTCAATCCTAAGAGCAAGGGAAACAAAAGTAGGAATAAACAAATGACTGCATCATTAAACTGAAAATCTTTTGTCCCTCCAAAGAAACAATCACAAACTAAAAGTCAGGCCACCCTAGTAGCACAAGAGGTTAAAGTCTCAGCACTATGAACCTATCAGCAGCCACTGCAGCATAAGTTTGATCCCTGCCATGGAGCTGACCCACATGGCGCAGCAGACCTCTCCTGTCTCAGCTGCTGCTCCCCTCAGCAGTGTATTTCAGTGGATTCACCTGTTCTGTTCCCATTTTGTCTCTGGTGAATCCTCTCCCCTCCCCCCACTCACACACACCACTGGCCTACACCCCAGTTCTTGCATGCATAAAGAAATAAATCTTTAAAAAAAACTTAAAAAAATAAACTTGAAAAAAAAGGCAACTTACAGAATGGGGAAAAATATTTTGGCATCACACATCTAACAAGAGTATAGTCTCCAAAATTGACAAAGTTCTTATCACTCCAATAATAACAATATAAAAATAAAATAAAACAAACAATTGAAGCATCAGGAATAATTTTGATTAAGACCTTCATGTTTCGTGGAGAGAAGTTCCAGTGTAGAGTGTCAACTCATACATTAGAGCTATGTCCTATTTTCAGCTATTGACCTTTGTGAAAACACACAAGGTCAAATTTTAAACACTAGTCATTAAAATAATTTGACCTATATCTCCAGAGGTTCACTTGAGGCTGAGATGTTTAGGCACTGGTAGTCCTTGGAAAGAAATCTAATACCTACTAAGAGGTATCTTATAGCACATATTGAACTGTTTTGATTTAGCACCAAAATTTCATTATTCTTGGATGTGGGATATAAATAATTATACTCTCAAAATATTTCATGGCATTAGCTCTTTTACAATGCTTATCCTTAAAGAGATTTAAAGTCAGTTCTATTTCATGGAAAAGTAACTTTCAATTAATAACACAGATAATTGGATTTTGATCAAAAGCTATTTTTTTTAAAACAATGGGTAATGCTCAGTGTGTCCCTCTAGGGAATTTATGAAAACACAGTTTTATATTATGAACCAAAAAATAATTCCAAGCTTACTAAGAAAGTTCTGAGCACCACAATTGAATTTTCACTTCAAGTAAGGACAAATAATTGATTTTAATTCTGTAATTTAAAGAAAAAACAATAATTAGCAAATTATTGTTTTGCTGATAGTTCTTTAAAACGTCAAAATAGACATATTTCTTTTTGACATAAGATCAAAAGTGCATTTATCACTTCAAAAACACAGTCAAGGCAAGTGACATATTCATTAAAAGTGTTATAATAGCACTTTTACTAGGGTTTTGATTGTTTCAAGGCAAGAATTAAGGATTCTTGATATCACTGTTTGTGGGAAAATTATACGTTGTATGTGCAAAAGTGACATATCTATGCTTATTATCTGACTTTTCAGTTCTAAAGGCAATTTATTATCATTAAGCACTACTACATTATGTTTCCAAACTGGACTATGGAAGTTACTCTGTAGCAAATGATTGATTTAGTTGTTGCTGCGAAGCAGAGGAGATCCACGGAGTTTCTCCGAGGGTATGTCAATGGAGACCTCATTAGGACATATTTTGGGAAACCTGAATCCCTTTTGCCCTTGAAGCCCCTGAAGCCCGGTGATCTATACCTGTTAACTTGAGGGCACTGCTGCCGTCTCGGGGGCTTCTCAGTGAGGACATTTTCAGCATTTATCCAAGTAGGTGTTTCAGCAGCTAGTGATGGAAACATGAATTTTCAGATACCTTCAGAAGAGAGAAAGATATTTTGATTGAGATATATTAGCCTGTCCTGCTTTGTAGCGAAAAGGCAGTGCAGTGTTTCTCTGGGGTCAAGTAGCAGAAAAGTCATCAGCAAGAGGAAGGCAAGGCATTCATGCAGCAACATAATAGAGTGAACAGAATGTGAATTAGTGCAAGTCAAGGATTACCAAGGGGGGAAAAAATGCAACAGTGACAAAAGGGAAGACCAAAGGCCCTGTGCGCACAGCTCATGCTACAGAGGAAGATACTACTAATGTTGACCCTTTCCAAGGAGCCCAAGAACAAAGGACAGAGTTAGGAAGGTCTCCAGCCAGAGGAAGGGGTTATACCTTAATTTGCTTCTAGAATATCTGATGATTTCTGAATGGATTTTGAAAATGCAAAGAATGTCCTTTGGGAAAGCCCTTGATACTTACCAAAAAAAATCTATGGCCCTGCAAAGGACATCTTCTGGGAGACAGACACAGCCACAGGAAGAAAACATGGATCAATAAGGCAACTCCAGGAAGATTGACCTGGAAGGATGCTAATGGCTGTTTTGTTCACCACAATGAAAACTCCTTCAATAGCTGTTTTGTTTTCCACTTTTCTTTTCCATGGCTCCTCATTTACACAACAAACATTTGTTGCCTAATATATTTCAAAATCTATGCTGGAGTTTCCAATTTGAAAGACACCTTTCCCCATAGGACATTTGAGGACTGTTAAGAAATAAAGTCTTCTGACTGTTCTCATGTGTATGATGCATTGGGAGCTGCTGCCTTAAAATGCAAAGAGAAACATGAAAAAAGGAAGAAGCCAACTTAGAGTGAAACTGTCGTTTTGCTTGATGCAATTGTTTATACTATCTCTCTGCTTTTCACATACTAGAGAAGTGAGCAAGAGAGAAACAAGGGATATTTTTTCTTTATTTTCTTCACTTTTAACATAATTAATGACATAGCCATTCATGTGAAGTAAATTGAATCTTTATAAAATCCCCCATTTAAAAAAATGCCATGTCATTTAGATTTTCATTTGATTTTGGTAACATAGACCTAATTCATAGGGATATTAATAAAGTGTATGGGGGGTAAGCTACAGTGTTCTTTTTTAACTTTTAAAAAGATATTGCCAAGGTGATTTACATAATTGAAATTCTATATTTATTACTACAGATGTGCCACAAATTTCAGGCTAGCAGCCAGACTGTCAAAACTCTCACCAGTTTCATGAAAAGGAAGGTTTGTCCAAATCCTCATTGGTTCCCATACAAATAAAGGTGTTCTTGGAAACAGAGAAAAATAGATGGAATATCTTTTTATTCCAAAGCACCTGTAAAGCAATAAAGCAGCTCTATCAAACAGAAGTTCAAATACAATTTGTGAAGACCAAAAAGATTAAACAATGTGTCTCTCAGTTTTTCATATATATAAATGTTGGAAGATTTATCTCAGATATTTTGGATTGCTTTATTTAGAAATCAATTTAAGGAGTCATTAAGAAATATAAGTTCTTTAACCTATTACAATTGGATTTTTATTTGTAACCTTGGCAGCATTCATGCCCGTATATTATGGATGTGATTCTATACACACAATCCTTTTTAAAAGCAGATGAACATTCTTTTATTTGCCAATACAATTTGATTGTATTATCCAAGTAATTTCTTTTTGCCCCTCTCAGTCTTCAATGCCATTTCTAGAAAAAAAAAAAAAGAAAATTTGCAGTCACAGAGTCAACAAAATTGACAACAAAAAGTCTTTTAGAATTTTGACATATTTTTGCTTTTATCTTAAAATTAAAAAAAACAACAACAATATGAGTTTAACTCCCAGTTACATATTTTGATAATTATTTTCAATGTGCTCTGGAGTCAGATTTTTTATTTCTTCTTTAGTATATTATAAAGAAGAACTAAAAATAAAACAACTTGCAGAGAATTATTTTTCATCTTGGAAATTTAAGTCCCTATAATGAGCATTATCAGTTGAATTTTTTCTCCAAAAAAAAAGATTTATCAGTGTCCTAATAACTAGTACCTTAGAATGTGACCCTATTTAGAAATAGAGTCATTGAAGATGTGATTAATTGATTTTAGGTATGAGGTCGTACTGACATAACTGGTATTCTTTTTTCAGAAGAGGAGAGACAGAGCGAAGACGACCATTTTAGGAAGAGAAGAGAAACATGTGGAAACACATAGACACATATTGCCCCCTAGATGGCTGTGTGAAGAAGGAGGCAAAGAGTGGAGTTGTGCTTCCAGAAGCCAAAGACTGCATGGGACCACAGAGGCTAGAGGGGCTGGGGCAGGATCTTCTCCTAGACGCTTTGGGCATCCACATCCTGCTGACACCTTGATTTAAAATTTTGGCCTTCAAAAATTATGGTGTGTGTCAATTCATTTTCATTGTTTTAAGTCTCACCTCCCCATAGAGTGTCCCCCACCGTCATTCTGTCATTCTCTCCCCTCCTCCACACACACCTAGTTTGAGGTTATTTGTTGCAGTGAACTAAAATACTAATACGGTGAGTACCACAACCTTTCCAATTTTATCAACAATAATACAGCCATTCAAGAAGCTGTCACTTGGAGATGACATATCAATTCAAGAACACACAGCTACCAAGTCTTTTCTTCTCTCCTGTCCTCAGGAGTGTCTGGGATTCTCGTTGATCAAATTTGCTAATGCCTATCACTAGGCTTTTTGTTTTCATTGTTTTAAATGTAACCATACACTTTATTTTTTCTTCTTTTACCTCTCTATACACCTCTCTTGCTTTTCTGTTACTATCATCCTCATCACTGTAAGGCTTGACTCTTATCCTTATTGATTTGATGCTCAGTTGATAACTCCAGAACCCCTGGCTCATTGCGACATCCAGTGATATCACATAACTTCTATAGTAAGCATGTATATTGGCAAAAGACTATAGCCCATGGCAGATTTGGGGCACTAAGATGTTCATTTCCCACCCTGACCAGCTGGGTAAATGTAGGGTGAATCCATCAGCATGCAAATTATGCAACTATAATAATTTCACTTTAGATCATTAAAGCTTAAGTTACTTACAAATCAATAAGGTTTTCCATTTGCTAGGGAAAATAATGTGCTATTTTCTTCATGTCTGCTGCCAAATATGCTTAAACTGGAAGCTTTCATTACTCAGATCTTTGCCCACTCACCTCCTTTGCCTAGTAAGGAGAATCAAGTTTCTTTGTGATAACTGGTGGTAGTTCCAGGGATAAAAGACCCCTGCTTACTCAAGAATACATTGCGTGAAGACCAAGCTGCTATAACAAAAAGGCCCATAGTACTAAAGAAAATAGAATTTCACCTCTCCCTCACATAACTTCTAGGGTAAGCATGCATATTGGCAAAAGACTATAGCTCATGCAAAGTCTTCTCAAAATTTTGGTTTTCTACCTCCTTCCACACTGTCCTCATCTGAGTATTCCAAACTATTTTCCATACACGAGCAGAGGAGACTATGGAAGAACACACATCTGATATTCTGTGATTCAGAACCAGATTTAAGACTCGTCTTTTCTGTTCACATTCACTGGATTAATTACAAAGAGGTTTAAGAAAAATAGTATATTCCTGGGCATGAAGGTACAAAAGGCTTTCAGTGCATTAGTGTGCAAACTGTGGGGCATCCTGAGACCCCAAATTTTCATGCTGTAAAGGGGTTCTGCTATCCACTGCATAAAGACAAATTAAATTCTCATTGTGAAAGACAAAGCAAATATAGGGTCTGTGTGCATATGAGAGAAGAGAATAATGGATCATAACTTTCCAATGAAACACCCCAGCTAAACAGGGTTGGTCCATTGCAGGCCGCTGAGGCCTGAAAGCTGCCACAAGTCTAATGCACCTTCTGGCAGGGAACCACAGGTAAGGAGCAGAAGGGGCCAGGCATTCTGGGGATGAAAGGAGCAACATCAAAGTACAAGTCAAGATAAAGGCTGCCACCATGAGCCTCCCCATGTATTTTTTCTCCCACAGATCTCCTCCAAATTCTCCATGTCCCTGGTGCAAATTCCAAAGCCAAGAAACAAGCAGAACCTTTTTCTTCACATGTCTCTCTGCTCCATGTGCCTCCTCCTGTGTCCTTCCAAGTCCTCTGTCCCAGTCTTCACCTCACCCCCCAGCTCTATGCTTCATCAGGTGGTGCAGGGAACATGGAAACTCCCTGTTCTATGGAGAATCCCCTGAAACAAGTGGAGAGAAGCTGTCTCTTCTAAAGAGATGTTATCAATATAAATTGAGTATTTGTGTACTCTCAGGAACTTAAGTGACTTAACAGTACATGCAGAACCTACAAAGTCATTTTAAAAAATATTCCAGTTCTCATAATATTGATATTAAAGATAAACTACCCTTTGTCAACATATTTGGGTACCTTTTAGACATTTTCAAAACAAAATTTTAGACTTAAATTGACTTCCATTTGAAAGGATACTTAAAAGCAGTATGGCAAATATATTTAGTATATGTCTACTGAAGCAAATATTATGTCAAAATAATTTAATATTGTTTAATAAATCTGTTGAAAGGAACAAAGCAGGAAATACAAAGTAATGTCTATGAATTTTCCCGGAATGTCTCTTTTAAAACCAATAGAGAATATTTAGGATTGTAGGAGAGACAAAAGTAGTTCTCATCTTGCCCCACCCTGGTTACAAGAGAGAAGAAAAGAAGTGGGAGAAAGAGGAAGAGGGAGAGAACCTCATGTAACAAAATTAATTTATTAAGAATTTATTAAGAAGTAAAAGAGCAACACTGAAAATGGCTTGACCTCTAAATAAGTGTAGAGGTCATAGAAAAGGTCCACTTCTTCAGTGAGATCATTTCTCTGCTTCCTCCCTTCCCGCAGTTACATCTTTTTACAGTTCTAGAAATTATCACTGATTAGTTCATATATTCCCTTCCCGAGGTTTCTAGTGTCCTACTTTTCATTCTTTCTTCTCTTGGTTCAATAAAAGTTATTAGCAAGTTTGCAAATTATAACACCTATTATTTAGGTTTTATTTCATTAGATGAACTATTTTCTTAAAAGTGTTTCATGTTATATATACATTTTGAAAATCAAATTAACTTTGTATTGATTCAGGATGTTTTTGCTGTTGTTTTTATGTGTTTATTCCCCTGAGCAATTTATGACAGTCTTAAGGGTGCTCTGGGCTGTCACAAAGATAAAGTTTGAATCTTTGCTGGAAAAAGATTAAAATTATAATTAAGATAGGCTCATTCCTCTAAGTTGGGAAAAAACTAATTGCCATCATTTGGGCTTCGAAGTCCTTCCACTGTCTACACAGAGATCATCAGATATTTCTATGAGGAAACAGGCTATAGGAAACCATTTTGTCAGGTAAGATGAAAACATGTAAGCGTGGCTCATAATAATGGCACTGAATGATAGAAAGAAACATAATCATCAAAAAAAAATTATGTTCCTTGCAATCTGTTTACTCAGACAAGGAAGAAGACTGAACTGTTCCAGAAAATAAAATTAACTCTATCTGGAAGAGCAAACGAACAAACAAATGTTTGAGGCTACCTCTCAATATCAAGTGATCTCATACCTGGAAATGTTCCAGGCAAATCTACTTCCTCTACTCCTAGGCATGAGCAGGTCAGGCTTTCATGACCAACGCTTGCATTTCTTTGCAAGGACACTTACTCTGATGTCCTGACCCGGTCTGCATACACAGAGTCAATCAAACCCCTAGGTAAGTTCCCCAGCATTCTCCCTCTCAGGTAATATAGTATCTCCGTATGTTCTGTGGTTTCCCAGAGTTCTCCTGTGAGATTAAGGAATTTATTTGATGACACATCATGTTCCCAGTCCACTTTCCTCACTGCTATAACATGAGATCACCTACCAAACTACTGAGATCGTCATCCTTGACTCAGACTAGCATCCCATGGGAATGGAATCCGAGAGCAGTGCCAACCAGGTAGCCTTCTGGTAAATCAACGGTTATTGTTCTCTTCCATAGATCTACTTCTTTAGCTCTTTGTTGATCCAGAATAATGACCATATATGATGACTAAGCTACTGAGATGACAAGGTCCTTGAAGACCATTTAATGCCTTCCACGCTCCATTTTATAGATGAGGAAAGTGAAACTGAAAGCGACTCAATTTCTCTGGGCCACTAGAGCCTCATGGTGAATGAGACAAGGCCAATAAACCCGTTACATTGCTTGATTTAAATCATGGCTCCCCCGACTTACTAGCATTTGTTTTCATGTCTACTGGCATTGGACAAAAGTGAAAGTGGGAAATGTAATTAAAGGATACAAAATAAGAAAGGAAATGGTCCTAGCTGAAAGCAAAAAGAAACTGGATTAGCACAAGACAAAAAAAATCATAAAAAGTGTTTTTATGGAGAAAGAAAATAGAGAGATCAATAACAGTACACAAACACAAATCCAGACACTAAAACATGACATTCTGAAGCACACAGATGCATAAAGTATACTAGTTTGTTTAAATCCTGGCTCCACATCTAATTGATTTGGGACAATTTGCTTAATCTTTCATTGCTTCCAAGTCCTCATATGAAAAAAAAGAAGTCACAACAGAACCTAGCTCAAAATGTTGTGAGGATTAATGATAATATGCATAAAGTAGCCAGTCTATACTAAACTCGAACATTAATTCCCTTCGTTATGATTATTGGCAAAATGGCAGCTGCAGAGTAAATTCCAGGTCCAAACTTCTGGTCCTGCATCACAGGCCATCAGTAGTGGTGGAAGCTAACATTTAAATCCATATCTGAGATGTAATTACTGCAACAAATTAAAATCTTCCCTCTTTGCATTGGTATGCTAAATTAGTTCTCCTCAAGCATGGTTTTTCTCATTTAATATGTGATACAATACAATTTGTTTTATAGCACTTTTTTCTTTTCTGACACCAAGTAGAACAACTGTTTTATGTGTGTTTCCTTTGCTTATTAAACTGAGACCCTAAGCTTAAGTTTATGCTTAATTAGGAGAATCAAAGCTGGGAAATCTGACATGCAATAGCAAAGCACAACTTGCAATTTAAATACACCATGTAGAGTTGGGATATGCTAATGATGAAATTGTTTCCCTTAACAAAAAATGTCAACAGACATGCAGCCATGGAAAGAGAATGAATTGGCACAGCTATCTCCCTTGTTCTTTAAATACAGCCCCCTTATTCCTGGGTACCCCATTGCTTCTTCAATATATTTGGTCCCCCACATTTATATAATTTTTTTAAAATATCATTTTTTGAAGTTCCACTTATTGTTGTGAACATACTTTCCGAACAAAAGATTGCAGTTGAGACTAGAGAAGAATAGACTGTTTCTTCAAATTAATCTCCAACACTTTTAATTAGAGCAGAGTCAGGAAAGATATAAAAATAAAATTATTAACTCATCTGAAATTAAAAGATCCTCATTGTATTTTCTTCAAGAAGTGTAACATGAGACTGGTTAAATAATGATTTTTCCAATTTTAATTACACTAAATTGTGCCTTCCTAAATTCCTGCAGTCATTCTAATTAAAGGGACATTTCTCATTTTCTGTGTGGAAGGCCTATTTTGGTACAATTTTCATATAATCTTCCAGGGGTGTTTTGCACTTTAAAATTTGGTAATTTTTTTTTTTTAACCGAACTATTAATCAAGTGCTTAAAATTCCTTGCAGGTGGTGTATAAGATTGGGCAGGTACACTTGCTATAGCAGTTAATGCAATGGAGAATACTCTTGGTTGTCGGTTTTGCTGACAAAGAGATATGCAGGCTGGTGCAACTAACTCAGTGTTAATATTTTTAAAATTCCTTGTGAACAGATGCAAAATCTCAAACATGTACCTGAGAATATGCAATACCCTGGGGGCCAATCAGTAGCCTTCCCAGTAGCTGTTGCCTCTTCTGCCTCAACAAGATATCACAGATATTGAATGCCCAGTGACTTGTGGATGCTTATTTTTCAAAAGTTTTGAGGATGGCAGATTGGCTTCATTCAATTAACATATTTTAAGCAAGTAACATGACACAAAATAAGTGAGCAGAATAGAGATACAATGTAGAAAAAGAAATTACTGCTCTTTGCAAGCCAAATAAATCTGGATGCATACCATACAAGATAAGTACTCAGAGCAGTAGTATTTTATATATAGAGAGAAAATACAGAGATTGACAGTACACAGAAATAATCATTTGTACCTTCTCAAGTGTGCCTTTTTTTTTTTTGGTAGAAGAACTGGGTGTAGGTCAGATGTGTGGGGGTGAAAGGATTCCCCAGAGACAGAGTGGGGAGCAGAACTCAGATCTTAGCAGTGATATTGTTACAGGGCAGCCCCAATATAAAACGGGGTGCCTATTTGTGGGTTCTCACCTGTGCACTTAAAAGGGGACTTATAAGACCCAACTGCAGACACACACAATAAAATAAAAGGTTTATTTACAAAAAGGGAAGAGAAAAAGATAAAAAATAAATTGGTGAATGCATCCTACCAGTTCTGCTGAGCTGGAATCTTATGGCCCACTCAAAAAGCTGGCGATCCACAACCATGAGCAATAGCACCGCTCAAATCTCAAAGGTCTGGTATTTAAATCCCCCAAAACCATTTCTTAACTGCACCCTCAGTCCTCAGCATCCTTCCTTCGGTGATGATGCATTCTGGGATTCGTAGTCCTAGGTGTCCTGGCTCTCTTGGCCTGAGGTGGGGGTGGGGTCCTGGGACACTCCCCTTTCCTGATGACCACCCTCTTACAATCCCCACTTTTCATTTTTATTCCACCATATCTATGGCGGCACAGATTACAGGGCGTAGGTCTAGGAGACAGTCTTTTTTACAGGGTTTATCAGTCCAGGCCAAAAGAAAAAAATCTGGAGGCTTAGCCAAAACAACAGCTAATATATATCAAAATTACAAGAAAAAAATTTATAACTGGTTTAACTTATCTAAAAACAAGTTCTCCCCACCTTGATACCAATTTTATCCAACTGTATAGCAAAACGCTTGTAAACTGAATCTACTGTTAGACCATTTTACCTATTTTTGCGCAAAGTTACAGGGCAGCAATTTTAGCTGGCTATGTTGGAATACTCCATGTAGGATCGGAGTGAACTCTTCACATCCAGTCCGTGCAGGCTTCAAGAACAAAGTCGGTTCCACCAGATTCCACCTGTGGTTTCCTCTTCTTGAGGTTACCAGGGCTTTTACTTTTTCCAGGTTGTCCATTCCTGCCAATGGAGGCAAGCTTCCTCACCTCCTTTGGAGGTCTCCACATTGGGTGCCAAATCTGTACAGGGCAGGGAGAGGGGCACCAGTGAACCCCCAAACCTGCCCATTCTAAATAGATTCTGCCATCTGCCGCATCAGGACAAAACATATAAGACCTTAAGTGGAAAAGAAACTTTAATACAATTAGTGTAATAATAAGAAAAAGACAAAGAATATATTTTCTAAACTAAACACCCACAGTTACCCATCACCTCGTGAGCAAAAATCCACCCAAATGGGATTGGCACAAAGCAAGGCCCGAAAGCCTGCCCCGTGTCTAAAACACCTTTCGGCAGGGACCCATAGAAAAGGGTCAGAAACAGTCAGACAAGTCTGTGAGGAAAAGAGCAAAATCAAAATCAAGATCAATGTTGCCATTGTCACCTCCCCACAGGTCTCTCACCCACATCTGTCTCAGTCAGTCCAGGCCAGTGAAGCTTCTTCACATGTCTCTCTGCCCCTTGTACCTTTTCAGACCTCTATCTTGCTTCCTTTCTTCCTCCCTCTCCTCTGTGTTTCTCCCTCTCTCTTCTCTAGCTTCTTATCTCCCCTGCTCAGCTCCACCCTCCCTTGGGTGGGGCAGGGAAACTGGAACACACCCTTCTTCCTGGGGACCACCCTCTTACAATATCCCAGAGACTTAACACCTAAGCCACCAGGGAGACCCCTAAACTTCACAATTTTTGAACACCTGAGATATTCAAACCACAGCATGGGTGTTGGTAATGCTGAGACTAGCAAACTTTAGTTAACATATCGATAGCAGAGATACAATAACAAGGAATTATCTTAATCTGACATAAAGTGTGATAAGCAAAAGTTAAAAGCCAGACAAAATGAATTAGCTTTGGGACCCTACAGAGCAGAGCTCATTTCACTCCTTGCAAGTCCAGGTAAGTTTCATGAAAACGTATGGTTTGAAAAATAATTAGCTAATGCCAAAATGTAATTCCATTTTTCTTCAGCAAGTAGACATGTACTTCCTACCTAATATAAGTCAAACCTAAGTTCTGGCATTATTACATTAAAAACAACAACACAAAATGGGAAAAAAAATGGTACCCATGCCCCTGAAGGGTTCAATCAATAGAGGAATAGAGGTAACTGACATATCATGAATAAAAATATGGTTGTCTTAGTAATAAAATTGAGACTGTGACAGGATGCACCGAACTCACCAAATAAAGCTGGCTTCCCAACTTCATGTCTAGTTGAATGAAGGATGCAAAGTTTTGGCATTTTGGAGGATAGTAGTGAGAAGAAAAACTCATTTTCAGAGTAGGAAATAAAATGATTCCAAACTGTGATGGGTGACTGAAATTCAGAGAGAGCGCTCCATGGCTCACTTCGGAAACTTTTTTCTATGTGACTTGCAAGTGGCTCCATCCCTCTCTTTCCATTGCAAATTCCATGAACTCTTCATTGTTCTAAGTGATCATTACCTTTGAGTTTTGGTTTTTAGATATCATGACAAGGTGAGATAGACTCCAGGTAGGAGCGAGGAGAAGCTTTGGCCCTCCAGTGCACAGAAACCTTCAGGGAATTCCAGTCACCATCCAAGATCAAGCTTTTTTCTCTGTTCCTCAAAGTGGATGTTCCCGGGAGTGTCACATCTCAGTGACAGGCACAGATGCTGAGCAGATCACCTCCCCGGAAGCCTGAGCTCTCTCCTTAACATTTCCTTTCTCCTCATTCACAGAAGCCAAACTAGTAAAGCTGCTTCCAGAAGGTCTACACCCTATGTATCTTCCCACTCCATTCACCTCTATCTACACCCCACTGTGAAATGAGCCCATCATCAATTTACCCAAAAGTGACCACACTTGCCTCTTTGTCTTTTTTTTTCCACAATGGGAAGAACCTTTATTTCCTAACTCCATGCCAGGACCTCTGAGGGAAGGCAGGGGAGAGCCAGCATAGGTGGAAGGCAGAGTGGACGCTTCTTAAGGAAGCAGAGTCACACTTCATAGCGGCCCCTTTCCCATGCCAGTGCGCAGCAGGAAGGCAGGCCAGCCTCTGTGAGTTCACGTCAGGCTGGGGATGGTGACAGTCGCAGAGGCTTCTTGGCGAAAGCACCGCCGTCCTGGACAGTGAGGCTGGCAGAGCAGCCTTCCTGACCAGGTCCCCAAGAATAGCTGTCTCCAGTCCCTCTGTGGGTTGGGGCCCTACTTCAGCTCTGGAGCTAGGGGTGGGACCAGCTCAGGGATGCTCCTGGTGGCTGGGAGTCACACTTATGGGGCCCAGGGGTTCCCAGCTGAGCACTACCCACACCACAGTCGTGTGGTGAAGCACGGCCAGGGGACCTCGGCCTGTGTCTCGTGCAGTTGGCGCCCAACGGTCTGCCTGCCGGAAGCACAGCTTGGTGAGCAGGTGCAGGCCTGTACCCAGCGCCTGCCAATCTTCCCTGCTGCCCGGCCAGAACCTGAGAACCTTGCTGTGTGCTGCCAAGTTCCAGCTTGACCTTCAAAGTAGATCTGTATATTCCCCTCTCACTCCTATCACCCCCAAACCCACACCCCCTTCCAGGCTCTTCCGCATTGCAACACAGTGACCTTACTAAAACACCAATGTGATCCTATCAGATTTTCCAGAGCTCTTTAGGAGAATGAGTGAACGGCAAGGGAGAAGAACCCAGAAACTAGAGACAATAAACTACATATAGAAAGATCTTAAAGAACATTGATTCCTGGTCCTTCTTTAAGCAGAGTGGAGTTTGAGGCCCCATTTGCCAACAAAAGCTATTTTCCCAACAAATACACAGGCACAGAATCTTCTTTCTTCCCTGACACACCAACACCCCTTGGTGTCTAAAACAGTGTGGTTACTTTTCTTCAAAAACCCTTGAAAAAAAATCAGTCATTTAATTATTATTTTCAAATTAACAAAGGGCATATTAAACTGACTTGGGGAAAATAGCATGCATAAATATGATGCAAATATTATGCCCAAAGTGGGCCGTCAGTACTTGGGGAGGGCCAACTTACACGTTCTAGAAATTGTCTCAGTACAAAGCAATCTATGAGCTTCCTCTGCTTGTGGACATGGACATGAACTTGGATCATCACATCGTCCAAGAGGCAGCAACAGAGAAGAGTTTACACTAATTCTGTACAAATCGCGCTCAATTCCCCTTTCTTAGAGAATGGGCTCATAGATACCGAGGTTATGTTTTTATCTACTCACCTTGGGTTTATCATCAGAAATGCTACAGGTCTGGAGAGAGGAAGCCACAAGTTCACCCCATCTAGTACTGTACCCCGTGTCGTCTCAGGGAAGCCGAGTACCAGATCCATGGTCAGCCAGTGGTCAGGGCATAAAACAGCCCTTGGGTTGCTTTATGATAAAAACAGGAAAAAAAGGATCACATTTCAAGATGTCAAATGGAGAGAAATGCTCCAGGAAAATTCTCCCAGTTATAAAGTAGATCTAAGGTGCAAAGCAGGAATGCAATTTCCCAAAAGGCAAAATGAGATTTTTGTAAACTTTGGTTTTGAAAATCTTGTCTCAGAGGACTTAAGTCAATGGCTTATTTTATCCAAATTGGCTTTCACTTCTGTAACTATTATTAGAGTTGTTGAGTTTTACTTGTAAGTGTTGTAGATCCTGTGGTTCCCACATTTTGTCAAAAACAGAGTCACCTGGAATATTTCTGTGGCTGAGACACGCAATGCATTTTGCCGGCTGTTTGAACACTTCTGTGATTCTGGGAGCTTTTTGTTCTGTCTTCCTGCTGCTTCTTGTCACTCTTCTCTCTAATTCTGAAAGTGGTTAGAGGAGAGAGAGGCAAAATAAGAGTCTATTTTGAGTCAAATAACACCACCCATGACTAACTATATACTCTGTTTATGACTTTAGACAGTTTTGTCATTGCCAACTCTGGAGCCCACAAATTGCTGCTACTAAATAAGAAATATTCATTTTTTATGTTTATGGCTTAAATACACATTCACACATTTATGCTATTAAATATATTTGTCTTTTAATGTATATTTGGATCTCTCTCTGTCTCTCCCCCTTAGATGTAGAAAAATTGAAAATAATATTATGTAGATAATAGTAATTTCTTTTTAAGAATTTTTCATACTCTGTCTTTCTAATGCCAACCAACATCATTCATGTGAATGAGTATTACTTAGAAATCAAATATAAATGAGACAAGCAATCATATCTGCAGTAGTAAGGTAGGAAGTTCTTTTGGGAGTGAGACAGAAAGAAAATAAGGAACTCAAGATTGAACTGCATGGACAAATGTAAATACTAACTTCATTGCTATATTTAATTCCACTTTGAAATAATATACACACATGACTTAATGAAGTAATTCATGACCTTAAATCTTTGGTTCATTTTTGAATCACATACATCATTCAATTCACTGGAAGAGAGTCATCATATCTTGTTTAGAATAGAATAGAGTAGAATAGTGTGGAATAGTATAGAATAGAATAGGGCATGGATAAATGAATGGATTGATGAAGAAAACTCTCCACATCGTAGTGGGCAGGGAAGGGAAATGTGGGTGGAATAAATGTGCTTTGTAATGTAGAACTAATATATTAACGCCTCCCAGTGACTCAGTTTCCTCTAATACCAACTAGCAAGAATATAATCTGTTATAAAAATTATTCTGGTGTCCCTGGTGGCACAAGGGATTAAGTCTCAGCAGTATCGAGTGATCACCAGCCACTGCAATATGAGTTCAATCCCCTGCCAGGGAGCTTCCCACATGGCGCAGCAGACCTCTCCTGTCTCCCCGCTGCTCCCCTTAGCAGTATACTTTAGTAGATCTGCTTGTCCTTCTCCCCCCTTGTCTCTGGTGAATCCTCTCACCCCCTGCACCTAGGGCCTATACCCCAGTTCTTACAAGCATAAATAAATAAAAATAAATCTTAATTTTTTTTCTCAATGATGGCAAAGTCTTATAGTTCTCCAGAATAGATTGTAAATCACTTGTGGGAGCGCCATTAAAATCCAGCTACAAATGACTGGTTCTCCATCTCCTTTTAACCAGGTGGTTCTTGCCACTGAAGTAGCTGCCTCAGGCTCTAAGGAAGAACAGTCCTGTCTGCAGACAGAGGGGGAGATGTAAGTAGCATTTCCAGGGTGACTCAAAAAGAGCACAGGTCATCCTCTGTGTGCCCTCAGCAGGTTCCTTCCCAGCATCCTAGATGGAGCTCTACTTCTTTGTTGTCTGGGGTGCAGCGTGTTCTGGAGGATTTTCTGAGACTGTTGCAGGAGACTCTGTCAGCCTGATTCTGACATTCTCCAGTTTGTCATGGTGTGCACCAGACAGGAACATATGGTTCTGAATATCCGTGGCAGTTGTGTAGAGGACACAACAGAAAGAGTAATTTTATGTTGAGAATATAAAAAAGAATGACACGGAATACAATGAAATGGTCACCAGAGAACAGAGACCTTCAATACCTCAAATTGCTTATTATGGGTGTTAGAGAAGGAAGAGAGTTAAAACATTGGTATTGTCTACTGCTGTGAAAAAAAAATGTTTTTATTGATTATTATAGAACTATTCGATGAGAAAAATCAATATTACTCTCAGATTTTCAGTTGCTTGTCTAAGTAATTTTATAGAACACAGGTCCTCTGAAATAGTATTTTACAAAGGCGCTTCTCTTAGAGGATTTTGAAAAATAAACAGAATCAGTTGACAAACTAGTATGGTTTCCTGTGTGAATTTTCAGCTCAATGACTTGAGCTGAGAAAATTTGTTTCCCTTGCCCTGGGATAAATATCCATCTAACCAAGCTCTTATCTGTTCTTTCCTCATTATAGAGCAAGCTTTTAGAGATCACTTCATATGCCCCAAATATCTGAGATGCACAAGAGTAATACACTTCAGTTTTCACTCATTCGGAATTTAGTGGGGTTTTGTTTGTTTTTTTTTATCACAAGGCATCCTGCTCTCACCTTGTTATTACTCTACAGATGAGTCAAAGGCAATAAGTATATAGAACTGGGGATGTTGACTGGCTCTGGACAAATTCAGAACACTGACATCAAGTGATGTCTCCCCCAAGTATGACTTTCTGAGCAAGGAGATGCATTAGCTTCAGAGCGGGGAAGTCATTTGCCAGAAAGAAACACACTACCTCGTGATGGAGACCTATGAACATAACCAGAACAGGAAGGATGAGATTAATAACCCAACTTTCCAAAGTTGTAATCACCTAAACAGTATGAACCAGCTAAAAGAGAACAGGGTAGGTAGAACATGTTAAAACAGTGGAGATAGAACAAAGGAAATATACTTCTGGCTCCCCTCAGAAGCAGAGGCAAGGCTTCCACTGTGAGTTAATTCAGGAGGAGAGACTAGAATGAGAAGTAAAAGTGAGGGCACGAGGCAGGGAAGGAGGAGAAGCTCATTGAAGATGCACTCCTCACTAGTTATCCCTGCGGGCAACTGCCAATGAATTTCTCTGAGGAACTTTGGGAGAGAGTGGAGAACGCACCTCAGAGTTTTGCCATGTGAGGCACCAACTTCCAAGTCACACATACAAAAAATAAATAAATAAATAAGAAAAGAAAGGGGGGAAAAAAGGACTCAGGAAGAGTCCCAGCTGCTTGCAGGAAGCTCTGTTCACATGTAGAGGTAACCTCTGTGAGCATATGGGTGGGGTACTAAAAGCATCTGCTATTGGAATTTATACTAAAAGTTATAAAATATGTGCTTCTGGGTAAAGGTGGAGGTTTGATTTGCTCCAGAAACTCCAGTAAAACGGCAAAACAGGATTTGGAAGAAAATACAATATTGAGGAGGGGGAACTAACCTGAAATCTGAAACCAGCAATGCAGAAAGTCAAGGGCAGTCTGCTTTTCAGGGTGGAACACCACGTGGTGGCCCAGAGCAGGCAGCCAGGAGCACCTGGAGGACCTGAGGGGAATAGAGCTCTAAAGGGCACAGGATTGCTGGAAAGCTCTTTAAGAAACAGACACATACACACAACTAAAAGCTCCCTCTACGTATGACACTTCCATGAAACTGGGGACATTTTCTCTGTAGGTGATACAGGAGCTGTCTGGCTAAAAGCTGGCCAAAATGATGCAAAGCCCTGAGTAACAATCCCCAGCCCCGAGCTGGGATTAAGTAAACAAAGAGGCAAACAGAAGTTGAAGTCAGTCAGCTATCTTCTCTTCCCTAGCTTCTTGATTCACAGGCAGTCAGACCTTTATTCTCAAAGAGGGAAACCAGGAGAGCTTATTCCCTTGAATGTTAGCACGCAGACTAGGAACACACTCAATGGGGTCTGGCCATCCCTGCACACAAAGACAAAGCATACTCTTAGCGTGGAAGAACATAACATTAGTGTACATCAGAAGAGAAGAGAAGAATGTTTCCCAATAAAACACCCAAAGTTACCCAACCACTCATGGGTAAATGCCCAGGCAAACAGGGTTGGCCCAAAACACCACCACTGAGGCCTGAAACCTTGCCACAAGTCTAAGGCACCCTCTGGTGGGGACCCATGGGAAAGGGGCAGAAGGGGTCAGACAAGTCTGGGATGAAAGGAGCAAAATCAAAGTTCAAGCCAAGATAAAGGTTGCCATTGCTACCCTCCCCAAAATTCTCTTTCCCAACTCTTTCCAGTGTCTCTTTCCATGTTCCCCAAGTCCCTGGTGCAAGTCTAAGGCTGAGAAGCAAGTGAGCCCTTCTTCTCCACTTTTCACCCCAGAGCCCACTTTCCTTCCACATTCTGTAGCTTCACCTGGCTGCTCAGCTCTGCCCCCAGGTCCAATAGCTAGTGCATGGTGGCTGGATGTAAAGGGAACATGGTTCCTCCCCTTTTTATGAAGTTGCCCTTGTTACAGGAATGTCATCAGCTCAAGAGACACTGAAATATACTGATATCAAAGGTACCTATAAGTCACTGTATATTATTCTTTAGTAAAGTATAGAACCCACAAACCCTACCTATTGTCTCATAGCTTATAATCAACATGTTAGCCCTCCTACCTTATATGTGAACAGACAATAAAAGGTTGTAGGGTATATGAGATAGTTCCCACTAGGGAAGTTGGAGACTACACACACACACACACACACACACACACACACACACACGCACACACACACACATCTTCAAAACAAGATACTGTTAACCACTTGAGGGGGGGTCCCCCCAAATAATATCCTCAGAGGATTAAAAAGAAGATCAATAGGAATAGCATAAAATATTTTCAAAAACATTCAGAGAGAAAAATAACATCAGAATTGGTGGAAAAATCATAGACGGATTAAACAATAGAGTTGAGAAAATATCCCAGAAATTTATACAAGTAAACAAAGCAAGGGATGAATGCAACGGGCACAATATCTGAATAAACTGAATTTCAGGGAGCTCTTCTAAGAACTTTTGCTCAGAAAGTTACTCGAGTATGTGTTGAGAGACATGAAGAGAGAAAGAAATAGAGAAAACAATAAGTAGAAGAAGGAACAGGAACAGTTAGGATTCAAAGTTAAAATAAAAACACCAGAGATAAGATACAGGAAAAAGGAAAAGAATTCCCAAGATGATGGTGAAGGCAATGATCTAGGAAAGAAACTGAGCTCACTGTAGATCCACCATGCCTGATTGATGCACATTCATTAAGGAGATGGGTCATGGAAAGGACGATCACTCTCATCTCTTCTGATGCTCTATTGCTCTTGTTTTAACATAAAAGAGATTATTAAACAATCTTCTACCAAAATAAGGGATCAATGTGTGCAGTAAAGAACTCAATTTTATTCAAAGAGAGGGAAGACCTTCGCCTGTGGGCTTGGTAAGTAGCCTAAGTCATAACTGATCGGAATATCTTTTTTAAAAGGCAGGGACTGGCCATAACTTAGAGACTTAGGATAGTGACAGGCCATAGTAGAGAAACTAACCCTATGATTCAGGGTAGGCAATTTGGTCCACAAAGGCTCACTGAGCTAGATAGTGAATTCAGCCATGTGGGCAATCAACCAGTCATGCCTTTTAATGAAGCCTGAAAAGACTCTCAATGTTGGAGTTTAGTGAATTTCCCTGGTGGCCAATATTCTCTGCCTATCATCACACGATGATGTTAGGGGCAATATGTCCCAACTGCAGGGGGAGAGGGCAACAGAACCTTTGCATTTGGAACCCTCCCAGATTCTGCCAGATTCTGCCCTATGTGTCTTGTCTTTGACTGATTTTAATCTCTATCTTTCCCTACAAAAAACTGTAACTAGGAGTAAAAAAAATCTCTTTATAACCTCTGTGACACTTTCTGGCAAATCAGTGTTTTTAAAATGTATGATTACCCAATTTGGGGGCAGTTTGGGGAAGACCCAAAACTTGCAGTGGGTGTCAGAAGTGATCAAAGTCTTGGGGATTGTGTCTTCAAACCTGACAATTTGATTAACTCTGGACACATGAGATCCTGAAAACCAGAATGCACCCCAGGAGAAAAAGTGGAAATAATGTAGATAGACAAGGAAGAAAAGTACCAGGATACGAGCTACACTGAAGACCTACAAAACCATCACCAAAAGTATGAAAAGGACTGTGGAGGATGTGACATGGAGGATGTCGCCAAAGGAAAATGAAGTGACACAAGGAACTATGTATTGGATAGAGAGACTATTAGAATCTATGAAAAACTGCAGTACAGAGAAATTACGCCAACGGGAAAAAAAAAGACAATAATTAACTTTAGGAAAAGCAAAGGGCAGGAGAAAAATGCAATCCCAGCACAATCAACTGTGCATGTACCAACAGACTCCTATACATAGCCTGAACAGTGATGAAATCTCCAATCTTAGTATATTAAGAAGAGGAGAGGGAGACACCAAGGGGATGACAGTGTTGAGTGAAAATTTCATATACCATGGCAGGATGATAGATAATCCCTCACTTAATGAAGTTTACAAGAACTATTTATGTATGTCATTAAGAAACAGGGCTTATACAGATACTGGACAAAAATGCTGAGAGAGAGAAGAAACTGGAGATGTTGTCTTATGTTTTTATTTAGTACAGTCTAGCTTTTAAAAATATATGCATGCATTTCTTGGAAAAATAAAAATAATTTACATAGATAATGGTTTAGAGAATTAGGTGTAGGAAAGCAAGTCAAAACTATAAAAGTAAATAATGAACATTTGCACAACATATGATTTGATAAAGTAAAAACTTATTAATCTGGTTGACATTGATAAACACAGAGAGAGCTCTGAGGTGAAAAGGGAGGAACAGGGAAATAGATAAGGAGAGATGAGGATGGTGGTGGGAAAAATTAGTATTAATTTGATTATCAATATTTTCTGATGTTAAAAACACACAGGTATTCCAGGCAGCTCCACTTAGAGAATCAATAACAGCTTAAAATAACACTTTTGAAATTCATGGAATTGCTTTTTAATATAACTGTAAATAAAGAAGAAAGAAAAAGGCATAATTTCAAATTTAGATTTCCATCTGATGCACTGTGAAGACAACACAGCATTGTAGTTATAGAGAAAAGAAAAAGACCTGACACCCCAATAAATGCTTGATCACAACCATACTCCTTACATTTCTTTTTCTTCGCTGTTTGGATGCTCTAAGTTTAAGTGCATGGAATCTTTACATGTGCCCTTTATGGGGTGCCAGCGACAAAATTTATACTCATGCTGGGGCAAAAACAGAAAGCTGGATAAAAAGACATGACAATTGTTTGTTTTGCTAATAAGGAGAATGAATCAGTCATCAAGAATGTTCCAATGAAGAAAAGTGCTGAGCAGATGGCTTCCTTGCTGAATCTTATCACATTTAAAGAATTAGCACCAATCCTTGTCAGACTCTCCCTAAAACTTTAAGGGGGGCACTCCCATGCGGCCAGCATTATCTTAATACCAAAGTAAAAATGTAAAAAAGTAAAAAATGAGTTATTTATTGTCTGAATTACAGGGAAAGCATTATTTCAAGGGCTACCCACCAGGGAGGTTATAGTCACCAGACTCGTTCCAGCAGAAGTGGCACTTGAGAGGAGATGGTGCAGACAGTCTTCCTCCAGCAGGTGGAGGTGGCTTCCAGGCTGGCCAGTGTCCCTTGATACTAGGACACTGTGGTCCCCTGCTTATTTACCAGCTAGCGACCAAATAAAAAAAAAAACAACCTTGTGAAAATAGATATTAAGGGCATCAATCATATAGGCTGTATATACACGTGCTGTGAATATGTGAAAACAAAACATCGTTGATTACTGTAGGTAAAGACTCACAAAATCAGGTGTAATATTAATAATGGTCATTTGTGAAGTGTAAACTAAAATTAGATACCATTTTCACCTATAAATAAACAGTAGTTTTCCAAAAATAATAATGTACAAAATCGGTGACTCTTCCAGCAAGAGATTATGAAGAAAAAAATTAGAGCCAGCTGTAATCATTAGAAACTTGGTTTAATTTGTGTAATTTAAATATGAAGAAAGTTAGTGTGTTTTGTTGTCAAGAGACCTAGAGTGAAAATTCTAAAGGAGTGGGCTGCATAAAGATTAAAATGTTATAGCAGTTATGAGCTTCAATTTTATTGTTTAAAGGCAATTGCGGGCTCTCCTCTGTAAATTCCTAAAAGTTTCTGTGTGCTTATTTAAGCAGTCCCAAACTGAAATAATTTGACTGTACAAGATTGTTGAAAATGATTATTGAAGCACTATGCACAAACTAACTTTGAATACATTAGTTCTGTACTCCAGGTACGCCATTTTACATCTTCCCTTCCTGAGCTAGGATATCATAGTCTTATCATATGACATTCCCAGCAATCAAACTTGTTCAGACTACAAAGAGGAATCACAACCCACCAAAGAGGGGCTGTGTAGAGCCCCAACACTATATGCACAATCCTGCTCCAGTGGAGTTGGGAATCTAGAAGAGGAAACTCACTAAAATGGTTAAAGGGTTGCACTTGGTGGTAAGTGCTGAGAAGGAAAAATTACAGGATACAGTGAAAGAGTAAAATGCAAGAACGTGTGTTTCCTGGTGGGCCAAGGAAGTTCTCTGCCGGCTGAGGTATATGGCATGAATAATCCTTTATTAAGAACAGTGAGAGGGAAATAACATTTGAGTTACTGAGAACAGCTTGGGGAAATAGCCTGAGACTTGGAGAGGCGGCCATATTTGAGGACCAGAAGAGGATCAGGGCAAAAAGATAGTGGAAAGAAGGGGGTTCCACGAAAGGCAATGGAGAGACCAATAAGAAGCCAACACAAGGAGAAGTAGCTGTGGTCGCTGTGGACTGTGTAGTGGGACTCAGCCTGCAGCAGCACATAATAACCGAGAGCCATAGACAGGAAAGATGGAGCCAGGCTCAGCGTGTGACATGGTCTTGCCCAAACAGTCTCAATGTTCGGGAAGGGCAGGAAGGATCCGCTCTGCTCACATTTTCCATTTCATCGGGTGCTACCCTCTCTTCAGCAGCTCCCACAGTCACACTGGCCCTATTTCAAATATTTATGTGGGTAGAAGCTTCCCACAGTATGAACCCTCTCTCTGACTGGAATGTGCTTCTCCTTTTCCTTCAGTAGCTCCCAACTCCCTTTCAAGGCAAGGTGTAAAGTTTCTTTTCTCAGAGTAGTTTTTCTTCAATCTCGATCCAAGGCAAGCTGTGCTTTTCAAATCTAAATCTATCACACACTCTAGCTTTGCTTCATGGAAACTATTCTGTCTCTGCGTCTTAGTGGGCTCTTCTGTAAAATGGGGGTTGCTAATATCAGTGACCATCTCAAAGGATCATGATAAAAGCTAAGCCAGTAAAAATAATATGTACGTGGTGGAATATTATGCAGTCATTAAAAATACAGATGAACTCTTGCCATTTGTGACAACATGGATGGAGCAGGAGGGGATGATGCTAAGAAAAGTAAGTCAGAAGGGGAAAGACAAATTCCAGGTGGTCTTACTTATATGTGGATTATAGAGAAACCACAGAAAGGGCTAGACAATGGCTGAAGCCTAAAAAGCTCATGTAACTTGTGTCGTTAGTGATCAGGTTAGCCACAGGAAGCAAGTCTTCTAACCTCCTGAGTCATTCTTTAGCCTTGAAAGAACCTCAGATTTATGGATGGAGGTAGCTGAATAATAGCCTGTTTTTGATCTTCTATGACAGCTTTTTTTTTTTTTTATCCTCTCAGGTTGTATGATAGGATATAAAGATATGAAGACAGAAGACTTATTTTTTTCTGTCAAGACTTCTCTTCAGTTACTCTTCATGGGAGGTTAGCCAATGGACCCAAGTTTGTTAATCAATTACAGTGAAATTGCTAAAATGATAGCCATGGTAATGAAAAATAAAATGCTAAGAGAAACCCCTGCTCCATGAAGCATTTTGGTGAAATGTGAGGAAGCACATGTAAGATTATATTAGACACAGCAAGCTATATTTATCAGCTGAGTAAAGCACTAAATATAAACTGATCCATTTCAGAGGTTTGAATGAAATCAAACGAGAGAGCTAACTCATTATTTAGTTCAGTCATACAAATGTTCACTTATGAATTGTAGGTTGTATGCTTTATGAAATTTCATTCACTCATTCATTCATTCTGTCATTTAATGAGCATCTGTGAAGACTCCTAGTGCCAGCACAGTGATAAATGCTGAGGTTTCAGGTGAACAGAAAAGACAAAGAGCCTACTATCATTGAGTTTATAATAAAGTAAATAAGCAGTGAGAGAATTGATAATGACCAGGAGTCAATGAGACCAGGTATTGTGAGGGAGATTAATGACAGGAGCTAACTTAGATCAGATGGACACTGCGGCTATAAAGAGGTATGTTGGGAGAGGAGAGAAGGACAAGGATAATAAAAAGTGAGTTGTAGCAGACCAGACAGAAATCTGTGGTGACTTCGGCCAGTGCAGTGGTTCTCAACCAGGGGTGATTTTATACCTCAGAGGACATTTGGCAATGTCTGCAGACATATTTTGGTGATTACAAATTGGGAGGAGGGTACTACTGACATCTAGTGGATAGAGCCCAGGGAAGTTGCTAAGCATCCTACAATGCACAGAACAGCCTCCACAACATACAGATTTTCTGGTCTAAAATCTCCAAAATATTGAGGTTGAGAAGCACCAGGGTAGAAAGATAGCAGCAGAGCTGTAGAAAAATGGTTTATAGAAGTTTGTTAGAGGTAAAGTCCACAGTATATGAAAATGGACTGGAGGAAGAAAATCAAGGGAGAAATCAGGGATAACCTCCTGAGTGCACAAGTTTAATAACTGGATGGAACATAGAATGCAACTGAAATGAGAAAAGTTGGAAGAGGATTTGGGGAGGAGGCAAAGATCTGGCAAAAAATCAAGAGTTTGCATTTTAAAAATTTTCATGAGAAGTGATAGTGTGAGAATCTCAATGTAAGGTCTGAGCCACAAAGGAAATTTAAAGACCCTAGTTTAAAGGTATTTAATATCTGAGCAAAAATGACATCTGTTTCTAGGGGAGGGAAGTATAGACTGAAAGTAGCCAGAAAAAAACCCATAGACTAAAAGTAGTCAGAAAATGAGGATTTTGGTCCTAATAGTTACATCAGAACCTCCCAGGAGATTCTAAAAGCCACTTGATCTTTTGCTTTCAGCATCCTGGGCACCATTTTCAGTATACTCAAGTTACTCAACATGTTTCAAAAAAATCAGTTATAACATTTGGGCTCCTTAGTTTATTCTAAGCTATTTTCTTTATCTCTAGTAATCTTCTAAAAATTCAGTCATTTTAAATGGATTAGTATCTGAGTGATACCACCAGCACTACATTCCACTGTATGCTATATTATTCACCACAGTGTATCAATGTAATCTTAAGATTCAGGGAATGACAAAAAGATATTATGCATCCAAGAGGGCCCTTTTAGTCTTAAGATTAAGGATACTGTGAAAATGTGATTAACATAGCCAATTTGGGTTAAAAAAAAATAACGAGATGCATCTATGCACAAAATATAGTCCTAAAAAGCACAAAACAAATTAACAACAGTTGTTGATCACTCACGAGTAACTCATCACCATGAGCTGGTGTACATGAGCAATGGAGGGGAGCATTTTAACAAGGAAATAAATTCCAGTCTTAAGGTTTATAGGATTTTACAGATGACACAGAAAAGTAACTTAAGTGTGATATGTATTCTTTAAGAAATCTGTAGGAAATGCAATCTTTCTGCTCTAGCAACCAATGGGAATTATTTACTATTGTCTAAAAGTAATGGAGGTAAAAAGTAGTAAAATTTCTTAAATAGTACTGGGCCAATCACTGTAACTATACAATTAATTTTACCCATATTGTTGACTAATCTCACACCAGAAAATATTTTATTTTCTGCCATTTGAAGCAAATTTAAACTAGAAGTGCATGTATGGATTTTTTTAAAACCAAAATAAAAGTAATTACTTTAAATGAACTAAAGTTTACTGAGTAAAAAGGATCAAGGGAAATTATTGTTATGCATAGCTCATATAATCCTCCTATAGCCCTATTTTGTCATTATTATTCTGATTTTATAGATGAGGTGATCAAGACTTAGAGAATTTATCAGTTGGTATAGAGTAAGTTATGCTGCAGTAACAAACATCTTCAAATTGTAATGAATTACAATATAAAATTGATATGTCACTGATTCATCACCAGTTGTTACTGTGCTGACAACTACTCAGAGCAACCCTTTCTGAAAATAACTCAGAGTTTCAGGATGCTTCCATCTTGACCTCTAGAACCTAAGGCTTTCAGAGTTACGTGGGCAAAAGAAGAGAGTTCTGGGCTGTCCTGTGAGATCATTTCACTGCCTTTCTTTTCACCCACAAATGGTGCATTACACTTTCACATTCAGTGGGCAAAATAGAGTCACATGGTTATACCTCACTGAAATGGTACAAGTTCGGATGGGCTTGTGAAGAACAGAACTAGATACAAGTAAACACCAGCTAAGCAAATACTTAGGGTTAAAACTATATCCACTAACAGTTTTTCTATTTATTCTTGCTTTAAGAAATGCTTACTAATCATTTATATACTACTTATCTTTGAGGCTTGGAGCATTGCTTTCTAATCAAGACCATCCCAAACTCCTAAATAAGGCTAGATTCCTTTTTCTCCATGTCCAAAGCACCATTTTGTAAAACTCATCACATTTCTTTAATACTGGTTAGTTTCCTCATGGCAGAGTACATTCCCTCTGTGTCTGCAGGGTTTGGCAAAATGCCTTCCACAAAGTAGGATTGTGGAAGACAAAGAATTGAATGAACCAATGAATGATGAATGAATGAATGAAGAATTTGTTTCTTTTCTGAAGGAGGTCATACCAGTGTTGGATACTTTCCTGACTGAGAAATGCCCCTCCCCTCACGACTAAAAGTGACAAATTCCATCATATATTTTTTTATTTTTCTTATTTCTTCTCACCTAACTAATATTGACTAAGACTACTTTCCCTGAACAACAAAAGCTCGTCAAATTTCTGGAGGTAACTTGCATATGTCCTTAATTTTCGGTTTCTTTAATTCATATATGAGTTTCTAATTCCTTTTAATCTGTGAATTTTTTTGTATTGTCAACTCTCTTCCCAAAGTTCCCAGACATAGGCACACAACTTGAAATATGATCTGACTGGTTTCTAGTAGTAAGGATTTAAACCCCCTTGTGGGATGGAAAATGCATTCACCATAAAGTCATCTGTGCAAAATGTAGTGTTTGGTACCGCATACAAAATACCGGTAGGTATTCATTGAGTGAATGAATGAATGAATGCATCTTAGGGTATATTACATTCATTTTGTAATTGTTTAATATCCTAAGCCCATATAACCTGAGGCCATTTTTCCAGACTGATGGGCTCAGTTTAGTTCAGTTCTCCAAAATCAATAGAGAGAAAAAAATAAATCTCTATGAATATTAGTGGAGAGCTCGCAGACATTGCTATAGAACATTTCCGACAAAGCTCGAAGGAAATTAAGCCAAAATGATCAAATGCTGATGATTTCCCCTAGGAAGTGTCCTTGTCCTTCTACAAAGTCTCTAAACCTACGTTGCTAAAATAGTCTATCTACCCGGGCGTTCAAATGTGACAGTCAAAGGAAATCAAGAAAAGGAGCAGCATTGAAAGCTGACTCTTTCCCAGTTTTGCACGTGTAAATGGAAGCAATTTACAAGAGCTTATCTCAAGTCTGAATAAGGAAGAAGCCAATCTTCAAGTCTGAACGGTTCCCATTCCTGTTCCCCTCCTCCTCTCCATCCTCGTCAGAGTTAAAACAGAGCCCAGCTATTCTCTGAAATCCTGGCGTCAGAGAAGGCGATCCTCCATCAAGTGATGGGAAGTCCTAGTTGGCCTCCTCTCTGACCCCCGAGCAGATCCTGCCAAGGTCTCACAACCCGTAGCAGAGACGCTGTGCTCTGACCAGTAGGTTGCATTGGCCTGTCTCGAAGATGCCTCACTCAGTGGACTCTCCAGCAGCAAAGCGCAAAGTTGAGGGAGAGGGAGAATGTGCGTGCGTGTGTGCGTGTATGAGTGTGTCTGGATCACTGGTGTCGGGGCGGGCAGTAAACAAAGGGTGGGGCCGGCGAGGGGAGGAGAAAGCAGGGTTGAGAGAAGCAGGAGCGTGGTTCCGATCCCAGTGAAACCTGCCAGAGCTCAGCCTGCTTACTCAGAGCCCCTGCACCAACTCACCCAGTCCCCTCTCTCCTTCCTCCCTTGCCTTCTTTCCCTTCTCCCCCTCCCTCTCTCGCCGCACCCTCCTCCCACCCCCACTTTTGCATCTGACCAGAGGACGAATGAGGGAGACGTTCCCGCAAATTGGGGCAGCAACTTTCCTCCGCTGGGCTCTGGGCTCTGGAAGCCGGAGCGCGCTGGTCCTCCTCGCTCTGCGGCCCATGGAGGAGGAGGAGGAGCAGTGATGGGCTAGCGGCAGAAGCCCGGAGCCCGGAGCGAGCCCAGCGTCGCCCGCCCGCCGCGCGTTCCCACGCCGGCTCCCTCGGTCTCTCCCGGAGGGCAGCGCGCGGGGTGCAGACGCCGACCATCCCAGGGAGGATGAGGCGGGGACCCAGCCGAGCGGGCTGCATCTCGCGGACGTGCGGCCGCGGCTGGGTCTCGGCATGAATTAAGGAGCCAGGAAGATGCCGCGCCGCACACTCCTCGCCCAGCCCTGGCTCTGGACCAGGGACAGCAGCTGGGCACTCCTCTATTTCCTCGGCTCCGTGCTCCCCCAGACCGCCCCGCAAGTACTCAGGATCGGTGAGTGAGCCCGGGGCGCGCTCCAGGCTGTGGGCTCGGGGGACGTGGTCGCTCCCGGCGGCCGGCGCGGGCGCAGCGGGTCCCGGGCGAGGCAGCGCGCGCCGGCGCGGGGACTGGTGCTGGGGGTGGCGGAGGTCAGCGCGCGCCGGAGGCTTGGGGCAGGGGGAAGCCGCGTCACTGCCTCCCGCTCGGCGAGTGCCTGGCGTCCCCGCGAGGTACGGTTGGCGGGTTTTTCAATCCGGGCTCCAGGAACGCGGAGCAGAGCGCGGGGCTCCGGGATCGCCTGGGTTGGGATCCTACTCCGGGCGCGGGGACGCTCGGCGACAGGCGGTGGGTGTGAGCGCGAATACTCTCGGGGCGCCTGGGTGTCGTGGAGCAGTGCAGATCCTCTGTCCTGGTCACTGGCCACCTTGGCCCTGGGAACTCGCAAGAGTGCCCAGATCTGAAGAACAGAAATTGGGGACCCCCGGGGGTTTCCCAGAGCCGGTTCATTGGCGCTTTCAAGTTTTCAGCCCTAAGTTAGGTTCTTGCACATGGAATCTCCAGCGTCTTCCTGGTTCCACTAGAATAGGGCAGAGCGCGGATCTGACTTCTGCCTGAGGATTCAGGAGTGGGGAGACCACAAGCCAGGAGCATGAGAACCTCCTAAGTTTCCCACTTGCACCCCAGTCTGCCTCACCTGTGCACCGCTAAGCAGGATTTCGTCCCCAGTCAAGGTACCTCCCTGAGACTGGGCTATCCCAGATGAGACTCTGGAGGCCGAAGTAGGACTCTGGAGAGTCTAAGGAGAGCAAGACAAAGACAGCGGAGGAGGTGGTGGTGGATTTGGGGGGACTTGGCGAGGGGGTGGCTCAAGCACCTGAGTAGACTTGACCCACCCCTCAGGTTTGTACTGTGACCCTTGATCTTTCCTGGCTCTCCTTTGGGTTGAAACAGCTCTTTGTCTTCCTTTATATTCTCCCTTTCAAAAGAAACCCAATTTCTGTTCTCTTAGTCTCAATTTATCCTTCACCAACCAATGGTGCTTCTTAAGATACAATCAAGAGAGAGTCACGGGTGAAATGTTGACACCACAGGAGTCTCCTGGCTCCCCAGTCTCCACTGGGCAGCAAGAGTGAATTCGTGGGCAGTGGGGGCTTCTAACTCACCCTTTCCAGAATCTGGCAGAAAGTGCAAGGAACAGCACAGGGCATGGAGGTCCCGCCAAGTGGCTGATGTGGCTCAATCATTTTGCTACTTCTGACCTGCAGTCAGGGAACCTCTTCTCAAAGATTCAGGACCTAGTTCTTGTCACTCAATCTTCTCATTTTTAAAAGAAAGTTTACTGCACTGAAATGCATTTTCTCTAGGCCTGTGGAGTCCAGTTTTCAAGGGAAGAGATATTTTAAATACTAAATTTTACTACACACATATTTTCTAGGTAGTGAACTGGAAATGAAAACATGTACTTTATTAGATAATTTAGACTTCATGAAAGCAGTCTCAAAATAATCACTTACCTGAAAAGATACCGCTCATAATTAAAATATGTCACCGTAGATGTGTTGTAGTCTTGATGTCCTGGGTTTTGCGATACAATCAATTCCACAAATTCCAGTAAGAGCATACATTTGAATATTACAAAATAATTGATGAGTGTGTATTGCAATTTCCAATGATTATTAACATCATTGGTGCTTTGTTCATATATTATTCATTTAAAAAGAAATAAAGCCAGACATACTGGAAGCAGTTTTGCCAGCCAATATCCCTCCTCCCTATGTAGCAAACTTAAGGTAGTATTATTTTCCTCTACACCCCCCAAAGGGAATTCCTGGTGGAAATGAATGTTCTAAGGCATATCTGTTCACAGATCTGTTTCTCCAAGCCCCAAGCAATCACTTTCATCCCCTCAAAAGTAGTCTTCAGAGTGCAAACAGTGCAACATGATTCACTGACCTTAAAATATATGCTCCAAGATAATGAGATTTCTTTCCCGAACTGGAGACAGAAGGCACCAAGTAAAATGGTATGTCAAGGAGCTGTTCATACCCCACACGGACATCTTGGTCTTGTGACTTCGAGAGACCTGTGCTGATTGGCATGAGCACCACCTGTGTGTAGTTAAGAACCATAATTTTAAATGGACAATTCAGTACCATGGAAACCAACTTTAGCTCAGAGGAAGCCTGCCTCTTAGTCTTGAGTTTATGTCAGTCAAATCCAACATGAAATATAAACTATCAAAGGAGTTGGGAACTCAGCAACTGTGTGTGTGTGTGTGTGTGTGTGTGTGTGTGTGTGTGTGTGTGTGTGTGTAGGGAAGGGACAAGAAGAATTAAAAAATGTGTTCTTTTTAATTTTTTTTTCATCTCACCTTTCTCTTTCCAATGAGCCACCAATCAACTGACCCACAAAAAGTGGCTCTTGGTTAGTGACTTGCATGTTTCCCAGTAACTTACAAGCCCTGGTGTGAAGACACACGCGCCATGCACGTTGCACTGTGCATGTGCAGAGAATTGCCTGAATGTTTGAATGAAATAATTTTCACTCTACTTCTCTTGCCAGAGAGTCTGTTTCAACTTCAGCTATTGAGAGAAGTGCATATGCAACTTCTGGCACAGATGCACCAGTTTTCTAATATATACTAACGTGGATATATATTTACATATTATAATTTTTATTATCATCTCAACACACATAGATTTTAGAGGTGATGCTAAAATCCTAGGATGGGATGAGTGGTGGGTAGCTAGTCTTTCTGATACTTGACATGTTGAGAGGGAATCGGTTTGGGTGCCACCTAGATCTGCTCAATTTCACCAGGCTTTGGATTTGCATCTGAAAATTTTAATTAAAACAATTCCACCCTCGCCATGTCATTGGTAAGAGAACATGAGCTAGAACCTAAAAGAGTTTTGAACAGTATATGGATACATTTTTTGCTTGTTTGTTTTTACTTTCTTCTTTTTATTATTGACATTTTCTTCCTGAAACAGGGACTTAATAGTCGATGCGGTGTGTTTTTATAAGACATTCAACATTTCTGAACACAAATCTCTTTATGTGTGAACTATCAGTGATGATAGCTGCCTTTCCTTTTTCACAGGGGAGGGGGAAAAAACCCAATTTTAGTAATTTGCAAATAAAACACTAAATAAACATTATAATCCTATGATTAATAGGGCATATGAAGAAAAATATACTGGAAATTTGAATGAATACTGTGGCAAGGTAAATGAAGTTATAATAATCCAAATATATTTTATGTCAATCATCAAGTTGTTCATAGCATCATTTTTGAAAATTTAAGCTCTAATATCTCCCAAGGTGCGTGTTTACTACATAAATACTTGTCTTTCTGCCTAAGTGTACAAAATCTCACAACTTTATAATTTAATCACTTAGTTCTTTCATTTTAATGATCATTCTTTACTTAACAAATATTTATTCACTGCTTAAACTCCGCTGTTCTGAACAGACACATTTCTTGATGAAGAACTTTCAACAGTGAACAAAAACAAAGCACGTCTCCCCCTCGACACTTGTAGGCAGGTGATTTCTGGTCTATGTTACCACTGACATTTGTCCTTGGAACTTCCATGCAAAAATGTTTGATTTTTTAATTTCAATTGCTATTCTTGGAGAGTTTACAATTCACTTTCTGCTGTGGATTTGTTATATCAAGGGTATCATCTACACAGAATAGATTCAAGTCCCCAGATGCACAGAGGACAGAGGGGGTTCACGCTGTCAAATCTGGGGCAGAACTTCCTGCTTTACCTTTTCAATTGTAACATATTTTTCTTTCTTTTTAATTGAAATAACGACACATTATAAAATTATATAAGTCCAGGTATGCATCGTTGCTAATCAACCTGTGTATATACTACATTATATTCACTGCTGCAAATCCAATTTGCCATGTTATTTTTCTCTATTTCTCAATTTACCCCCACTCTATACTTCCCCCTGTCTCTGCTGGTAACCACTGGTAGGTCTTGTAATCCAAAAGTGTATTTTTGTTTCATTTAGTTCATCTGTTTTTTTCCCCTCTCTGTACTGCTTATGAGGGGAATCATTTGGTGTTTATCTAATAAGATAAAAAAATCTACTCATGCTTTTGCCTTTCACTTGGGAGATATTTGGCCAGATAAGTAGATCCACCCTGGGGAAGCATGTTGTTTGCAGTAGTAATTTGAGAACTGCAACTGTCCCTTGTCTGGAAGGAAACTACCAGATTGCACCATGCAAAGGACTCCCTGGCTAATGTTAACATTTCTGCAAATGAACAGATTTATTTGCCTTATTATCTGCATAAGTCACCTCTTTAATATTGATTTTACCAACCTTATATTTACACTATGCAGCTACATTTCCTATGGCTTGTGGTCTCCAGTTTTCATGGAGAACACCTGCTTTGGTAGCTTTGCCTAAATTCAAGTGCTATTTGTAGAAATGTTAGCAATTCTTGAAGTTAGCGATTCTATACTAAAGTTTCAAGCTTCTTGTGTAACAGGGCTGAGTCCAAAGTCCGGTAAAGTTGGTGCCCCCGAGGGGGTTTGCTGATGAAAATGAATAGCTAAGTTTGCAGTTTGGGGTGGAGATTCTGATGAGAAATAAAAGGGACTGAAGGAGAAGGATAAGTCAGTCGCTATGATGTAGAGAAAGAAGGAGCAGTCGCTATGATGTAGGAAGGGAAGAGGCAGAAAATGCAGGCGCGAAGATTGAGAGTTTAGAAATCAGACACCAGAAGTTTTTGAGCCACCAGGATATAGATTGAGCATTTTTGGAGTCTTCAGTGACTTTGGGGCCAGCGACTTGGCAGGCTTTGCAGGTAGCCGAGCTACGGAAACTGCTCCCAGTTTAGTCTTTACTGCAGCCGAAGGAAGAAGGCAGAGGCCCGAAGAGGGCGCCTTCCTAAAATGCACAAATGTAGTCTGTTGGGCCGGCTGGCTGCTGTAGTTGCTGTTTGCAGTGTTGTTGGCCTGGTGCAGTGCTAGGGCACCATGGCAGTTCCGGAAGCATCTCCAGTTGTGTTCTGTGTTGTCCTCGTGAGTTGGAACCTGGCCTACAGTCTGATTGCTGCACGTCTGCAGAAGCAGGAAGATGCCATTTTGAAAACATGGCCTATTATTTGGAAGAGGAGCTCCACATCAGCAGTGATGGGAAGACACCACCTTTGTCACTTTTCTGGGACTTAAAGGACTGGACATTGCTTTAAGTAAACGGCCATATGTTGACTTTAGTAATTCTTTGCTTTTCCCTGTTTGTTAAATAAATCCCTTGTTATTGTTCTCTAAGCCTGAGTAGTCTTGCAATTGTGCATGTGGGTGCAAAACCAAGATAGTGACCGGTCAGCAATTTGGGCACTGCCTCTGGCCAATTTTGAAGTCCCATTTGCCTGGTATCACTTGCATGAAATTACATGGGATGCTGTATAGACTTGTGTAAACACTTTTGTAGCTGCTTAATCTGAAATCAAAAATAAAAGAGAAATGAGCTATTGCTCTTAGTTATTCAGTGTAACCATATACATTAAAGTCAGTGTGACTTGTATTTAAGTATATTTTTAAAAAATAGCAATGAAGAAATTTGGTATTATCATTGACTCTCCCTATTTTTTCTTTAAGAAGGGTTTAAGGAAGGCAGCCCAGTTGGAGGGAAAGCCTTGCTGTCTAATGCTTTGCAGAACACACTGTTTTTAATTAAATAGTATACTTAATTGGAATGGTTTTGAGGGAGGGTTGGTGAAGATGTGCTGCTGGTGGTGAGTTCCTACAGTGTCTTAATCCTCTTGTGCTGATCGACTGGTAATCATAGACTATAGAAAGCAGTCCTTCTTTGTCCTAAAATTTTCCAGAAGTTATTTTGACTCAAAAAAAAAAAAAAAGTGATGGGGAGCTCCAGGGACATTTTTGTCCAACTTTGATAAAATGACTTGTATGTGTCCGTGTGTGCCTTTAGTTTTGTTATCTGTAGAAAAGCAAATAAACTGCTGGGTTTGTTGCAAAGTTGAAATGTGCAATCATAGGCAGGATGCATGGAATGCGGTAGAGGCCACGCGAAGGTAGCTTCTTCTCTGTGAATAACCAGGGCAAGAGCCTTGGGCTCTAGAGAAATTGATTTGTTGGGTCAAGTCAGTGTGTGGAAATGTTCTCCCTCAGGGGATCAAGAGGCACGTTGGAATTCTAAAGCGTCTTTGTATTCTTCACAAAGAAACCTATTTCTGTTTAATCTAGTATCTCACATATTTTAATTATCTAAGGATCCTTACTTGAATTACAGTTTTCAAATGTCCCACGAACTCATGCTCCCCAAAACACTGGCCAATAAACCACTGAAATTTCAACAAATACATCAAAAATCACCACTTCTTCAGTGTCACCCAAACTCTGCCCTCTTCCCACTTCAGAATTCTCCATAGAACTTTAAGTGAAGACTTACGTGTGCCTACTTCAAAGGTAAATAATTTTTACAAGCTTAAAATGTGATATGCACCATTTTCCTGTTTTTTTCCCTCCAGATTTTCTTTCTAACATTGTTTAAAATGTTAAATATTACATGTATAGTATCTTTTCCAAGAATATGATTTGTGGCAAGTTAAAAGGTCTGTTTATATTTCCAGTTAAAGCCACTTACTTATATTTGCATGCATACCTGAATTTTTCTCAATGATACATTTTCATAAAGATTTGGAAACATTAAACTAAAAGGAATATATTTGAGCTACATGGACATGAATTTCTCATCTTGATAAACTAAGGTCAAGTTGTCATGTCAGTTTAGAAAAACCTACATTCTTATTGTATCAACACATTGATATTAGTAATAATTACTCAATTGGAAAAATGGTCAATCTTGGAGAAAATAAGAAGTATGTTATATAAGCATGTAAAAATAAGCACATAATTTTGTATAGTGCCAGGTTAATATATTTGTGAAATCTAAGGTGAGATTAGTTACAAATCGTTATTAAGAAACAATGACATTAACTAAAGGAGGGATAAATGCCTATTGACAACAGATCTAGCTTACAAAAACACCCGGCATAATAAACACACTTTCTTTTAATTCCTTATTATCTTTACTATATTATTTTGTGTATTAGTTTAATAAATCAGCTGGAAAGATTAGCCCATCGCACATCTTTGGATGAATTGCTAGTTACTGGGGAAAGCAAAACACAAAATAAAACAACACACAAAAGTCGAAAATTTCTACTGAATAATGTTTCAAAAGAAACTTAATGCAAACGTTTATACAAGAATCACATGTGTTTGTGTAATTAATAGAAATCCAATGATTAATTGCTATTATTGTCATCAGTTATCAATTTGGAGACTGGTAGTTAATTATCGCTTCCTGTTTTCCTTAAAATGATGTACAGAGAAAAGTATTAAAATGCACTATTTATTACCCTGAACAAGTCCAAGATTATGGACTCTTAAAAATATCTGTTTATTTGATTGATGAAAATATCTACTTTACATCATTGATTAAAACACATAAATGAGTTCATATGTACTTTCATGGATTCCATAGCCCCGTTAGCAGAGAGAAATTAGAAACAAACACCCCAGCAGCAATAAGCATAGTTGGCTTTCAGATACCCTTGGAGAAAAGGATGATCTGGGGACTGAAGAAGAAGAAAATACACAAGATGATCTTGGAGCAACTTATAGTGTCAGAGAAGCAAGGAAGTGCTCAAGAAAAAATTGATGGGAATTTATTAAAGGGACCCAGTCATCAAGTACTATGTCCCCAGGGGCCAAAGCTGAAATAATTTGAGCAATAAAATTTTAAATAGTAATCAATTCTAAACCAAAGTGTAAAATAAAAATCCACAAGCTCATGCTGATAAAGATAAGTGATTTAATAAGTGAATGGTGGAGAAGTGACAAAAATCCTGCAAGCAGAAAAGCCAGGTGACCAAGTTTAACATCATCAGTGACCAATCATGTTGACAGTGCTTGCCTTTGATGTGACAGCACGCAAAGGGTGTTTTTCCAGATCCCCATCCAGTCACAGGTAAAACATCAGAAAATACCAATCGATGGACATTCTGTACAATACCTGGCCATTGCTTGCAAAAACTGCCATGGTCATTTAAAAAACAAGAACAGGAAAGTCTAAGAAACTTCCTCAAGCTACATGAGCCTGGGAGACATGATGAGTACTTTTAATGTGGGATCCTAAGTGGGATCTTGGAATAGAAAAAGGACATTAGGTAAAAACTAAGGACATTTGAATAAAAACAGATATTAGTAACATCGGTTCATTAATTTTATGGATGGCACTGCACTATTAAAGGTGTTAATAACAGAGGAAACTGTTGTAGAGTATATGAGAACTCTGTGTACTACCGTCTCCATTTTTATGTCATTCTAAAAGTCTTTTAAAAAATAGTCTTATATGGGGCCTCCCCAGTGGCTCAGCGGTTAAGCGCTGCGCTGTGGAGCTGTCAGCAGCACGCGATGTGAGTTCGATGCCCAGCCGGGGAGAATCCCACATGGTGCGGCAGACCTCTCCTGCCTTGCCCGCTGCTCCCCTCAGCAGTGTATTTCTGATCTGCCTGTTCTGCTACCCACTCCATCTCTGGTGAACCCTCTCGCCGCCCCACGCCTCTGGCCTGTACCCCAGCTTGTATGTATAAATAAAAAAAAATAGTCTTATACAACCCATATCAAGATTTCTTCTGGGGCTTCCTTGGTGGCGCAGCCGTTAAGCGCTGTGCTTGGAGCTGTCTGCAGCAGCGAAGCAGGTTCAACAGCCGGCTGGCAAGCTTCCCACATGGCGCAGCAGACCCCTCCTGCCTTGCCTGCTGCTCCCCTCAGCAGTGTATTTCCATCGATCTGCCTGTTCTGCTCCCCACTCTGTCTCTGGTGAACCCTCTCGCTGCCCCACCACACCTCTGGCCTGTACCCCAGCTTGTATGCATAATTAAATATATCTTAATAATAATAAAAAAAAAGATTTCTTCTACTGTTGTTATCCCTATCTGCTCTGCAACACATAAAACCTGTAATGAACTGCATCAAGAGAAAAAGAAAAACGAGTGTCCATCCCATTCAATGTTACATAGTTTTCCAAGCATGTTATTAAAATTAAGACAACTGCATATGTCAGTAAAATCACTGAAGAAATAAGCTTTATATAAAAATTGCTATCGATAAGATATGAAGGTTGTAGAATGAATTTTTAGAATGAATTTGCAGAAAATCAGACATTAGCTGTTTCTATCCATTGACATCTAATTTTCCAAGTATTATATGCCTTTTGTACTTAATTAAACATGATTTAACTTTGAATATTGATTCAAGTACTATAACATACTCTGTTACAAGCATTAAAAGCTGATGTCTTTGAACAAATGCTTATAGCAAACTATTTGTACAGATTCTTTTTCTTAGCAAAATTGTCTAAATATGCCTTAAGAAAATCAATACTTAATTCCCAGAGCCAATACAGTACTTCATAATTAGAGGAAAGGATGGTGAAAATTTAGGTTTTTTTTTTTTCATTATAAGCACTCAATTATAACTTTTAATGTTTTTTTTTTCTCTTTTTAAATTTACGGATTTAAACTCTGAAGTGTTGGTTCATGTATTGGCAGTCCATAAACAGAAGTTACATTCTGATGACCTGCCTATGTTTACATCATATATTATTGCACTTCATCTCCTGAAAATGGATTAGTCAAATCAGGCTCTCTTTAAAGTCTAAAGGCAATATTGACCTTTGCATTAGGAACAGGGCGTGCTACTTTTGTTTTCAGGTTACCTTTGAGCCCCAAGGCTGTTTCTGCACATGTTCATAATACTGACAAGAGCCACTGCAAATGATTATGAACCATTTAAATGTTCAAGGGAAAGGAATGGCTAAGAATAGAAAAGTATAGTTTGTTTTTAGTATCTATTTTCTTACATCATTGTTCATTTTGGGGCAGTATTTGATTTCTTCACTCCTGTGTAGTCCCATAGTTCTCTCACCACTATAGTGCCCGTGACCCATCAGCCCAGTCCCTTGTGCTCTTCCCTCCCCTGTTCTGACCCCCTCCCTCCCCTCCCCTTCTGTGTGCCTCAGATCAACGGTCAGCTTGTAAGTTTTGTCTTTTTGTTTATTTTTCCTGATCCTTTTTTTGGTTTTTCTATATTCCAGATATACGTAAAACCATGTGATATTTAGACCAAGGAGGCTCCATTACATATGATTCTTATGATGAAATCTGTGTGAAAATGGAAAATACTGCCAACATAATATCAACCACAGTGTAGGATTTTGCCGACGTGGGATTGAAATATGTACAATTCCTTCTTACTGATAGGAAGTGAAAGAGAATGAATGTGGAAAGGGAAAACCGGTTGGTTTTGTGGATAAAGTTTTTCTTTCATTTTGTTTCCTGTTGAAGTTCTTTGTCCAATCTGAAATTGAGGGGCTAAAGTTATAATTATAGGATCACCTTCATCATTTGCAGTTTGACATTGTGGGAGGAGAATGCTCTAGAATGAGAAAACTCCCCTCTCTGTTGAGTGCCCAGCTCTGCCACATTGGCCATGTCTCTCTCCTTTTGCTCAGAGGGAGGCTGGTGGTGAACAGGTGTGTGAGCGCCCCAGCTTATCCCTTCTGGATCCATAATTCCCTCCACTTTATTATCATTGGGTTAAGCCGGGCTGCTGCGTGAAAACATACAACTCTGCTCCACTTAGCCTTTATAACCACAGCATCATGTGTCATGGAAATGGGACTTCCTTCCTTCCCTGGAAGCTTAACTAGGCACACCAGCCCCTGTTTCCCGAAGGAGTCTAAAATGTCCCCCTTTTCCTCATTTAAAATGAACATTTTTAGGATTCTCTTCCTCCTCCCAACAGCGATCAAAGGTCCCTTTCTTTATGGAAGGGGCATGCCCCAGACCCTCCACCAGGGAGGAGCTTGTCCTGTTTCATCCAAGATGGCGCCCACATCCTGACAGGGGAGGCCCCCTCTGACACTCAGGACATTCTCCATTTGCCCTCCCCCAGGGAGGAGCAGCTCATGTAGGAGATTGCCCTGCCTAACACAAGCACCCAGCTTCGAGTTACTTCCAGCCATCTCGGGCTCTACTGTGCCAGCCCACAGTGCGTACAACCCCTTCCTCCCTAGAGCACCTCCAGTGCAGAGAGCACCCCCTTCCTCCCTAGAGCATCCATATTTTGATGAATGAGAAAGAATAATCAAACAATAAAATACATAAAAATTCCAGAATACAAGGAGCACAGACCTAATCAATGTGGTTTCTTTAAACCTGGATGCTTTTTGTAGAAAATTTAAATTTGTTTTCTTTTTAACTTAATCTTATAAGGATTTTGAAATTCAGCCCACAGTGTGAATCTGAGAATTTTCTTCCCATCCCATATCAGGTATAGGAACATAAGAAAGAATATCTTATAGTATAGAGATCTTATAATGTAGAGAGTACACAAAGTAAGTTTGAGGTCCTGTTCCTGAATTCTGTTCTGCCTTTGTTTCCTATGACATGATCTTTCAAATGACTTCTGGGTTTTCAGAGTCAACTTTGACGTTCCCTTCTCTCTTCAAAGGATGAAGTTCTAATTTATGCTTTCACACATTCTCCATCATTTGCTTATTCATTAATTCATCCCTCTTTTTATAGCTTATGTTATTATATAAATATTCCAAAGGCTTACAGAAGTGCATATATGATAATCTCATACAAATACAATGATGACAATGAAGTCAGGTGAACTAGATCAAAGCAGGGTGATATCCTTAAAGATGTCAGGTGTGGGGCAGAAATTCTATGTAGCTCTCTAGAAGTTAAGGAAGAGGGGAAACGGCAAATGGCTAAATAAGATTCTCAATGCTTAAGAAACATGAAATAAATTCATCATACACTCTTGATAAAGGGAAATGACATGATAGTATAGATAACATTTCCATAATGAAATAAACATGTTTCTTATATTTGTTTTTGTAAAGCACTCAATATAACTGTATGAAAATACACCCAAAATAGCATGAAGCATGCAATGAGGCTCTGAACTTGTCTGGTTTGATTAAAGTTTACAATATTTAAGGGGATGTGGACCACACATCACTTCATCATAGTTCATAACAATTGATTCTTTATTGGAAAGTAAGAAGCTGAAAATTATAGAGGCAGAGAAGTGTGATGATGTGTGCACTTTAGGCTAAAGGCAGATCATAAATATCAGCAAGTCCTGCCCTTTTGTGAAATTAAGATCCAAATGAGATACCTTTCTGCAGAGAAGACCACCTCACATCTGTGTGGCTGAATGCCTAGAAGAGCACCAAAGCACTTCTCAAAAAATACTTGATTCATCATATTAAATGCATGAACAGCTGATAGACATTAGTCTACACAAGAGAACGAAGTTGTAAAAACTGCTAAATATTGACCATTGGGCCTCCCCGGTGGCACAGCGGTTAAGCGCTGCGCTGTGGAGCTGACGCGATTCGACGCCCGGCCAGGGAGAATCCCACATGGCGCGGCAGACCTCTCCTGCCTCGCCCGCTGCTCCCCTCAGCAGTGTATTTCTGATCTGCCTGTTCTTCTCCCCATTCTGGCTCTGGTGAACCCTCTCGCCGCCCCATGCCTCTGTCCTGTACCCCAGCTTGTATGTATAAATAAAAAATAAATCTTAAAAAAATAAATAAATATTGACCATTGCTATTAAATGGAAAACATGGGAAAAAAGGGGTAAAGTTCTTTGAGGCATCTAATTAAAATACTGTATCTTTCAGGTAAATGATAAGTTGGGAACTGTGCACTCATCTCTGACAGCATCATCTATAAGTCATTGACATAGTCAGGATGACTTAGTTTCTAGAGCAGTTGATTTTAAGCCCCTTTTTCTTTCCATATTCATAGAATAAACCTCATCTGATGAGGTTAGTGCTTTATGACCATATATGTGCCTACTATTGAGAAAATAATTAGCTATTTGTTTGGATTATCTTGTTTTGCTTAGGTTTTATATATTTTATTTACTCAACTGTGCAATTTGTTGGGGGGAAGGTTGCTTGTTTTTAATTAGAATCTGCTTTGCACAGCCTGGTCATTGATAAAGCTTACATCTCTCCTTTTCCTTCTAAATCTCCCAAATGCTCCTCTGTAATCCTAATAATCATCTTTTCCTAGAAAAATCTCCTTTTGTCTGACAGAATCGCTGAGTGTATAAGGGTGAAGGGAGTGGCTTGAAATTTTGCTTTTCAGTCTGCATCCTGAATATCAAATTTGTTTAAATTCCATCTTTTGGGTTTCAGGTTTAAAAACAAGGAAATAGAACCTAAAACGTTGTGTGAATTGGTGTGATGTTTTAATGTTACTCTTGGCTCCTGAAAAACAACTTGTAAATTTTTTGGAATTTCTTGCCTTTTATTTCTGGGAGAAAGGAAACATTCATTAAAACTTCATGATATATTTCATTTCCAAACTCACACCTCTACACTTGGATCTGAAAAGTAACTTGATAAAGCTAAAGCTTCCTGTCACATCAGTGAAATGACAAGGTGAGCTACGAATTGAGTTAATGATAGCTTCCCTCTACGGCACATGTTTATCGTTGCATTTTTTAATAATAACCGTTACCTAGTTTCCTCTCTATCAAGCATTAATGTGAATACAGTACCTACGAAATTACACAGAAATAGACCCTCCCCATCATGACTGTCTGAGAAAAGCTTGAAACTGACATTTATACTGAAAAGTAATGCACAGAATAGAGAAGGAAAAAAATAAACCTCTTCAGGGCCATGGGAAGAGAGGTAATGTCACCTTATAAAGTCAATTTGTGACCATCCAAATCATTATATTTCAGAAATCTATAGACAACATGATACATAGTAAAAAAAATATTGTAAAGTTCCTGGGGAGAGACCCATTTTCACACACACACACCCCAACACACCCACGTACTGTGGAGCCACATAAGCCAGCAGCACAGAAGCCCACTCAGAGCACGAGGGACCATGGTGATGGTTCACGAGTGAACTGGTGGTGGGAATTTTATGGGGAACACACAATGATGTAAAAGATATAAATATAAAAGAAGGGCCTCCCTGGTGGTGCAGCGGTTAAGTGCTGCACTGTGGAGTGGTCGGTAGCAGCAACGCGAGTTCAACTCCCAGCGGGGGAGAGTCCCACATGGCACAGCAGACCTCTCCTGCCTCACCCACTGCTCCCCTCAGCAGTGTATTTCAGTCAGTCTGCCTGTTCTGCTCCCCACTCTGACTCTGGTGAACGCTCTCGCCACCCCACGCCTCTGGCCTGCACCCCAGCTTCTATGCATAAATAAATAAATTTTTTAAATAAATAAATAAATACAAAAGAAGAAGCCCAGTCAGGCATCAGAGTGGTTGCTTCTGGCAAGTGTTGATTTGAGGAAACCATTTTAAGTCCTACAATCTAGTCTTAGGTGCCAAACACTAATATTTAAGTGTCTTTTGTCCAAAACAAAATTCCACAATCCTCTCCACATATTGTCCCCAAAAGCTGCTCAACAATATGATTTGTTTAGGGCCTCCCTGGTGATGCAGTGGTTGGGCGCTGCGCTGTGGAGCTGTCAGTAGCAGCGACATGAGTTCGATGCCTAGCCAGGGAGATTCCCACATGGCACGGCGGACCTCTCTGCCTCGCCCGCTGCTCCCCTCAGCAGTGTATTTCTGTCAATCTGCCTGTTCTGCTCTCCACTCTGTCTCTGGTGAACCCTCTCGCTGCCCCATGCCTCTGGCCTGTACTTCAGCTTGTATGCATAAATAAATAAATCTTTTAAAAAAATGATTTGTTTAAAGGTCTGCAAATGCAGGACCCAAAAACTAAAATTAAGAAAGAGGAGAGATATGGGAGCAGAGGAAATGGATTTGAACCTTCATCATTTTAAACAAAAACTTGTTTCTTTTTTTTTTAAGATTTTTTTTAAAAAAGATTTAAAAAAAATCAGTTAAGGAAATGTAATTTTTAATATGTAGGCATGAAGAGCATTGATTTAAAGTTAACAGAAATGAAAATCAAGTGTATTTTGGTTGCTCTTAATACACAGTGTGTATTTTCTCTCCAGGATTGCTTTCCTGAGATTCATAGCATCTCTGTGGCATTGTTAAAGAAATGATCATTTCTGTATAATGAAAACCTGTATGAATGTTAAACTAATGAAAGAATATGAAGGAACATTAAAAGATAAGCCTGTGTGAGATAATTGTGAAATCAGTTTCACTGAACCCACAGAAATGTTTTATTTTTTTATAAACTTTGGTATCTGTTGAAGAAATAAAAACAAATATGTAGGAAACTAATTTGAAAATTAAAGCATACTAGTGGTTTTATCATTTTACTTTAAAATTCAAGTATTATTTGTTGGACATATAGACATGTCTAGGTATATATCTTCAATGATGCTCCCAAATAAAAGGTCATTATTCCGAAAATAACCATTTTGTTGATAAGGAAATTGAGGCTAGATTTCTTACAAAAAATCAGGTCAGTCTTGTATTTCACCCAGCAAGGGGAAATACATCTTGTGAATATATCCTCCAGTTTAATTGGTGACATAGTCTGTATTTAGATCATCGCCAACACTTCCTTCATTGCCTTTTTATTTAGAAAACAATCAGTTCAGCCAGAAGGACTATTTTATTGTGACATCGAAGAAAAGGTAAATCCACTTACCTTCGAAGTCAATGCTCAACTTCTTTAAAATAATAAGCATTTGCTACCTGAACAAATACAAGAATTGTGTTGCAAGTAGCAGCTTTTAAATCAAAATTCTCAATTCACTACAACTAGACTTCTTTTAGAACTTTGCCTAATTTGATTTTTCCAGCTTTCAACGAACATTAATTCCGATCACTGTATTCCAGTGGGCTTATGTGCTCAGAAACAAAACCAAATTCTAAAGTCTTAATTAAAAGCATAGGAAACTGGAGTGAAATTTTAGCTATTAGCAGTCTGGCCTATGCTGGCCTGTTATTTCCTGATTTATTTCATTATAAAGACTCAACTTTTCCTTGAAACCCCCTGGGAAAGATTACAAATTAAGATATTTTTGAAACTGTAAAATAAAACCCTTAAGAATGGCAGCAATTTGAATTAATAATGCTCTTAGTGGGGCCATGCAGGGAGGTCTAACCTTCTTTTTATTTGAGGTATTGGAAAAACTTTGCCCTAGCATTTCAGCAGCCCTTTTCCATTACACTTAGGTATTTACTTGAGTCTGTCAGGCTTTTCCCCAGAACAGTGATATTCAATCGGGAATGATTTTTGTACCCTGGGGGCCATTTGGTTGTGTCTGGAAACATTTTTGATGGATTTAAATTGGGGAGGGGGGAGCTGCTTTGGCATTTAATGGACAGAGGTCAGGCATGCTGCTAAAATATTCTACAATTCTCAAGACAGATGCCCCCCAACAATAAAAAAAAAAAAAAAAAACTGACCAGGCCAGAATGTCAACAGTACTGAGATTAAACATCTCAAGAATTGAGGTATAGATTTAGTGTAGATGCTTTGGAAATCTTGTTCTGGAATTAAATGACATAAAGAAAGTCAATTCCATGTTCTCAGAGAGTCTAGACAGAGGTAACAGGTCCTGGTTGTTTTGCCAGGAATCAGAATGTGATTTTGGATAACCATTCCCTTACACAGCATCTATGAGACTTTTCTGAGAACATGTCCCCTGAGACACAAGTAACTACTGCAGGAAGTGACCAAACTGTGCATCAGATTGTAGCAAATCAGTGATCTCCAGTCCTTTTGAGTGTCTACTCCTTGGAGGTCCATTGGTATCTACTTTAACAACCACAGAGAACAGTCTGTTGTCATAGAGATCACAGTAGAGAAAGACACAGACAAGAATTAAGTGATCACACAAATAAATATGTAATGTTAAGCCATGAAAAATGATTTTGAATAAAGGGATCACTGTATGTTCAACTCACTTAATGAGAAAAATGGGCAGGATATAAGAAGGTTTGGGAAATACTTCCAGAGTGAAAAAAATTATTTCATTTAAATCAATATAGGAAATAGGAGAAAAAGGAGAGAATTCCCAAAAAGAGAACAGCATACATGAAGTCCAAAGTTGAAAAAGAGCTGTGTCTGCATTGAAAGTTTAGCTGTTTTACCAGTACCTGTTGTCTGTCTTTGTGTGTGTGTGTGTGTGTGTGTGTGTGTGCGCGCGCGCGCGCGCGCGCGCACGCACAATAATCCTTTTCTACTAACTCTTTCTAGGTAATGGGAAAAATCAATCTATTACTTAGGTTAAAATTGCAATGTATACCAGTTATTTAACCAATAACTATATCTCTCCAAAGACCAAATATAAATATATTTTGCAGCAGAGAGAAATGAAGTAGTATGCTCAGTTCATCCCCTGAGGGATTATGAACAAAAGAGCAGAGTAGGGAATTCCTGGCCCTCAAAAAATTTGAAGAAAAATAATCTCTGTGCATAAATCTTTGCTGCTTCTCAACCCTTTGTGCCCCTGGGATAGTGCTGTCACAGCTGTAATATTTTTTATTTTTCTCTGATCTCTCCCCCGTCCCCCCCACCTCCATCCTTGGTCAAAGAACACAGGGAGTTAGAGGATTTCAAATCCAGAAAAGAGTCACACTGTTACTTTTTACAAATTAAGCAAACTGAGGCAAAAGAGCTTCACTATTTAATATCCACTGTCAAAATAAGTACTTTGGGGAATGTGTTAGTGCTGCTGAGGGGTTTAGTACAAGGAACCTTTGAAAAACACCGTGTAGGTTTTCACAGCCTCCTGCTCTGCAGCCGTTTCAGAATACAGTTTCAGAATGAGTCAAGCGAGAGTTTATATTCAATCTACTGAATGGAGGTAGGTAGGCAGCAGACACCACATTGTGTCAAGCTGGTAATTCCCCTGATATTAAGCGAAGGCGGCCAAGAAAGCACAATAATGCATCCTGCTCATGTTATCTAGGTGCCTACTTGTGAAGTGCCTAAGGATATGCTCTTGCTGTGCAGATGGCAGGGATGTTTCCTAAAGAGCCTAGGACATGCCCACTGAGTGCATACCCTCATATGAGGTGTTGGGAGCTGTGCCTCCTCCAGCGGGGGGCCCTCTTCACCAAAGACCTTGATGGATGGTCTCTCTTTGCCCCTCCAGATCTAGCCCCCACCATTCTCTAGCTGCCTTTGACCTCCCACATATCAAGCTTTTCTTGCCTTCTGGACTTCTGCTGCCCCTGGCCAAAGGAAATCACCATCACATGAAGAAACAGAACAGAATGGGGCTTAATCACTTGTCTCCTTGACTCCCTCTGTGCTGATTCCGTGAGTGAATTGCTTGAGTTCTGCCTCTACAGATGTTTGCTCATTCGGGGTATCCCTCTCCCAAAGTTCTAAGTGTCTGAGTTTTTCCTTGCCTTGCCCTTCAGTCCAGGGTAAACAGGGGGTGTCCCACAGCTCTTGCTCACCCTAGGAATTACCTCACTATCCCTCACTTTCTCTTGTGCCATCATGTGTGTATAAAGAGCACCTTCATTGCATGCCCCTTGGTCACCTACTGCAACTGTGCCATCTGCCTGCGGCCAGGACGCTGACTTAGACAGCTTAATGCCACTGGGTTGAACGAGCCCTTGATAGGAAAACGAAACCATGAAGGTAAAATATGCCATTCAGTACGTGTATCAGACACTCTGCTTACACACTATCACTCCCACTAGATTTTCCTTAAAATGTCATTTGAATAATGGGATATATGCATTGTTTCTTGACATTTATGTATTTGCTTATTTGCTTATTTTCAGTCAGTTACCAGGACAGATACACTTTAATGAATACAATTGATAAATAAATATTTGACTCTCCTCTCCCATATTATTTTTTGTTGTGAAACATGGCAGAAAAATGGAGACTTAGTTTTTGCCTTCAAACATTTTCAACTTAAATAGAAGAGACTTAACATAATATAATGGTTAAGATGAAGTGACTGAACAGGCAGGATGTTAACATTTTAGGCATTTAAATCTCAGCTCCACATCTCACTAGATGTGGGGAACTTGGGCAAACTGAATTGTTTGTCTTAGCTTTCATTTTTTTGTCTGTAAAATGGGATTGGGATATGTCTATTTCGCTGAGATGTTGAGATTAGTTGAACTCCTAGTTGTAAAGAGGTTATCGCAATGTTAATGAAGCACATGTTTAAGAAAAGTTAATGGTAATCATTACTACTTTTACTTCATTTGCAAATAATTATTTATGGATCATAGCTATATTTGTATCATTTGATCTTCTTAGTTTCTTAGTCAGTTCAGGCTGCTATGCCAAAATACCAGAGATTGAATGGCTTAAACAACAAATATTTATTTCTTACAGTCTGGAGACTGGAAATCCAAGTTCAAGGAGTGAACAGATTCAGTATCTGGTGAGGATTCGCTTGTTGGCTTGCCGAGAGCTGCCTTCTGTGTTCTCACATGAGGGAGAGAGAGTTCTCTCCCCTTTCTCCTGTTGTGAAACCCCTAACCCTATCATCAGGCTTCATCTTCATGCCTCACTGAAACAGACTTGCTGTGAACCTTCAAGTGACATCATATTGGGGAGTAGGGTCCTAACATAGGAAATTTGGAGGGTCTCATATTTATTCTATAATACTTTGTAGCTCTAACTAGTTGCCACGATCAACATTACGGCCATTTTTAAGAGAATATATTATATATCCAACTTCACATAATTACTGATAAGCTAAAATTACCAACCTTTGGGGAAGTTTTTATCTATGACATACTAGTAACAAAGTATCTATTATAAATGTTGTAAAGTCTTAGAAAGCTATTCATTTATAGGGTTAAAGTCTGAATTTCTCCTGGTTAGGAATAAATTGTATGTATAAATAAAACATTGACTTGGTTCTATTAAATCAGCCTTATGGCAACAGTTTATAGAAAATCCTTGCTATAACCAATATATTCATGTTTAAAATTTAAACATACAAGAATGAGATGGCTTATTTGAAATAAAAATTAAATTCATTTCAGAGAGATTCCATTGTTATTTACTGTAAGTTCATTGTCTTGGTTTTCTATACCCTTAAAGAAATGAAAACTCCATCTTAGAAGGGGTTTCATTTTCACGAAAGTTAATTTATGGGGGGAAGTTGTGAAGTCGTTTGGAAATAAAATGACTTTGAATAAGCAGGTTTAATCCTACCTATTTGGAAATTCTACTGACATGGTGCATTAGGTGATAAATACCATCTCAGGGAATGATGCTGCTTATTTAATCATTCGAGAAGCTTTTTGAGTTGTGAGTTATTTACCTATGTTTCTCCGTGTTTCACTTATATGTGCAGGAAACACACATGTCCCTCTGTTCTCTGGCAGCTACAGGCTGCTATAGATTTTCAGAGAGGGATATTGACTTAACTCAGCCAGAGATAGTTCAGGAAGATACTAATCAACACATAGAAAGATAGCAACAGAATGCACTCACATGTTTTTATAAATTAAAGGAAGTTCATTTGTATTGACATGAGAAATTAAAAATAAATAAAAGGCTTGAGTTCCAATCATTAAATACATTGTCTCACTTTCCATATTCACAAAATATTTGCACTATAAGATTGCTATAATTGGCGTACTATAAATTAAGTTCATAGAAAGTTGTTCCATTATTGGTTAGTTTCTAGTTTCACTGTAAGTACTTCAGTGATTTCTTCTATCATATAGATGAGTTTCTTTAAATTCATATCAACAAAGTGGGGAGAGAGCTGAGTGGACGATGGCAGAGAACTATGAGTGCTTGGGGGTTGGCGTGGTAACAACACCTGAGGGGGAGACCCTTTACCTCTAAACACAAACTTCTCTGTAAACCATGTTGCCGCAATTTAAAAAAATCATATCAATAAATATTTTATTCCTGAATAAGTCTTCTTTTCTCCCCTAATGTTTCATTTCTGAAAATCAATTTTTAGGGTTGTGTACTATTAAATTTGCATTTAGATATCGAAAATATTAGAATATGTTTAATATTTCTGTATGTAGATTTTAAATCTTTTTCTGGTGACTTTTATTTGTCCCTGCCAAGGTATTTTCATTTGTTTTCTCTTACATCATCATGTCAGGCCTCTCTGCTTTTACCTCTGTGTTTTCTTGTCTGGTAAACAATATTTGCCCTAATTACTGCACCATTCCCAGTATTTCAAAATAGACAGAGTTTATGGACCTCTGTGGCAGCAAGGGGGTGAAAGTCTCAATGCAATCAAGCTATCTATCACCATAGCAGCACAAGTTCAATCCCCAGCCAGGGAGCTGACCCACAGAGCGCAGCAGACCTCTCCTGTCTCACCCACTGCTCCCCTCAGCCTTGTATTTCAGCAGATCCGCCTGTTCTGTTTATGACAATTAAAGACTGATTTTTGTATAGAACCTTAAAGAGTGTTGTTATATATTTAATATACATGGAGGATTGTAGGTCATAATTCAAACCCAGGATACAGTGGGAATTTAATTATCTACTGTAATCACAATATGGCAACTAGTGTAGCTTAACATTCTCAGCCAATGAAGAGTTCATTCCTGCTGCCTTGGCATTTTCTTTTGCTTTGAGGACTTTCATTGATCTATTTAGCTTACAATGTCCTGTCGCAGAGCCTGCCCTGGAATTACCCTGCTAGAAAAGCAGACACCATTCTGACCTGCAAGGATGCTGGTGGGTGAGATCACATAAACTTAAACAAAAATGTAGCTATGAAGGTTCAATCTTTTGAAAGATACGAATGAACATCTTAGAGCCTGGATAAGTGAGTTATTGAGGGTGAGACATACTGACACTGGGAGCCAATGAGCCAGATCTGAAGGCTAAAGGAAGCAACACCACGCTGAGAGGGAATGGCACCTATTCACTGCCTCCAAGCGGAAAAAGTTTTGGGTGTATTTGGAGACCTAGAGAAAGGCCAGTGTGTCGGGGGAGAGGCTTGAGTTCAACCACTAGCTGGCTCACGCAGGACCCCCAGGGCCACTGTCTGTGGGGTTTGTGCGTCTCTGGGACAAAGACTTTCCAGGGTGCATCAACAGATGAACGGAATCTGTTCCTGATCCTCCCCTTCTCCGTTTAGTCACCTGAACTTGGTCCCACTGAGAATGCACCTGTGCTCTGTCAGTTCTCCCTTCCCACATCTTTCATAGTTGTTCTTTTCCCACTTAGCAAAATAAAGCACAGCTGCCATGCTTCTGGAATTTTACCTTGGTGCAGTGCCCCGAGGCAGAAGTTAGCACAGCATTCCTGAGGAGGAACTGGGAGAGCAAAGAGACCAAAAGCTGTTTCAGTTTTTATTTCTTCTGCCCAGAGGATTGTGGATTTGTGACAAGGTCTGCCTGTCTCTCTGTCTCTTTGTCTCTCTCTGTCTCTCTATGTCTATCTCTTTCCCCCTCCTTCCCCACCTTCCCCATCTGTCTGTCTTCTATCTATCCATTCATCTAGACATTAGTCCATCTTATTTTACACTTAGATTTCAGAAGTCATCTCTTAGGGAGGCATATTAAGGTGTGTGTGTGTGTGTGTGTGTGTGTGTGTGTTTAATAAATCACATCCTTTAATATAAATTAATTCTATTCTGAGTGATTGACTTGAAGAGAATTAGTGTTAAAATTAAGGTATTGCAGGTATGTTCACAAATTTCTTTCATTCCCATGATTTGATGAAAATATATGAAACACACATATAAGATGCAATATATCAGAAAACACATGTTTTAAGATCATTTTTAACCTACATTGAAAATTTTAAATACTTACTTAAAATAGGTTGGGATAGGATCTAGTTTTTCTAGGTCAATTTAGGGGTAAGTCAGAAAAAAAAATGCTCAGAGGCCATTATCCTGTGTGTGGCAAGGAGATGGGGTTTTATACACAGAACAGCAGAAGCATTTGCAAGTTTTAGGTGAAAGAAGAGAATGTTCCAGTTTCAATGTTTTGCACATAGTAGGTTTACAGCACGCTGTTGATGGTTTGGATTTGTTATTTCCCATGGTCTTTCTTCTAACGACTGAGTGAAAATAGAAGCCCGACATAAATCTCCATTATTTTTTAAATGTCAGTGGAATAAAGATCAACATCTCCTTCTCCTAAACACCATAATTAAAAGGCAGCAGAAAGAATAAATACCAATGTGCAAACATGACCAATAAACAAGATGTGTTTAATCATTCACTTTTAACAGTTTGGATCACAGAACTTAATTCTTCGTCAAACCGGGATGAACACATGTTTAAGTGTTCATCAGCTTTTGAGTGCTCTGACTTTTGTGAAAAATCAATGCCAAAAGCATCAAGCAGAATATCCTTTCCTAGCCCATGTTAAAATTCAGACTCCATTGTTTAAGTGTTTAGGTGTGCAAACAAAAACATGCAGAATTATAGAAAGAAAATCTTGCATCTTAATTAGGTTATGAGAAAACATCAGATACATGTTGGTTTAGAGAAAAACACAAACATTATTACTTTTTCTAGGAAGAATGGAAATTGTAATCTATAATGCCAGCTGATTTGTAGGATTTAAATACACACACATATTGGATACCCGTAAACCAAGTCTGAATCTATGTGTCATTCTGCTTTTATCGTGACACTTCCTGCAATTATGTGTATTTTACAAGGCAGCAAAGTCGGAGTGCCAGGTTTACATATTTTAAACCCAGTGATATTTAAGGCTTTAAATCTTCATCAGCTCTGGCTTTCTCACTGTGGAGTGCAAGCAAGCTCTTACAAGTGATTTCGTCCCAATAAGATGAATTACTATCAAGAGGACTATTCTTTTGTCTCCACACTGCTCCTATGCCATGGTGGTTATTAAATAGCCCCTTTTCTTATAGACTCACTTTTCTCTTTTCTTCCTCTCTCAATGTTTATGGATAGTTTAGGGGAATTAGGCCCTATTTTTAAAATAAATGCAAGGATATTGTTAGCTGTGCTACCTGATACACTAATTTAGATTCAGTTTTCCTACTTGGAGTATACACCCACATTTTTGTACAGAAATGTGTTCTGTTGCTCTCACTTTGTCATTCATGTGAGTGAGAACAATCTTGCCACTTATTTAATCTAAATTTCTATGCCCAGGATGGTGCTACATCCCATCTGTAATTTCATTTAATTCTGACAACAAACTCTAATACGGATGATATCAGAAGCATCTTTTTTTTCAGCTTGGACATAGTTTTCTATGGAAACATCAGCTTCAAACTTTTTAAAAATTGTAGTATTGTATAACAATATTTTATTTTTCAGGTGTACGTCACTGAGAATCAACATGTTTATATACTACGTCAAGTCCAGTTCTATCCTTCACCAAACAATTGTCCCCTAATATCCAGTTTACACCCCATCCTTCCTCCTCCCCTTCTTTAACCACTAATTGGTCTTATAGTCCAACAGTTTATTTTTTTAATTAAGTTCCTCTGCTTATTTTTCTCCTCTACATACTACATGAATGAAATGACATGGTGTTTAATCTGTCTCTGTCTAGTTTATTTTACTGAACATAATTTCCTCTAAGTTCAAGCATTTTTACTTCTGTATAATTTCCTATGTACTGCAGTCATATTAATACTAATGTTTCAAAAAGAGGAAACTAGATAACTGATTGTGAGAAAGATTAAAATGACAAATGTATGAAATACAAGAAAGCCATCATTAACTCAATTTGTAGTTCATCTTGGCCTTTTACAGATGTGACAATAGTTTTCATTTTCTAAAAATTAATTTCTTCAGTGGTTGGGCATAAAAGTAGATTTTTAGTATAACATGAAACTTATGTTTTTTTCTTTCCCTAATAAAAGAGCAAAAAATGCTAGAAAGTTGGAAAGTTGTTTTCAAAATTAACAAATAAAGACAGAAGGGATTGTGATTAAGTCCACCCTTTATGTACATCCCATCATGTCATTGTCACATCCGCTGTAGAAAGGATGATATTGTCATTCAGAATGGTTAAGTAACTTGCAGAGCCATAATTTAAATGCGAGCAGGTCGAGCTCCAAAGCCTATGCTATAGCATTTATTTTTATTGTTTTTATTGCCACTATTGTTGACTTGTCTCCTTATGGTGCTGGTATTCCGGCAAAAAAATTCTACTACAGGGAAGCAGAGCTGAGACAGAATAAACCATCCTGAGATCCAGCCAATGTGTTAACTTCCTGTGGGAGGAGTTAATGTCTCCTAAACGAGACTAGCTGGGGAGTCTAGTATGGGAAAATATACTATTGCATAGTGCCTATTTCATAGTAGAAAGTCGGTAAATAATCATTGAAGGATCGGATAAATGAATGATTTAATTATATCGAGTTTAAATTTGACCGATAGGTAGTTTGTGTGTTACATACATTTCTAATCACTGTGAATCTTACTTGCAAGCAAATGACTACGGTAAAGTACTAATTTAAACAGACATCGAAGAGCTCTGGATGGATATGAAAATCCAGTCTCACTGCATTCAGTCATCTATCTGCGCTTCTCCGGGGGCATCTGGCAGTGTGAGGAGCCCTAAGTTGCAACGAGTGGGGACTGGGTCTACCAGCAGGTAGTGAGTAGGGGCCAGGGATGCTGCTAAATACCCTAAAAGTACACAAGATAACCTCCCCTATAATTAATTATCTGATCTTAAATGTCAATATCCAAGATTGGGAAATACTGCTAGAAAGAAAGCACTTTTTATCCCTTAAGCCTAAATACACTGTGCCAGAACAAAATTTGAGTTCTTTTAGCAAAAAAGAAAGTAGAAATGACAATTATAGTACAATCTCAACGGTATAGACTAGTGGCTAATACTTGATTTTGCCTAAAACGAAACTTTGGGGAGGATGTCTTTGTCGGTCCTTTCTTAAGGACAATATGTCATTAGCTTCTATTCTTCTTGCTAATTGTTTTTAATCCATATCCCAACTCATGTACATTACCACATTGATCCACATTGATAGTCTATCACGGAAAAAATGTATTTCCATGTATTAAAATCCTGGAGAAGGCATTTTTATCCCCTTCTCCATATCCAGGAATTTAGAATAAGCACTATATAATTTAATTTATAGGGAAAGTTACACTGAGAGTGTTATGAACTACCATATACCTTATACTCAGACTCATCAATAAATAAAATTTTATCACAATCATTTTATCACTTTCTACCTCTCTGTATATTTTCCAAAATGCTTTGTTATTTATTAAACATCAAAGATGTTGACCTAAGTAACAACAATATAATCTTTAAAAATCAGATGGCTTAACATTAATATAATGAGGGCCTCCCTGGTGGCTCAGAGGTTAAGTCTCAGCACTATCAAGCTATCACCAGCCATTTCAGAATGGAGTTCGATCCCCAGCCAGGAAGCTGACCCACATGGCATGGCAGACCTCTCCTGCCTCGCCCACTGCTCCCCTCAGCAGTGTATTTAAGTGGATCTACCTGTTCTGCTCCCCACTCTGACTCTGGTGAATCCTCTCACCCCCTGCACGTCTGGCCTACACCCCAGGTCTTGTATGCATAAATAAAAAAATAAATCTTTCAAAAAACATTAATATAGTGATATCAAATTTACAGACTTTATTTTTCTAATTAACCTAATAATATCCTTCTAGGGATTTTTCCCTGGTCCACAGGCTCCTTGAGTACACCTCAATGCAGAGGGCCTCATATCTCTTGGTCTTAAACTTTAAACAGTTCTTCATATTTATCATTCAGCATAGTAATAGTTTAAAAGAGTACATATTAAGTATTTTGCAGAATACTTTTCCACTTAGATATAATTAAACTTTGACTCTATATTTACAAATAGTGGTTAGTGACAGAGATTCTGAAGTCCTAATGCCTGGTTTGAATGCTAGTTTTGCCATTCCTTAAGATTTGTAATCTTGAGCAAGAGAGTCAACATCTCAATTTTTTAGGTTTGCTTCCTCCCAAAAAATAGCCCCATAATTACAGCACTGCCACCTCAGGTTCCTGAAATCATTCAGTGAATTAGTATATTCCCAGCACTAGAGTATTACTGACACATAGAAAGTCCTATGTGTTTGCTGTTTTTATCGATGTCTGAGGTTCACTTAGTAGAGTTTCTAAGTGATAACATTGCTCAAAAAATTTTTACAAAAGTCATGTCACTGAAATAAAATTAGTCATTTCCTATCAATTTGTGTGTGCTCAACACAAATATGACAGTCAACTTCTAATTTTGGCTCTAGTTTTTTTTTGTAATCTGCAATAAATTGATATTTACATCACGAAATGCATGCCAATAGTAATAAGCATACAGTTAATACCTGTAAAAAATCAAGTCATAGACTACTTCTTAGATTTCTTCACTTGTCTCTTGTACAGCTGTTCAGGAGCATCTCTGGGGAGTGTCCAGCAGTAGTCAGCCAGCATTGTAGTGGACCATTTTCCCTGGTGTCTTTGTTCCATTGATGCGATATCTTGATGAAAACGTATGGCATGTTCATCACTAACCATACCACAGTTTTCAGGGAAGAAATCCAGATGGGAATGAAGTAGATCTTTAGAGACATATTGCAGCCAAGTTTCTGATACTGCATCAGTATGTTTTCTACTAGTTCCTTGTAGTTTTCTGCCCTAACATTCCCAAGAAAGTTTGTAGACACTAGGCAAAAGCATTCCACGCTTGTTTCACATCACCTGACAGCAAGTTGTTGAACCGGTCATCTCAATGCAGGTGGAATGCTTGGGTGGACTATTCTTAACTTCTTTGGCTTTGTTATTCCACCGGAAAGAGGAGGAACCAAGCAGAAGTAACAGTCTTTTATGTGGTTGCTTGGCTCTCTCCACACCATGGGGACTGCAAACAGAATTGATGGTCTTTTGCCATTTAGCCACTGTGAAAGCTGTGTTGTACATGGAGCACAGCATATATATGTGGGGCCCAAGACTTGTCTTGGTCACCAACCTTGCATCCGAAGTCAAGATGATAAGCCTTCTTCACTTGAGAAGTGATACTTTTCTTCTGGTTGACAAATGTCACTTCCCCACAAATAGAGCAGAAATTGTCCATGCTATTAACACACTTTCGAGGCATTACTGTTCTGTATTGTGCCTAAATGGATAAAATAATGACAGTTCTATAGAACAGTAGCTTCAACTGTCTCGCACAAAGTCTGAAATATTTTCAATGTTCAACCATTCCGACAGGGCTTTCTATAGTGCACTGCTGACGTCAGCTTACTTCAGCAGCCGCCTGGCAGTAGTATTGCATTGCATCAGAAAATGATGCAATCAACTCTGGATGATGTGTGCATGATGGTATTAAGCAATGAGATGCAATATTGCATCATTCTAGGCTGATTTAGGATGTTGTTGCACAGTGAAACATAAATGTACACAGTGAAACATAAAAATTGAATTATATGAAATATCTTCAAAATGAGAGCTAATAAAAAATATTCAGGGTTATATTCATGTTCAGCACACGAAGATACTACAGATTAGGGCCTTTTAAAGTCAGTAATGATCTCACTGTTGACCAGTGTAATTGAGGTAATGTACAGAATTGCATGCATGCAATACGAGGTTTCTAGTGTCCTGCCAAGAAAGTCCACTTTCAACCAATGAAGTAACTCTTGTGAAAATAAAATTAACTGGCTTCTTTGTGCTTTGTCAATAGGCAAGAGAAAAAAAAATAGTATTCTACACCAAATTAGAGTCACACACTGTCAGTTATAAATACAGGTACATAAAATTACTATACCCAGTGAAAAGCTTCACATCAAAAATAGGTATAATATATAATGTTTTGTAATTATTAGTTGCAAAAGGCTTATTGTATGTCAAACATTTACATGTTTACACAAAAGGTTAATTTGTGAAGGGTTAAGTCTCAGCACAATCAAGAAATCAGCAACCACTGCAACATGAGTTCGATCCCAGGCCAGGGAGCTAACCCACATAGCACAGCAGACCTTTCCTGCCCCACCTGCTGCTCCACTCAGCAGTGCATTTCAGTAGATCCACCTGTTCTGCTCCCCACTCTGTCTCTGGTGAATCCTCTCACCCCCCTGCACCTCTGACCTACACCCCAGTTCTTCTATGCAAAAATTAAAACAAAAAAACCCCAATAGGTTAATTCCCATTGAATTACGTCTTTGTAATCATTCTAGCTATTTGTATCCTCTAGGTATTTTGAAATCAACTTCCTATAATCCCACTCAGCTTATCATATTATTTACTATCACAAGCTCAGGGAGAAATTTACCATGACTTTGCTTATTGAGGGGAGATTGTTAGCCATCACTCTCTCAATTTAGGAAAAGTTGTACATTGGTAATTGCTACTCTATAGACCTCCCCAAAAGACAGAGATCTAGATGACATTATTTTTGCTCTAGGGGGGTGAACTTCCCTAGAAGTAAGTGGGAATAATTCCAGACAGATATGATGTCCATATGTTCAGGCAAATCAAAAGGAGAAAACCAAGTTTACTGCATATCACAGAAATTCATTCTAGTTCTCAAGATCTGTAATTCTTATTAAGCAGTGGGCTTGAAAAATCGCATTTTATTGAAAAAGTTTGTTGATAGTCAACATATTTATTTGAGGTGTTATCCAATTTATGTTCAACTGGCTACTGTATTATTTCTTACAAGGGCCTGCAAATTGAATGTCTTTTTTTAAATGATTCATGCCTGACTCCTTCGATGGATGAAAGTTATGCTAGTAGATCGGTGATCCCCGATTATTATATTTCAATATAGATATTTAAACGATGGTTTGATGTTGCTATTTCCCAATCTCCGGAGGTCTCCCTGCATTATACAGATCATTTAATTTAATAAGGAACACCTTTGTAATTTTTTAAGAAACAATTTTTATGTACATTACCAACTGCTTGAGATTTTTAACCCCAAAGAATAAGATCACATCTAATTTAACAAAATAACAATTATTTTATTCTTTTTTTTTAAAGAAAAAACATACAAACTGGGGCACAGGTCAGAGGAATGGGGCGGTGAGAGGGTTCACCAGAGACAGAGTGGGGAGCAGCACAGGCAGATCAATGGAAATACACTGCAGAGCAAAGCAGTGGGCGAGGCAGGAGAGGTCTGCTGCGGCATGTGGAGAGGTCTGCTGTGGCATGTGGGAATCTCCCCGGCCGGGTGTCGAACTCGCGTCGCTGCTGCTGACAACTCCACAGCGCAGTGCTTAACCACTGCACCACCAGGGAGGCCCCTTATTTTGTTCTTTTTGTTTAGCTTAGGCTTCAACAAACTAACTGAAAGTTACCTTAATTTGAGTATATTAGAGTGTGTTGACTTTTGGGAACTATGTAAAATAATGTCAATACCAGTGTATTTCTACCTTACTTGCAGTCAGATTTTAGTAATATAATCATATATTAATGGCTAGAGAGATCATTTAGAAAATTCACGTGTTTCCTTTGAATTACCCATTATAGAAGCTCAAAGAAAATCCAATAATATATTAAATATTTTATCAGGCAATATAGAAAATGAGATGAACCAGCCAGTAAAATTATTTCTTTTTCATCTTGAAGTCTTTAACTGTCTTTGGAATCTTTAAAGATCACTACTAAATATTACAGTTGCCATTTTAAGAAAGTTTGAATCAAAAATTTGTGATTCCATTTGCTGGAGTAGAAACATTTTTTTGTTGTTGTTAAGTTGAATTGTTTATTAAACATTTCTCTGAAAATGGAAACACAATATGAAAAATTCAGATTAGGCTTTTTAAAATGAAATTTAATTTATAAAAAGATCACTAAGTGTCTTCAAAGTATTCTTATAGAGATTTTCTGTACTCAGAATTGAAAGTCTATGCAATTTGTGTATCTAGGAAAAAAAAATTCATCTAACAAAGGCTTTTATGGAGGGAAGTCCTGAGAAGCTTTTAGCACTTCATTGAATAATTTATAAGCCTCAGTCACATCTGCATTAGTCAAATGAAAGAAAGTGTCACTGTTAACAGAGGAATTTTATTCACAGCTGAAGTTTCTATATTAACTTGAGCAATGGAAAAAAATGAATTGTAAGTGTTTATTCCCATTAAATAAATGAGTAAGTAATGTTAGTTACTTGCTTATTTTTAATACTCTGGGAAGATATAATTTAATCTTATATTACAATGGAACACATTTATTAGACATCATAAAATACAGAAATCTAAACCTAATGTGCAATTTTGCTCAATCAGCAAGGTAATGTGTGATTTTAAAAACACATTTTGTAAGTCTATTTTGAAGATTATACTTTGATTTCTAATTTGCACTATGTGGTGAAAATAGGTTAGAGGTTCCTGAAGCTGCCCTCTGCTATTCAACCTTCTTTCCACTTGAGGACAATGCTGGCAGGAAATTGGACCAAGGTCATGTCCATCAAAATGACACCAGATGAGAGAGAGAAAAATATTGGTGGTTGAGGGTGATTGAAGGGGAAAAAAAATGACAATAGAGAAATGGAAAATGTTGGAAAGCAGGTTGAGGTCTAGGAAATACAGCTATTTGAGAATTAAGGAAATAATAAAAGTGACTTTCCACTGTATGATTCTATTTAAATATAATTGGTAGTGAATAAAGTCCACATAAATCCATGAAACAGAAACAGTTCTGGTCTTATTTTTTAATCTAGATAAATTTGATTAACAAATGTTAACGCTTTTTTAATATATGTAAAGCCTTTAGAACAGTATCTGCTATATTGTAAGTGTCCAATAAATGTTAAATATTATTATATTTAATGAGGCTAAAGGGATCATTTCCTTGAATTTGTTTAATTTATACATGAGGATTCTACATCACTGAAAAGAATTTTGAAAAATGAATACATGTCCATTTTGACCAAAACAATAATACAACCTCAATATAATTGTATGTCTACTCTAGGTATAACTATTGATTTTTACCACCAAATGAACTGGCACAGTTTCTAACCCTAAAGTAAGAATGTAAGAATTTTTAAAGTATTACTCATCAAACCACTCTTTCCAACCTGTATTCTTGAATTCAGTGGGTAATCTGGGCAGAAGTCCTTGACATGTGTTAGTACTTAGGGAGATGGATCTTCCCCAGCTTACTGTCTTTGTCAGATTTAGCTATTGTTTTCATTCCTATAGAACACATTTTAATTTACTGTATACATAATAACTTTTCACTTAAAACTTCATAACCGTTTAATTGATTCAAAATGCATTAGCTATACAAAAATCCTCAATTATTTCTTTTGCAACATAATTCATATATTTTCAGAGCTACTAAAAATAATGATGACAAAGTACATAGAAAATGCCTGCCAGGTTATGATTTATAGAATATATCTACTACCTTTGGAATATGGTAAACATCCAGTTATCATGTAACGAATTAATACTGTTCTATATGTAGAACATAGAAAATATCACAAAATCTGGAAATTGGGATGATATTTCCTTGGGGTAGCAAACACTTCAGTTTTAAAATTTATGTAATTGACTAACATTCAAGAACAATTAAACTTTGACAGACTCTGGATTGTATTTTTTTCCTCATTCCTCTGTTGAGGTGTATTACATTGAACGCTTTCTAAACTAATTAAAAAAAAAATCTCAGGGACCTCCCTGGTGGTGCAGCAGCTAAGCACTGTGGTGTGGAGCTGTCGGTAGCGGCCACGCAAGTTCGATGCCTGGTCTGGGAGAGTCCTACATGGCATGGCAGACCTCTCCTGCCTCGCCCGCTGCTTCCCTCAGCAGTGTATTTCCGTCAATCTGCTTGTTCTGCTCCCCACTCTAACCTTCTCGCCACCCCAAGCTTCTGGCCTGTACCCCAGCTTGTATGCATAAGCAAATAAATCTTAAAAAAAAATCTCAGAAATTACTACATTTTATTGATGCAAGCCAAAACCAAGTATGTTGTTGTAATATGCTTATTATGTACTTGAAAACATTCAAGATACAATTTTTTTGATTTGTTTTTTTCTTTCATTTATGCATCTTCGCTAAAAGAGAAGCAAAAGGCTTCCAGTGCTGTAACAAGTTGCTGTTTATGAATGCACCAAATCTTTTTATTTGCTCAATTTTAGCTGTAGCAAATACCATATAATATTGACTAAGTTGCAATCAAGCTTTAACACTTCATGCAGCTGAAGACTTTTCATCAGAAATGACAATTAGTCAAATGGAGGACCTGGAGGGGGGGGGAATTGATGGATTGTCCTCCAAATAATACAAGCTCTTATAAGTCTATCAAACATGACATCCAGAGATAGATTAATTTGTAAAGGATAATTTCCTCTAAAAAGTTAACCCTTCTTTCATAATCATTTTGTCTTTTTATTTCCCTCTTAAATTATTTTTGTCTTCATCTCTGTTTGCTACTTAAAACCCTATGAAGCCTCTTAATTCTATACCCTAATGCCATGTAAATAAATGTAAAATTTAAGACTAAATTAAAATAAAGATAAATAAGGAATGACATACAGCTTATAAACTGAGAAAACAATATGTCAGTTTACCTGAAAAGCAACTAACTACTACATATAAGGGAAAGCAAGCAACTTGTAAAAAGTTCTTTTTTTAAAAAAAAAAGATGTATTTTTTTTACTTATACATACAAGTTGGGGTACAGAAGAGAGGCATGGGGCGGCAAAAGTTTTAAATAGACTATTGCGGTAAGTTAGATTTTTCTGAAACATTAAGTTACACAGATTGTACCTTAAAAATAATTTGTGAAGTTGTTTCCTAACATTTAATTGGATTTCTACATGTATCCAATATAAAATATATAGCTTTCTCAGCTATTTTTCATAGCCATGTGAGGATTATATCTCATTAGAACAAGGCCTGATATTGTAGCATTCAGCAATAAATTGTAGCATGCAAATGCCTGAAATACACAGGACGAACTCAAATTATTTTCCCTTTGTTACATCTTTCCAATGATACTCCATTATGTTGATGAAAAACATTTGCTTTATTTCCTATCTAGTGTATCTTTCAGTTGTTATTCCTTTAAATTGCTTTGTTTCTTAGGGAATCTGAATTTTAAAAAATCCCCCCCCACAAAGCATGCACACATGTACTACAAGAAAAGACATGATTCTTTAACCTCAATTTTTGAAAGCCCTTTACTTCCCTCTCGTGCCATCTGTCCATTTTATAGCCTTCTGAGGGCCCGTCCTTCCCATCCTTATGCCTCTGGGAGAGCACAGTACAACTTAACCTAACTTGCTCTTGAGTCTATGGGAACTCTCCATGTGGACTAACAGATGAACTAAAGTTTGAATTCCAAAATACCTTATCCTGATCAAGTAAGGCAGGAATGAAAATTGAGTCCAGCTCAGTAAGCAAATAATCATGTTCTAAATGGTCTGGGCCTCTGGCGTTGATCCAGATTTAAAATGAATTTGTTTATAACATGGCACTCTAATATCCAGCTTCTCAATTTCCCAGAATGCCTCACACCACCTGGAATCATGAGGCTGAGGGATGCTGGGAGACAACCTTGAGCTGACCTACAATCACCATGCACGTGACTCTTTGGACCTCCAGGGCCATTGCCTGTCAGTTAACCCAGCATGGGGCCATGTGCAGGCTGTAGGAGGCAGAGGGATTTTTTAGACACTCTCCCCAGAGAAGAATCTTGAGAGACAGGAGCCCTGACATGGAGGACTCAAGTGAAAAGTGCTAGTCTATTAGACAGAAGTAGGGACATCACAGTGTTCAGCTGGGGTCAACTTTTCCTGGTTTAGACTCTCCCCAGAGTGCCTCTCCAGGGCTGTACCAGGTGCTTCATGCCTGGAGCAGCTTGGAAAGATCCTCCCAGAACCCTACACAGGAAGGGCATCACTCAGCCAGTGAATGGAATCCCTGAATGGAGAACAGCCACGTGAAGTAGTGCCAGCCCCATGGAAGCACATTGCAGTAGTGTTGAGAAATGTGGGTCGATGAAGGTTGAATAGTCCCTGTGGGTTGAATAAGGAACCTGTGGATCAAGCAATCTATCCATTTGTTCCATAACCATTAAGCTATCAAATTAGGAATAAAAAAAAAAGCTAGAGATACTTAGTATCTACCTGCAGCTTTTGCAACGTTCTTCACTTATCTGCCCTGAACTCAAAGTAGTTTCAAATTCAGTTTAAGAAAAAACAGATTTTTAAACTAACTTATACACACACACACACACACACACACACACACACACACACACTAGCAAAAGGTGTGTCCAAGGTGCTATGAGCTCTCTTAGGTGGAGAATGTATTGGATACATCTTTGTGTCCCCAGCACCCAGTGGAGTGCCTAACACACAGTAGGGAGTTTAGGAATATTTGCGAAGCAGGTGAATCACATATTTTGTACCGAGTCCAAGGTAAATACAGGAGGGAAGGCAGGTCTTCTTTGCATGCCCCCCAGGATTTCTCTAGCCACAGTCATCCTCCTGGATGACTTAAACAACAGACATCTATTTCTATTTTTTGGATGCTGGGAAACCCAAGAGAAGGAGCTGGTAGATTTGGTTTCTGGGGGGCATCTGCTAGCTGAGGAACGGCTGCCCTCTTGCTGCCTACATGGCCTTTGAGTGGTGTATGCTCTTGAAGAAAGATCTCTCGCTTTTCTCTTCTTTTTTTTTAAAGATGTATTTATTTATGCATACAAGAGCTGGAATGTATGCCAGTGGTGAGGGGAGGTGTGAGCATTCTCCAAAGACACAGTGGGGAGCAGAACAGGTGGATCGACTAAAATACTCATCTGAGGGGAGTAGCAGGCAAGGCAGGAGAGGTCTGCTGCGCCATGTGGAAAGTTCCCTGCCGGGGGATCAAACTCATGCTGCAGTGGTTGCAGACAGCTTCATAGGGAAGGACCTAACCCCTTGTGCCACCAGGGAGACCCCAGCTTCTCTATTCTCATAAAGGCACTAATCCCATCATGAAGGGCCTCAACCTAACCTAAAACTAATTTGGAAAGTAAACTAATTACCTTCCAAAAGCTTAACCCCCAAAGGGGCTTAAGGCTTCACATATGAATTTTAGAGGAACACACACATTCAGCATGACAGTCGTAGGTAAATTTACCGACATGATTTCTGAATACACTAAAAAAGCATACTTTGCAAAAGTACAATTTATTTCCTTTATTTTTTTGATAACCCCAATTATTTCAGAAGACACACATGATTTAACAACCCAACAGGTATGTTTTTTTTAGGTGTTAAACCAAACATACTAATTTTTCAAAGTAAAAGATCTTTGTCCAGGTAGATTCTTCCACATTGTTTTTTTTTTTTTAAAGATTTATTTTTTATTTATACATACAAGCTGGGGTACAGGCCAGAAGCGTGGGGCGGCGAGAAGATTCACCAGAGCCAGAGCGGGGAGCAGAACAGGCAGATCAGAAATACACTGCTGAGGGGAGCAGCGGGCAAGGCAGGAGAGGTCTGCCGCACCATGTGGGATTCTCCCTGGCCGGGCGTCGAACTCGCGTCGCTGCTGCCGACAGCTCCACAGCGCAGCGCTTAACCGCTGCGCCACCGGGGAGGCCCTCTTCCACATTGGTTTCAAGTAAGTAGATGTTCTGCTCACACCCCAAGACCAAAGCTCATTGATAAACATCACTGGGAAGACTACCCAGAGGCAATAAGATGGCCCTCACCCTTCACCACGCATGGGCTCTGGGATTGCAGGCTTGTAAACCTACCTCATTCAGCCTTTCCTAGCATGTTTCATTTCACCTATAATATTGGACACAGATTGTTTATGTCTGTAGTTCCCAGACCGTGTCTAGGATGGAATGATGTCCATGCGTGTCAACTGAATAAATCAAATCTACACAATATAAGCCTCCTGGGATAGAGATTTTTATTCTACTGCTTGCTACGGACAGAATAGTGCCTACCTAACACCTAGAAGTTGCTCCTCAAAATATCTGCTGAATAAATAGGTCGCTAAGTGTGTAGTTAGGTTTTGGGAGAAACAAAGAACCTCCTAGGATACTTATGATCTTCACCCAAGAATTAACTGTGGAAATATCTGGGAATGATTGAATTAAAAGGCAGAGGGGGCAAACATCAGACAACTATGCCCTTGAACCCCTCCCTGCTGGGTAACTGGAGAGTTAGTTAACTCTGAGCATGTTTTCTCATGTAAAAATTAAGACATTCTTTTCATGAGTTTACACAATTATTCAATTCCATCATATATATGACAGTTTTATTTAAACACATGTGAAAATGAATTTTCTCAATCTGTTTATGTGTGCCTGACCCAATCATACATATTTTTTTATGTTTCAGAACAACCAGAATAAAGTGGGAATTATCAGGTTTTACAGCTCATGTTTGGCAACTGGAGACCCTAAAAGACAGAGGTCAACCAGTTTGCCTATGGTTATGGCTCTCAGTTGCACTGGTGTCTTATTTATTCTTTCCAAGTCCAGGAAAACAGTTCTTTTAAGCAAGCAACCTGGTCTGAAATTAACTCTGCAACTTTCTTGTTTTGGTTTGGTTTTAAAGTGAATTTAAAACTTTCTAATTATTAAATGAAATCATTATTAAAATTGATTAAGTGAGGAAGTGAGAAACCAGAGCAACTAATAATGTGCAAATCGAGCTTGACCTCTACAGGAAAATACATGTTTCAAGGAAAGATCACTACCAATTTACTCATTTTCCCCAATTCCCTTTGGTTATATAATTGAATTCTCTATCATGCTTTTCAAGATTTAAGATAATATTTCAATGTCAGACTCACTCCATGTCAATTTCATTTCCAGGCGTGCTTTACTGTCAGGATCAATAGTTCTTTGTAATTTAAACTTCAAGTTCACTCTGCCTCTTGGTACCACTGCCACTAGACTAGCTAAGCTTGGTCCTGCCAGCATACTCCTCACTTTCTAAGTCATTAATAACACTTTGGGAATATTTTCACACTTGCCATGAATCGCTGAGACAAAGGCATAAAAAGCGATTAAAAATTATCAGGTCAAGATTGTGTGTGTGTGTGTGTGTGTGTGTGCAGCTTCATGAAAGGAAGGTGTTATGTCATCTGATCATTTTAAAGCCTTTTTTTTTTGACTGAGAAAGGAATTTGATTTTTTTTTAATTTTTATTGGGAAAGAATGGGAGGGAATTTGAAAAATAAATTTAACATTTTAGAGATAACTCAATAAATAAAGGAGCAGGCTGTTCTTTTTGCTTTTATTCTTTTTTTATTTGATTTCCACCCACACCATTCCTGTGTCCTTTGTTTTGTCACTGTCCCTCCCTCTCCCTCTTAACCTCTTGTCTTCAGGATGTTTATTGATGTCCATTAGTTTTTGAAAGTGTTTGCATTGTTAAATTGTCTTCTCTGTGAAGGGTCAATATTTGTTTTTATTGTTCTTTCTGACTTACCTTGCTGTACAGTTTTCTTTCTTTCCTTTTTTTTATTTTATTTTATTTTTTTTTTTTTGCTTAGAAGAATTGGGTGTAGGCCAGAGGTTCGGGGGGTGAGAAGATTCACGAGAAACAGGGTGGGGAGCAGAACAGGTGGCTCCACTGAGATGCACTGTGAGGGGAGTAGTGGGTGAGGCAGGAGAGGTCTGCTGCACCCATGGGTCATCTCCCTGGCCGGGGATCAAACTCAGGCATGGTGGTGATAACACTGAGACTTAACTCCTAGGCCATCAGGGAAATGCTATACATAGTTTTCTTAAATTCTCTCCATTTTATTGAAAATGAAACATTTTAGGGCCTTCCTGGTGGCGCAGAGGGTTAAGCGCAGCACTATGAAGCTATCCAGAGCCACTGTAGCACGAGTTCAATACCTGGCCAGGGGGACTCCCACATGGCGCAGCAGACCTCTCCTGTCTCCCCACTGCTCCCCTCAGCAATGTATTTCCGTCGATCTGCCTGTTCTGCTTCCCACTCTGTCTCTGGTGAATCCTCTCACCACCCCCACACCCCTGGCCTACACCCCAGCTTGTATGCAAAAATAAATAAACCTTAAAAAAAAAAAAGAAAATGAAACATTTTATCCTTTTCAGGTATGATAATACTCCATGGTATGTATGTACCATATCTGTTTTTGCCCTTTCATCCACTGAAGGAGGTTTAGGCCGCTGCCATATGCTGGTTATTGTAAATGATGCTGTTGGGAACATGGTAGAACATACGGGGGCTTTGTTGATGTTCCTATTCTGTGTAGATAGGCCCAAGAATAGGATAGCTGGATCATACATTATTTCCATTTTCCAATGTTTAAGATAAACCCAGACTGCTTGCAATAATAGTTTCACTAGTTCATATTTCCACACCACTGTAAAAAGCTTACTTTTTCTCCATGTTGGAAAAAAAGCTAAAGAGGTGAAAGATTTTACCTGTTACCTCAACATTTGGGACCCACAGACTAGAGGCTTTGAAAGCTGCAAAGATTCCTTGAGAATAACCTACTCATAGGAAGGAAGGGAATTTGGGGGGGGGGGTGCGGTGGGGAGCTGTTCAGGTTTCAGATCCACTGAGCTGAGCCCACCCTGCTTGCCTAGCTCTGGGGCTTGGATTCCATCCAAGACAACACCACATCAACAATAGCGACCCGGGCCTCCCCGGTGGCGCAGCGGTTGGGCGCTGCGCTGTGGAGCTGTCTGCAGCCCGAAATGCGGGTTCCACGCACAGCCAGGGAGAATCCCACATGGCGCGGCAGACCTCTCCTGCCTCGCCCGCTGCTCCCCTCAGCAGTGTACTTCTGATCTGCCTGTTCTGCTCCCCGCTCTGTCTCTGGTGAACCCTCTCGCCTCCCCACGCCTCTGGCCTGTGCCCCAGCTTGTATGTATAAATAAATAAATCTTAAAAAAAAAAAACAAAAAACCAATAGCGACCCAAGTAATTGTTACAATTGATTGACTACTTCACTTATTCACTCATTTTTTTGTCCAATAAGTATCTATAGTAGTTGAAGTACAAGAGTGTAAACATAGTTTATTTCATGGTTTCTGAAGATCTTGGAAAATATTAGCAAGTTCACAACTGTAAAGGCTAACACTTCATGAATCCTTAGTCCATGCAGGATGTTACACTAAGCACTTTCCATAGGTGATTCTTTTACTTAAAACATGTCTTTTTTAAAAAAGATTTATCTATTTATGCATACAAGAGCTGGGGTCTCGGCCAGGGGTGTGGGGGTGGAGGGGTGAGAGGATTCCCCAGAGACAGAGTGGGGAGCAGAACAGGCGGGTCTACTGAAATACACTGCTGAGGGGAGTGGGTCAGCTCCCTGGCTGAGAATCGAACTTGTGCTGCAGTGGCTGCTGTTAGTTTCATAGTGCTGAGACTTAACCCCTTGCGTCACCAGGGAGGCCCTTAAAATATATATTTTGAGTGTTTACTGTGCCACTTTCTAGGAGTGGGGATACAGCATTGAACAATGATAGACAAAAATCTCTCTCCTCAAAAAACTTACTTCTGTGTTTGGTAGACAAATATAAATAAACAAAACTTCCAGCCTATCAGTTTGTAATAAATGCTAAGGAGAAAATGATAAAGCAGAGAGGGGTGATATGAATTATTTTAACATGGAACTGAAATTTTCCATAGTGGATCCATGGCAGATCTCAGATTGAAATTGAAATTTTCCTTGCATCTCAAATGTCAAAATGACATTAAAGGGGATAATATAAAAGGGGAACAATTTACATGGAGTTCTCCTCCCATATACAGTTTCCTTTGGAGTGAATTTCCTTCCACCCTTGTCAGTGCGCACGCATGAGGTTAGGCTCAGTAGCATTTCCCCTCTCTTATAGCCACAGGACAGCAGATGACTTAGCGAAAATATTTGAGAAAAGCGAGTGTGTTGGCCCTGCAGATACCTGGGGGAGGAGCACTCTGAGAGGGAGGAGCCTGCCTGGCTCACTCACTGCAGCACCGTGAGGATGCCCATGTGGCTGGAACAGAGGGAGTGAGAAGAGAGGAGCACCTAGAGAAAACCGGAGGCGGGTTTCAACCCTTTAAATTTTTGTTTGTTTGTTTTTAGACGGGCAGGTTTACTAGATAAAGGAGAAAGAAAAAGAGAGGCACCTGCATAATCGCAGGTGGGCAGGAGAGTTCAACCCTTTGAATTTTAGGTATGATCCAAAAAACGAGGCTAAGAGAGGGCAAATTCTTTGCTCACTCTACTACGTGATGAAGACGAGATTTTAAAACGTTATCTCTCTGATTCCAAAATCCATGCTATTAATCATGATACCATCTTGCATATATTACAGGAAGATGAATACTAATATTTTAATACACTAGCATGAGTGCTGAAGACAAGTTAGGATGAAGGCTCGGTAGTGTGGTTGTATCTGGAAGGATATCACCGGGCTTCCTGAAGGTGACATTCAGCTGGGCCCTCATGGAGGGGGTCGTTTCCAGAAGTGAATTTTGTGTAAGTGCATTTCAGACAAATGGTCAAGGTGTGTATCTTTTTTATTTCATCACCACTAAAATCATTATGTATAGACTTTTAAAACATTCTAGTATTTGTTGGTGTGTCTGGATATTTTTTAAAGAACTGCATAGAAGGGAGCATGGTGGACCGTGAGCTAAAAGAGACATTTCCTCCCTCTGCTTGCCTCCGAGAGAGCCTTCACTTGATCCACAGTTTCTTAGATTCGACCTGTCCAGAAGTAAACTCATTATCTCTACCTGCAGACCTACCCCTGGCTATTCATTGTTGGTGAATGTTACCATCATCCACTGAGTTGACTAAGTCTTAATCTAAGTTAAGTAAGTTCTTCTTGACTCTAATTTAATCAGTCTCCAACTCTTACCCTTGTCCATTTTCTTATTTAAATATCTCTTTATCTATTCCCTTTCTATGTTTTCTGCCACTGACACTGCTATATCCTTATCGAGTCACATTGAAGAGAATTAAGGAGAAAAAATGTCTCAACTCAATTTTGGTATTCTTTTCATTCATTAATTCATTCTACATTTATTGAATACATACTTCTTCCAGGTTATATGAGAGATGTTGGGAATAAAAAGACAGATGACTAGCCTCAAGGAATTTACCATTTGGTAGAAGGCAGATCAGCCAATCAATAGATGGTGGCTTTTTCATGTCCATACATTAAGACAGAAGTGGACTAAGGGGCCATCCATCAATGTTTGACAAAGGTAACCTAATCAGGCCATCCCTCTGATTAAAATCTTTCTTACTGTACCTCATTACCCTCTGGATAAAGTGCACCTAAATTAGCAGTGCATTTGGCAGGCTACTTCTTCAAGTCAGTATTTAATTAAGTCCCACCTCTCACACTCCTCATGAACAATGCACCACCATTCATACAAAACCACCAAAAACCCTTAGATTATTATTATGCCCACACATGACTTTTTTCTCTAGTTCACTTTTTTTCTGCTTCCCAGGCTCCTAAAACACATCCCATCTTACTTCACCTCCCTGCAGGGTCCTTGACAACTACTCATCTTTCAAGTCATAAAGCAAAGAGTCACCTGCAGAGACTATTCTGGAGTCCCCCAGATCAAGTATAACTCTAAGAAAGAGAGGGGAAGCCTCATGGTAATGACTGCGTTGGACTGAAGCTGAAATTGCTTTATGCCACCTGCCTTGCCTCTTATCTTTGCAAGGAGGAGTTGTCTTTCCTCTCTGCATATTCTACATCTTATGTGGAGCCCATCATATTTTGGGCATTAGTCAACAAGCAATGAGAATGATAATAATAACAACCATAACTATAGCTAGCATCTATCCAGGGCTTCTGACCTGAGGTGAAGGTTAGTGTTGTGTTCAAATACATTTTCTAATTTAACACTATATAAATACAGTGTTTCCCACTATATATACAAAATATCCCATTTCATAAGGTAGGGAAATGAGGCACAGGAAGATTAGGAGACCTCTGCAAGTTTTCATCACTTGTGAGTGGCTGAGTTGGGAATTAAAACCAAGCAGATTGTTAATGGAATTAAACACCATTAGTGATCGTGCCTTGAAAAGGAATGCTTTATTCTGATTATAATGATTACTGTACTTTACTTTGTAGATGAAGAAACTGAGGAAATCAAATTTCTTTTCTAAAGTCACCCAGATAATCAATCAAAAGCCAAATTCAAATTTGCAGTGTTTCTGACATTAAATCTGTGCTAAATGAATGAATGGATGGATGAAGGAATGAACGAAATCACTTTATCTCTCTAAGTCCCAATTTCCCTCTTAAAACAAGACACAAAATGAAACAGCTGTACAAAGTCATCTTTAAATCTCTCTGCAGTTCCCATGATTCTATTGTTTGACTTCTTTTAATCACCCCAGACTTTTTTGGCTTCCTTGGTGGATGCTTTGATGACAAAACAGAAGCAAAATCTTTGGTTTTAGTCCACTTGCTAATTTGATCAGCTAAGATGACACCAATAAGATCACGCTTTAAGGAAAGAGACAAAATGAGGAGGCTCATCATTCACCAGGGCTTCCTGGAGGACGCAGACGGCCTGGAGACCGTGGCTCACACTTGTGGATTCTGTCACAGTGACATTTCTCAGACTTGGCTCAGTCCAACTCATCAGCAGCCAATCTGGGCTGGGTGCCGCTGTGCCAACCCACAGACATCCAGAAGCCCCAAGCCTGCCAATCCGTTCTGCGCCCAGAGGCACCATTCATTCTCCACTGCTGTTTTACTCACATCCATCACTTTCCCAATTCCACTTTGTATCAAATCCAAACTCCTACTTACAGGTTTCAAATCTTCCTACCAGTGATTCTGCCCTCCATATAAACAGAAACATCTCTTCTCCCTGCCTGCCTGCGCTCCGATCTAGGCAACAGACTCTTTCCAAGGCTGAGCCTTCACCTCCTTGCCACTCAAACATGTTGCTTTCTGCTTTCAAAATGATTCAAAAGCCACTCCTCTGGTTAGCCTATCCAAAGCAACATCCCCTACTTTTGATATTTCTAGTCCTTCTAGTGCTCTGCTGAGATGTCACTGAAAGAGTAAATACATCTGATAATAAGTCATTCCCATCTTCTAATGGAAAACTATGAGCAATCTGAAATAATCACTCCGTCGCAACTCTGGCAATTATTTTAGCTGTGACATAGGAATATGAATATAAATTCTTCTGCCTCCTAAGGATTAAACACACTGTTGTTTATTAATCACACACATACTGAGTATGAATTATGTTTTGATGCTGCTTTAGGAATAAGATATTTGTTTATTTAATGATAATAATCTCATCTCTTCATGTGTGAGTGATCAAAAATATACTTGTGTATTTTCCCCATTTAACTGTGTATATTTCAATATTCATCATCATTTTCATCCCTTAATAGAGTAACTTTTTCTATCAGCCATGGATGAATGCTAATCAATAACTGGAATAAAATCATTTGTTTGACATTTCCCTAATTCAAAAGAATTTGTGAATTCCTTCGTTCCCTACACCCAACCTCCCACCCACACTCAACCATATGAACGATCTGATTTGGTAAAGATCAAACAGGTGTTCTGATGTTTGGACAAGCTCAGTGCTTGAAAATTCTGCCAGAATCGACTGTTTTATTATAAGAACAGATGGTCACAGATGAGCATCACTTCAGCTATTGATGATGTTGAAAACAAATCTTTATCACAGACAGGGGAGGGGATGGAATTTTTAGACGCAGCCATTATCTAGATGGGGCGTGTATCACATACAGGTTGGCATTCTGATTATACAATAGAATGAAATCCAAATGTAAAGGAGGTTGATAAAGAGCTTGGCTGCCTTTACACAAAGTGTAGAGAAATTCCCCTCTCTCCAGGTTGGGCTCCTAAAGTGAAAATATTTTGTATATGTTATTTGATGAGATGCTTGATGATGCTGAATGATTGGATTTGTCCTAGAGATGTTATAATTTTTCTGACTGACTTAAGTGCTTGGCATTTTCTTTGTTATTTTTCCCCCCATAGAGGATGGTGAAAGAGAATGAAAGAAGAATGATTTTTATCAAAACATCTAAAAATGATGAGTTTCATTCTGACAGAATTATTAATGTATCACAAAGTCCACTGAGGCATGAACTTTAGTTAATTCTGGAATTAAATGTCAAAAGAGAATTATATCAGACACTCTGTGTGGACTGGTTTAAGATATGCTAGTCACCCAACATTAATGAATGATTTCTTGATACAGATAGTCACTTACAGTATCCATTTAAATACTGTAAATGTATGTAGTGTACGAGCTGTAGACTGGAAGAACAGATCAGCTAGCCCCCTTTGTGTCTTATTTCTGACAATTTATTTTATAAATGAGTTCTCTATCTCAACTTTTCTTGACAGTTTGGGTAGCAAAGGATCTTATTATTGTCCGTGTCTATGACTGTGTGTATGTGATTGATATTGTATGGTTACCAAGTATAGTCTCGGCAGTAGATTTATGGAGAACCTGATAAGACCACATTGGTAAAATGAGGGCTACTTCCTGTTGGAATACTGACATCTTAATTCTAAAGCATTTCAGAAGCATTTTGCCTTGTACTTAAAATATACAAGCATCACACAATATGTATTATTATATTTTCTAGATGAAACACAGCTCTATAGCAGTACTTGTAATTACACGGGCATCAAAAAACGTGAGCCTGATATTTTCTGGTTGGGGTGTAATTATTGGCTGGTTCCTTGATTCCTTGAGACTGGGTGTTGAGCAAGAGAATGTGCAATGAGTTCTGGGAAGAAAATTCAAAAATTTGAAATCTCAGCAGAAAGTAAGAGCTTGAAAGGAAGTTTATGGTGAAAGTCCCTTAGGAAGTGAGCTAAAGATGGATATTAATTTATACTTTGATCTCCTTATTAGGTATTTTCCAAATACACTAAACAAGATTGTTTTTTAAAGACAAAGTCTATCATTTAATTTTAGGAAAGAGAGTTTGTAACCAATAGTGATTGTCTATAAGGCACTGAGGGAAATCAGAATATTTTGTGGATTTAAAAAAAATAATATTTTGGGCCTCCCTGGTGGCGCAGTGGTTAAGCACTGTGCTATGGAGCTGTCAGCAGCGGCGATGCCAAGTTTGACACCCGGCTGGGGAGATTCCCACATGGCGCAGCAAACCTCTCCTGCCTTGCCTGCTACGCCCCTCAGCAGTGTATTTCCATTGATCTGCCTGTTCTGCAAATCATTCTGACTCTGGTGAACCTTCTCACCATCTCACGCCTCTGGCCTGTACCCCAGCTTGTATGTATAAATAAATAAATCTTTAAAAATATATATTTTGTGAATTTTATAGCCTAATTTGAGAGATAAGAGATACATGAAAATATTATATTGTAAATGAAATTATAATTCAGAAAAGTGGTGTCACCCAGGTAATTGTCAAATGACAGGTAACTATTCAATTTACACATGGATATAATTACTCTGACTCAAGAGGTCAAGGAATTTCTATACACAAGGTAGGACTTATGCTGATGTTTCAAAAAAATCTCTAATAAAGACATAGTTATTTAAAATGCTATTCTTTTTTATAATTATGAATTACTTGTATTGTGGGCTATATATTAATCTTTTATCTTCCTTCTTTCATGATAATTCTAAGAGCATTTAGAAATTACTAAACTATAGGACATCACAATATGAAACAAATCAACTCTTAACTTGCTTCCTTCATTTGCTTTTTGCTAAAACAAACTATTTTAACTTGGGGAAAGGGAGATAGAACAAGCCATGGAAAAGGAGAGATTTCTAAAATAGGGGCAGATTTTCCTTATTGGTAGTAACTTAGATGATGAATGTTATACAATCTTTGTTGAATAGATAAAAAAATTTATTATATCTAATGTCATCTGCTAGTTTACTATGAAATACCTATTGCACTGCAGAATATTTACTGGAGTAGAAGAAAAAGGAGGAGGGTGAAAAAGAAAAGAAAGAGGAGAAGAAGGGAGGGAAATGGGGAAAAAAGGGAAAAGCAAAAGTTTCAGGAATCAGGAAATTTCCTTGGAAAATACTGATTTTGCTGATGATTCTAGATTTGTCCTAATCAGAGTGTGCCACACTAGAAGTACTGACAAGAAGTTAGAAACAAAAGTTTCCGCTACTCTAAACAAAAATTTTTAAATGGAAAATAACAAATATCCCTCTACCCTTTTAAAGTTGAAAATGCATCCTTGAAGGAAAATATTTCAAAGAAAAAAACACCACTCTATATCATAACATTTCCCTTGTTTTATTACCTTGTTGTACACAAATTTATTTAGTTCAATAATTATCCAAAGGTTAGGTTTGTTTTCTGTAGTAAAAAAAATTTTAATAAATTTTTCAAGAGTTGGTTTTTGAATTCAAGTGAGATTTAAGAAATCTGGGTGCTTCTTTCTTAGAGATCCTTGTAAAGATGTCTGTCCTTGAGAGCTCAACTTCTTCATAGCTATTTTGAGAAGAAACTTTAACAGATTTGGGGCATTTTTGTAAAGCCTTTAGTAGAATGTTACAGAAAATAGGATGGAATAATTTGAGTTGCCATTTATAAAAAGGGAACCTCTCTATGATGGAAGGTCAAGATAACCACCTGTTCTTCAAATGGGGAAAAAAAAAAAACTTTGAATCTAAAACACCACCATGGTGAAGACCAGATGGTGCATGTCTTTGGTGAGCACAGATTTCTGGTTTGGGAAACCTCTTCATTGTGCTTAAAAGTCTATGTAAGAAGATGACAGGCTGCTCAATGGTGAATGTCAGTGCCAATTATTGAATAGTTCTGTTAGTCAATTTAGGAATATTTTTGATATTTTGTGGTTGTTGAGCCACAATTTCTCTGAAGGACAGGAATAAAACCGTAATAAGAGAGGGGTGATGATGTGGAGAAAGGAGGGGGGCACATCATCGATATGTCTCCCCATTCTTTGAGGCACCTCCCTTCTTGCACTTTAGGAACTGGATTATATCGCAGCTCATCTGATACTCCTGGTTTGCCAAACCAACCCAGTTTCCTTTTCCCTGCAGATAAAACTCCTATTATGATGGGAAATCTGCCCAAAGAGATACTCATTTCCCCAGTCTTCCTGGAACTGATCACATTGTGCAGTTCTGGGATATATGCAGGCATTCTCTGAATATTTCTTCTACTTCTTCCTCTTCCTGCTGTTGACAAGGACATGACACCTGATGCCTCTGCAGTTATCTTGTGACACATGGGGTAACTAGTATAAGGGAAAATGTGAAAAGGTTCAGGAGTCAGAGAGGATGATAAGAACTTGGGTCCAGTGTGGCATCAGTAAGCAGGTGAATGCATGCAAGCAACCCTTTATCTCTGACTTTCCTGTTATATGAGGAAAATTGCCTCAAATGTGTCATTAAGCTACTACTGGTTGTGCATTTTTTAAAGATTTATTTATTTATGCATACAAGAGCTGGGGTGTAGGCCAGAGGGGCAGGAGGCTGAAAGAAGTCGCCAGAGACAGAGTGGGGAGCAGAACAGGTGGATCTACTGAAATACACTACTGAAGGGAGCAGTGGGTGAGACAGGAGAGGTCTACTGCATCTTGTGGGTCAGCTCCCTAGCCAGGGATCCAACTCGCACTGCTAATAGTTTCATAGTGCTGAGACTTAACCCCTTGTGCCATCATCAAGGCCTTGGTTATGTATTTTATTATGGTACCCCAGCACAATCCTAACTGGTACCCCTGGTATAGTAGAATGAGCTGCTCTAGTTTATCATCTAATGCATTGATCAATTCATGCCTAAGGTTCCGGAGACTACTTAAGGAAAGTGAAACCTGGATGAGGGCCCATCAGGGAAATTTAATGTATGTTCAAAATAACTAAAAATGAAGTGGGTAAGTCAATCAGTTATGTGTATGACCTAGATTAGTGAGCTAGAGCTTCCAAATTTCTAAACTTTTCCCAATAAGTAAATTAGTGAAATTTGCTTCTTGGGAGGTAAACTGGGAAATCCTGGAAGTCTTTTCTAGAAACAACCAAATAAATGTGTAGTGGAAGGAAGCAATGGCTTCACAGTACAAGAACTCATAATTCTCCAGCTCTTTAGTGTCATGAAAGAGTTAACCTAAACTTCAAAGTTGTACAATTTAGAATCAAAGTATTTTGGGCTATTTAACCAGAAAAATCTTGCTCAATATTTATAAAAACCACCTTTCAATTGGCATAAGTCCACATGCCTATGATGAAAATAAAATAAATGCGAAGAAAGACTAAAGGAATTTTAATAAGCTCTGCTCTAATCAGCCTCTGAAATAAATCTAATAAATTATCTCTCTTTAGCTTTCATTTGATGTTTTTCCTTCCCATAACTAGCTGCTTCAGTTACATCTATGATCAGGGACACAAACTTATCTTTGCAACAGGCTTTGTTATTGTTAATCTCATAACTCACACTTCTTCCTCTGTTACTGATATATGTGCACTTGTAGAGATTTATGTTTATACCTACATTCCTATCTTTGACAGTCAACCTTGTCTAGACTTTTGTTGACCTGATGATAACAGAGGATGTAATAATTCAAGAAAAAGGACTGAAAAGGTTTGAAAGTAGGAAAAGGAAAACAAAATGGGTAGCTGCTTTTAGCCTTTTGAATTTCTCCTTGACATTGTACACACAAAGAAAGGAGATATTTATAGCACGAAGTTGTAGGTCCCTATCATGTCTTGTGTGTAGTAGGCATTCAGTTGGAAACAATCACCTGCCCTACTCTGGAACCTTTTGAATGCTTCTCTTCTTGGTTGAGACAGGCTGACTGGACTTCTACGTCAGCCTACACAGTGAAAATACTGGGCTATCAACCTGTTCCATGTCCCCAAAACTGTTTCAGTATTGATTTCCATAGCAAATATTTACAAAGTCAGAACAAACTTCACCTGAGAAAGAGGTAAAAGGGAGAGGAAAGAGAGAGAATGGACTTTATGTTTTTCTCTCTATATAAGAGCAAAATAATTTTATGCTAATTATGGCCCTGTGGAACTTGCAAGCATTTCCGGTTTGAATTCAAATTCTGTTCAACTAATCTCATGTGGTGATTAAAATTTCCAGAAAAATCGTGTCCAGCATGCACTTGGTACTTATTTCTTCAGGGAAGAAATTGCATTGTTTACTGAGTATTTTGCAGGTCAGTCTGAAACAGTGGTGATAACCCGTTCCAAATCTATAGGAAGAGGGCTTCTTAAAAGCAACATTTTAACATCAAATTGGCCATGGGGGATTCAGACATTGATCTTCTACTGACGTTTTCTTCTGAATTAGTTACGACTGCAAGTGTATGTGAAATTATGTGAGACGAGAGTTCTAATGGGAAAGATAAAGGTGTAGAGACAGCAATTTAAAGGTTGAATTCAGGTTTTCCTGTTTATATCAGTTATAAATTTAGGTAATTGCTAGTGTTCAACCTGACAACAGCTATGAATGCTTTTGATGGATTACAGCAGTCCATACCCCTCATGCATTTTAGTGCTTGATATGACATAGCACCGGGGACCTGACGTCCCCACCAAAGATAAGTCACTTATGATGATAGGGCATTTAGAGATGACTCTCATCGGTACATTAGTTTGTGTACACAAATGTCAAGATAGAATTTTTGTCAATGTGCATACTTCTCCCTATCTTTTCATTAATATCTTCTTTATTTTTAGAGTATGCTTTCTGTTTTATTTTTAATTGAAGTAACACCACACTATAGGATTATATCAGCTTTTCCTGTTCATTGTTGAAAATCAATGTGTGTATATATACTACGTTGTTTATCTTTAATAATCCAAACCTATCCTTCACCATAATATTGTCTTTGAAGGAAGTCTGAAGGATTTAATCACTAAAATTCAAAGTGAAAATAGGCATTGTAGTTCACCCAGGACTAAATTTTATAGCTTCATGCTCCCTCCCATGCTTTCTTACCTATTTTGTCATTAAATGATGAACTAAAAAGGGATAGCAGCCCATTAGTAGTAACTCTGTGACTAGACCATCATTTTGTCTTCTGATTCCCCAGCTATTATAAGAATTTGGGAATTGGGAATCAAAATTAGCTTGTCATATAGAAAAAATATATATACCCAACCGGCACTACCTCTCTACCATACTAAGAAAAATGCTAAGTGATATAAGTAGACCCTGCTTAAGCCCCCCCAAATTTATGTTAGATTAATAAAGTGAGATTTGTTTTTAAAAGCATCCTAGAAAGATCAAGGTTAAGATGGGCAAACTCATGTTTAGCAGATGATGTCATGTGCTAGAGTCTGACTGTGTGAACCAGGCGTGTTTGGAAGCTCATTCATCTGCTTGCTCTTCCTGCTTTCATTATAAACAGCATATTTGATTCACAGCAGCTTATAGAGCAGTGGTATGGACAGATCACTGAACCACAGACAAAGAAAAATTCCTATTTAATAGAGACAATGTGCTTCTCTGTCTAAAACAGAGTAGCGTAGGAGAGTCAATATTGTTTTGTCTATACTGCTGATCATGTGATTGCATAAAACAGCCCCCCTCCCTTTTGAGGGAGAGTCAGGCCTGAAAGCAGCTTGTTCAGACCTGTAAGGGCTGTTTTGATCGGCCTTAGCTTAGGTATTTTCTTCATAATTTTTCTGTGGTTTCTAGGTATTTATTGCAGAATGCAGCGATTCTATGCTGAGAGTCTTTAAAATGTGTCTGTTCTAATTTTCTGGTAATGAAGAGAGAGGAAAACCATGCTTTAGGAAGAAATACACAGATAATTTTAAATGTTTAAATTATTGTGAACCATCCTTTCTAGTTCCATTCAGAATTTCACAGGATTATTCCTGATTTCTTTATAGCTGCCTGCTTATGCTAATACCATTCTGGATGTCTTGTGTGTATCTAAACTAAATTCAGATTCAGACAAAGGAGCATTCACTTTTTATTTTTTCCACTAGAAAGATGTTCATTCCTTGCTTATGTACAAATTTGGGATCTTGCAGCCAATATTAGGAACTCCTACTTATTAGTTACAACTTTCTTCCTTGAAAGTGCCATTAGTGAATGCCTCTTTGAGGAACCTAGTAGAATGAAACCATTGCAAGTTTATCTGCTTGATATTCTTTACTTGCTAAAGGTCAAAGGTGAAACTATTATTTGACTCACCAGGCTTTTGCTTCACTTATTAAAGGTTCTCATATGATTTCATCTAACCTTGGGAGTTTATGAGGTAAATTTAAATGGTTGAGGAGAGGTAGCTGGAACCGCTTCTAGCATATACAAACACATTTTTCCACCCAACTCAATATTTGAAAATCACTAAAAGGATCAAGCTAACTCTCAGATATATTGAATGCTGCGTCCATGTGAACATAACATTGTTGAATTAGTATGGAATTGAGTCACTTTGGTATTAGCAAAAGACGAGCAGTGTGTTAATGAGCCGATCACCGTGTTAGAGCTAAAAGGAGTTAATAACTGAGGTTAAGGACAGGCTTCTGCCTTTAAGGGCCTTGGGAGCTGGTTGGAAAGAAAAAAAAATTCACATCAAGTAATTAGATATCAAGCAATGGTTTCATTGATGGTTAGTATAAAAATAGATAAGAAACAGAAAAAAGATTGCTCAATATAACTTGCAGTAGAGACATTTAGAGAGGCCAGATTTTAGTTGAGTCTTAAGGGATGAACACTGGTCATGGATTGGAGGACTCAAAAGCAGTGTCTGGGTTCCATGATTCACTCACCTTCATCTAGTACCTACAGCTGGCCGGAGTATAGCCCTGTAAGACAGGGCCTCACTTTTCTTCTTGAACATGATGAGCTCCTTCCTTTCATAAATCCTTACCCAAGCATTTCAGCCACTCCTGTCGGAGTGGTCACTGCAGAGCAAATTGAAATGGGTCAGACCCAGGGGGCTGGGAGTGACCCAGTTGGTGAATCACATCCTTGAGTTTCAGAATGCAGGGCATGACCCAGAGGCAGGAGTGATGGTGTTTAATCACACAGGGAATAGGAAAAAGGGAGACCTGGGAGAGAGAGGAGGGCAAGAAGATGTATTGCCCAGCAAGAGCCCAGATGCCATTTGTCCTATACAAACAGCTCCCCTAGCCCTGAGGCCAGGGTCCAAACCAGTGGGAGCCCAGAAAGGGAAATCAAAGGGTGAAACAGCAAGACTAAATGCCAGCTTTTTTTTTTTAAAGATTTATTTGTTTATGCATACAAGCTGGGGTACAGGCCAGAGGAGTGGGGCGGCGAGAGGGTTCACCAGAGACAGAGTGAGGAGCAGAACAGGCAGATCAGAAATACACTGCTGAGGGGAGCAGTGGGCGAGGCAGGAGAGGTCTGCCGCACCATGTGGGATTCTCCCTGGCTGGGCGTCAAACTAGCATCGCTGCTGCCGACAGCTCCACAGCGCAGGGCTCAACCGCTGCGCCACCAGGGAGGCCCAAGACTCAATGCTATCTAACAAAAACACTGCACATTCAGTAGGTTATTTAAAAAACATCACAAACCAGGGACTCTCTGGTGGCACAGGGGGTTAAGTCTCAGCACCATGAAGCTATCCAGAGCCACTGCAGCAGGAGTTTGATCCCCAGCCAGGGAACTTCCCACATGGTGCAGCAGACCTCTCCTGCCTCACCTGCTGCTCCCCTCAGCAGAGTATTTCAGTAGATCCACCTGTCCTGCTCCCCACTCTTTCTCTGCTGAATCTTCTCACCACCACCACCCCCATATCTCTGGCCTACACTCCAGCTCTTTTGTACATAAATAAATCTTTTTAAAAAATCGCAAACCAACCATTGTGCCTCCTCTTCCCTCACTTTGCAGGTTACTGAGCTCAGGTGGTGCTTCTACTCCACGTGGGTTGTCGAGACTTCAATCATCTGACAACTCAAATGAGCTGGAAGCCACTTCACATGGCGGGCAATTGGTGCTGGCTGTTCACTGCAGGTTGGCCTGAGCCTAGCAACCAGAATGCTTAAGTCCTCCTCTCCTTGACCATTCTAAGTGGTTTGGGCTTTTCAAAACATAAGGATTGAGTGTGAGAAAGAGGGTTCTGACTACACGACAAAGGACACTGCAGCCCAGTCTGGCCCAATCTGAGAAACTGTGGCATCAACCACCACATTTTATTGGTCAAAAAAGTTACAGGTCAAGCTAATAGTTAAGGGGAGGAGAGGCAAAGACTTTGTGGCAAACTTTAACCCATCACACTGTCTAAAATGCAATTTAGGTGGCACTTTATATGTTGGTCCCTCCATCTTATAAATGCTCTTTTTTGAAAGCTCTTACCTCTCTCTCTATACACCCACCCACCCTCTTTCCACCAACTATGTTCTCTTTAACTGTGTCCTGCTTATTTTCACATAGCTCATAACCTATTGCAATGGGTTGTCATTTATACTTCTCTTAAGTTCCGTGTATTGGGAGTCTTGTCCCAATCATTAATAATGTCACTTGTCATACAAGTAGGTACTTATTAAATATTTGGTAAATATATTGAAAGATGCAGGTAAGCAAAGCTAATGTATATTTTGAGCAAAATTTTAAGGTCTGTTCCAATTTGCAAACTATCATTATAATACTGATTATACATCGTTGTTATGTTCTGGGAATAAAATGAAAGGTCAGTTCATTGAGGTCAGGCGATGATTGCAAAGATTTCCTAGAGAAGGGGCACTTGACTGGGTCGTCAAGGCTTGAATAAGAATCGATGGCTGGGGAGAGTTCAGATATGTCAACAACTCGAGGAAGGAACAAGAAGGTCAGTAGAAAGTTGACTCAAGAAGTGGCTACACAACTCTACCCTAGATAGATAGGACAGGCTCACAGAGATTGAGTGCACATGCAGCCTCTTCTCCATCATGGACTTCCCCTCTCAGGACACCAACCACTAATTAGAGTGTCATTGAAGAAACACATAACTGGGAGGAGACAGCCTCTTCCTCTCAACATCCTCAATCATAAAATATTGCAATCACGAAAGCATTTCCTCAATGAGAGTGAGGAAGGGGAATGAACAAGAGGAAATGCTAGTGAAAGCCTCAATGTTGGCAAATATTGGGAAATACATTAAGGAGAGGCCAGGCTTTACTAAAAGACACACACACACACATAAACACACACATGCACACACAAAGGTACCTAGAAATAATATGATAGTGATCAGGGAATTGTGGAATTAATTGAGAGCGGAAGACTGAAACGAAACCAAGAAAGTGAAATTCATGCCAAGTTTGTATAAGCCTACCCTCTCAACTACATTTTATAAAGTATTCACGAGGGATTTATCATATGTAAGATAATTTCATCCTTTTCCAAATGGCAAACTGCCTAAATGTCCCATATGTTCCTAAATGATCTAAAAATTCTTGTTAGAGTCCTTTTCCGTATCACCATATATTGTGACCGCTGTTTGTTTATCTCTATTCTTGTTTCTAAAGAATTTTCCCCAAATACCCTCATCCCATCATCCTCCTTATCCCATATTCCTTTTATTCCGTGAATCCCATGTCACCAAAGACTAAGTTTTATTAAGTTCTACATTTCAACACCAGGCATGATGTGTGTAGCTTATCATGGGACTCAATGAAGTGAATGGAAGGACTCAATGAAAAGACAGAGTTCCAAAGAAAATGAGAAAATTACAAACTATGCGAGAATCTATATTTATATTCTAAACTAAAAAATGCATTGTATTTTGAATACCTAGTTGGAAAACACTTGACTACCAAAGCTAGTGAATATCTATTGTCTCTTATATTAAGGGATGATTCCAACTCATGTAAGAGAATTGAGTTCCCACTCTAGACAAGAGTCAGGGAGTAGTATAAGGATAAAGGGACAAAAATGTCAGGCGATCTTCATTTATATTCCAATTTCACCTGGTAAGCATGCATACTCATATATGTGCCTCAACTTTTCAGAACACTGGAACCTAGTAATCACAAAGCAAGACTTTTGTACGTAAATGTTTCCAACAGAGTTTCAGACTGTGTGTTAAAAGCTAACCTACACATGGGACAAGACCCTCCTCTGCTGTGTGCTCCACAGTAAATCACTCAGCCTCTCTGATCTTTAAGTTTTTCTTTGACAACAGAGGATCTCCAGACTCTGGAGCCGATTTTCTTTTATCAACTCTGCCTTATGGTTGACACCTAAGAAAACAAGACACCATTTCCATCCAATTAGCTTAATTCTTTTATTAAACACAAATAAATTTATACCCAGTAAGTAGCATTTCAAGGTCAGCAGGAAGGTATCTAGCACTCAGGGCATATAGTTTGGGTATTAATTAGAAGAGTAAATCAAAGTCATCCTGAGGGAAGAATGCTAGAAAAGGTACAGATGGTTCCAAATACTTCAGATGATTTTAATTCATTTCCATCATCCAACACTTTGATAGTTACAGTTACAGTGTCAGGATACAGACAAATCAGCCCTATACTTCTCTACAAAATTTCAGTGTTGAGATTGCTAACTATATGAGTGCTTCTGAAAACAAATCAGGATGGTTTTCAGTGGTCCTTGCCCAGGGCACCACCACTCCAAAAGGCTGTGACCTTATGACTAAATTTTCCTGGATGTCCATATGCTCATTTATGAAAATGGCAGTCTCTTCCAGCTGGAGTGCTTTAAGACTTAAAATAGTGGCATTTGCTGTGTTGTATCACAGCTCATAGATGGATCTGAGCACATCCGCTGCCCCTGGATCTACCATCAAGATATCCCTGAGCCTGAAGCCTACAGCATTGTCCTGATTGCCACAAATCAGCATTAAATTAGGCATTTATCATCTTTGAAAAGGCACACCATCTGCAGATCTCCACCATTGTGCAAAGTTGTCACGAACAATATGCTACTTTGCAATCTGCACATCTCAAAACAAACAGGGAAATTCAACAGGAACCAGAAATAAACTTGGGCTTTGCAACTGCATTTCTTAAATGCAGTAGTGTTTGGCCAGTCCTCAGCACATCACCTTCCACTGACACGAATGTAGAACTAAGCAAATTCAAAATGAAAAGCATCTTTTAACTTCCTATGTGAACAGGAAGGAAGAGAGGGGATAAAGGTAATAAGATTCTCTGATCACAGGAAATAGGAATTTTCTCTCTTGCTCTGACCATTATTCTTAGAGCACAGCTGAAGTTAGTTACATTTGTGTGGCAGAGAAATAAAAGTCATTTTGATTCAAAGTAACTTGAAATGACTCAGTAAAGATTTTTCAAATAATGACATCTTTTTATTTGGCTAACAAATTAAAGGTAAATATTCCTTGTTTGGTCAATACTGAGTGGCACATTCCATAATATAGATTTAAAGTTTATAAGTGTATTTAACACCTCAAATTGATTCACGTTCAAGGTGAAGAGCAATATGTTTAAAATACAGTGAAGCATACATAATTTTGTTTCCTGATTAGGGTTATTATAAAAATTGTATTTTGAAAATCTGTAGCCCCACCTTAACAGAACGGTCCCCTGAGAGCTTGGGGTATTATTACTGTAACAATTGTACACCTAAACTCTTTTCACCGCAAAACATTAAGAGGTTAAATACTAATAGGCCTTTGAAATTGTTTGCTTGAGATTTCCTTCATCTCCTGTTTGATTCCAAGCATTTTAAAAAAAAATTTTCAAAGAACTGGGACTGTGTGAAGAGGTTGTCATTACCTTGCATCTCAGAGAAATGAGTTGAAGACAGTTGCAAAAATTGCTGGCCCTTATTATCCTGTTTCTTTTGAATAAAATAACTCTTTAATGAACTACTGCTTTTCCTGAAATATCTCTAGATGGAAGATTGGGATAGCTAATTGTTCTACTAGCTTTAACTTTGGGGGGGAAATCAGCACTAACACAGGAACCCTAAATCAACATTACAATCATGGGTTTTAAGAAAATGAATAAAACTCAGGAGCCAACTCTAAATACACCTAATTAAAAGAAAAATAGAGAAAATGCTTTCTCTTAAAGCTGTCGGATATGCTTAGCTTCATTAAAAGAAACACCTAGCGATGTCTGGTAGTTTTCCACTCTATGACTTCCATAACGACATGGCCCCTGTAACTGGGCACCTTCTTAAAGCTACCACTACCTCTTCTTCTTTGGTAGCTTCTTTTACTTTTAAACTTCTGGATACCATTTTCAGCTCTCCCTCTATTCTGATGACTCCCACATCAGTGCCTTGTGTCACCGACCACCAGTTTCAACACCTTTCCAGAACTTCCAGATAAATTTCCACAACTGAGCCTTCTTTCTATGAGGTAAAGTTGTTCCTTTTTCTGCTTCCTATGCCTTCATGGCATTAGCTGTCTTAGATCCTCCTGTCCCAGTTCATCTCTCACTGTTATCTTTTTCATCTCAAAGGGTTACAATAATTTTTAAAGCTAAATCAGCAAAAAATAAATACACACACACACAGTAATATACTATGTGATTGTTAAAAAATGGTAAAGATGAACTCTTGCCATTTGTGACACCATGGATGGAGCAGGAGGGCAAGATGCTAAGCAAAGTAAGTCAGAAGGGGAAAGACAAACACCGAATGGTCTCACTTGTATGTGCAATAAAGAGAAACCAAATAAAGGGTCAGACAAAGACAAACAGTGAAAGTAAACCTTGAAAGCTGATCCTTTACCTGAAACATCCAGAGAGGGGAGAGTGAGAAGGAGGTTGGGGGACAGAGTACAATAATAGACCATGGGTGCTTTGGTGGTGGAAATGCACAGTGACTACACTTGAGTGGGGAAATCCTATACTGCAAAACACTAACAAGGATGTGAAACAATGTACTTCAATCATTCAATCAATTGTCCTCTTGTTCAAGATATTTGCCAGGCTTGATTTTTTTTTTTTTTTACTTGCTTGTGGAAGGTACAAAAAGTGACTTTCTTATAGCTACATTTCTCATATATTTACTAGGTATGGAGTGCTCTGTGTTCAATTAAATTTGTTTTCTTTTTTTAATGTTTCTCAACTAACTTAGACACAACCATTAAGTAACAAGTCTTAAGCTACAATGGAGCTCTTTCCAATAATTATGATCAGGACAAAATCTTGACATACAAAAAAATACTGAACATATAAAATAATAATAGAAGATATAGTACTACAACATATTTCCAATGTGATTCATTGTGAAGCTGTTAAAAGAGCTAATTCACAATCTGCAATGCAAAATATCATTTACTGGACTGGGTACCACTTAATATTAGATAATCCAACTCAGTGATTTATATATTTCACCCTTAAAATTTTAGTTAAAGACTTACTTGAGTGTTCTTGTTGTGAGCAATAGTGATATAATCCTTCCCATTTTATCTAATGCTTGTTCTCCAAGAGTTTGAAAATTAATGAGCAAATGCTTTGAAATATTTTCTCATTAATCCTCCAAAGACCCCTCTGCAATAGATTTGTAGAAATGATTAATTAAGGATTAAAATTTTCTCACAAAGAAGACTGGTTCTCTGCATTATTTCCCAGCTAGCTTCGATGAAATCTTAAAATTATAAAATACAAAGGAGATATAAAGTATTTTATTTCTGCAGTTCTCAGAGAAGAAAGAAAATTCTGTTTTTATTGTAAACATATAAATAAATATTGATCTTTGTCGTGGCATATGGAGACACAGATTTCTAAACAATACAGTTTAAGAATATGTTAGCAAGTTTTTATTCCAAATATAGCTGAAAGTATATCTTTTACATGTATCTTTTGAAACAGTTGATTTTGTGTTAAAGAAAGCAATAGTTCCAGAGCCTATTTATTTACATTCCTTTGAGCAAACTCATTTTAATTTTCAGGTTATTAAATAGATTGCAATTTATCATGTAGAGCATATTTCTGGTTCAGTGATTCTTCTAGGAATCATAGTTGATGAAACATAATTATTTTCTGAAAGCTAAAGAAATGATCAAACTTCAGTTATTCAATTCATGTATTGTGATAAAAGGAAGGAATTTCCCAAAATGCTACAGATTCTTTTTTAAAAAAAGAGCTCCTCGCTATGATTTCAAAATGATTCAAAGATGGTAGATAAAACTGCACCACTATATGATTTAATAGCACTGGGAAATCATTAGTGAAATTCCAATAGAAAACCATCCCAGAGCAATGCAAGTACCTTAAGATGTAAATTTCAGCCAAATATATAGAAAAGAAAGTATAAAAAGCATGCATGCTGACTATAATTTGCAGAAAAAGAATAAATTGATGAAAATGCACACTAGCAGGAGGTAGATTCCAATATTGTCAAAGCATTCGTGGAATCAAGATAATTACAGCATTCAAAACTTAGGACAATGAGACACAAATAAATTGCTATAGTGTTTTAGGAAGTAATGTATTTGATACAAAGAAAAAGAAAAAAAAGAGATTATTGCCGTCCACTGATTAGTCAGTGCAAGCCAGGTATCATATGAAGTACTTTCAATAAGCAATTCTATGAAATGGCTCAGAAGTCCTAAGAGGTAAGTATTGTTAACTCTATTTTGCATAAAAATAATTAAATCCAAATGTTTGTCCAAAGCACCCACTTATCTAGTAGTTAGCAGCACTTGCTAGTGTGCATAAAATTTTTTAAATTACATATTTTTTAAATTGCCACCTTACCCAAAACAACATACAGATTTAATGCAATCCATATCAAAATTCCGTTATCTTTCTTCAAAGAGATAGAACAAATATTAGTTTGTATGGAACCATAAAAGATCCCAAATGGGTAAATCAAATCTGACAAAAAGGAATGGAGGTATTAGGCAGCTAGACTTCAAATTATACAACAAAGCAATAATAATCAAAACAGTATGATATTAGAATAAAAATAGAAATACAGATTAATGGAATAGAATCAGCCGTCCAGAAATAAACCCTAACTGATACTAACAGTTAATGTATGATGTAGGAGACAAGAACATACAATGGAGAAAAAAGTTTCTTTGACATTTTCTTGACACAGGTAAAATAATTAAGCTAGACCATTATCTCACACCATATACAAAAGTTAATTCAATATAAACTAAAAAAAAAATGGATGAAAGACCTGAAGTTATAAAATACTAGGCAAAACACACCATAGCATTGGCTTCAGTGAGGTTTGTAGGGATAGACTAAATTGCCAGGGGAAAAAAAGCAAAAATAAATGAAAGAGACAACATCAAAGAAAAAAGTTTTTACACAGCAAAATTAACTATTAAAATAAAAAAACACCTTATTGATTAGAAGAAAATATTTGCATATCATGTATTTAACAAGAGGCTAATATTGATGATATACCGAGAACTCAGAGTTCAACAATAGGAAACAAAAACCCAATTTTAAAAATGGACAGAAGAGCTAAATGGACACGTCTCTAAAGAATACATAGAGATGGCCAACAGGCCCATGAGAAAATGTTCATCATCACCTATCATCAGATAAATGCAAATCAAATCCACAATAAGACGTCATCTCACACCTTTCAGAATGGACCACATCAGATTGACCAGAAACGAGCGTTGGAGCAGTTATGGAGAAAAAGGGGCCCTCCTACACTGTTGGAAGGAATGTAGACCTCTTGAACCTCCATGGAAAACAGTATGGAAGTTTCTTAGAACATAAATATAGATTTACTGCATGATCCAGCAATCTCTTTCCTAGATATTTACCCAAAGAATACAGAAATGTGAATTTAAAGTGATATATGTGTTCCTGTGTTTATTGAAGCACTATTTACAATAGACAAGCTATGGAAGTAACCTAAGTGCCCAGTGACAGATGAGTGGATAAAGAAGTGTATACACAATATTATACTACTCATCTATAAAAGAGATGAAATCTTGCCATTTGCAACAACATAGGTGGAACTGGAAGGGATATTGCTAAGCGAAGTAAGTCAGAAGGGAAAAGTCAAACGCCAGACAATTTCATTCCTATGTAGACTATAAAATCTGGGCCTCCCTGGTGGCACAAGGGGTTAAGTCTCAGCACTATCAAGCTATCAGCAGCCACTGCAGCATGAGTTCGATCCCCAGCTGGCGAGCTTCCCACATTGTGCAGCAGACCTCTCCTGCTACACCCGCTGCTCCCCTCAGCAGTGTATTCAGTCAATCCGCCTGTTCTGCTCCCCACTGTCTCTGGTGAATCCTCTCACCACCCCGACACCTCTGACTTACACCATAGCTTTTGTATGGATAAATAAATAAATCTTTAAAAAATACATAAAAAACAAAGTAAAGGAACAAGCAAGGTTATCAAAGGGGGAATGTGAGGAGATGAGTGCAAAGTGGGGCTCTCCTTTGCTTTGGGGAGGGTTATTAGTCTTTTGGGGTGAACATAGTGTGACAACATACATTTGAAGAGATGTCAACCTAAGCTCCTGAAACATTACCTAAGTGTTGTAAATTAATGTTACTTCAAAAAAAACATATCTTTTTTTAAAATATGGAAATCACACCACCCATGAATAAACGATTTCCATCTTCTCCCCTTCCACAACTCTCAGGTGTATTTCCCACTCACCAGTATCACCAGTTTCTGCCACCCTAATCTCAGCTTTTACCTCCAGGTAGGCAACTGTTACACTTAACCTGCCAATCAGTTGCCTATACTCCTTTTTCTCACACCTCCCAAAAGTGTTACACAGTTTTCTAACACATAGTTTCAATACATCATCTCCCTGTGCATTCAGAAACTTTCCATTTTTCATATGATGACTAAATTTCCTATCTTAACGCTCAAGTCTCTTCAAAACCAGTCCCAAATTTCTCATGTCCACTATTGAACTAAAACAATATTTCTCAATGATATTCTAGAAATTTTGTCCTGATAGATGTTTGATTGTTAAAAAAAAAGCTTCCTGCTCAACTAAACTAAAAGATGCTGAATAATAGGATTATAACATAATTGACAATATTTAAAGATTCCCTTTGCTTCAGACACTAAGTACACTACTCTTTATACTACATACTCTTCACTATGTAGTTGATGAGAAGATGAAAAAAACAACCAAGGCTTAGAAATACAAGAACATATTCAAGGTTGCTTACAATTGTAAGCATCAAAGCAGGCATTTGAAATATGGTATGTCAGAATCTGCACCCTGAGCAGAGAGATGCTTTAATGGAGTAAGAAGGAGTAGATAAATGAAGTTTGTAAAGCATAGGTAAATATGATCAGATTTGTATTTTAAGTACAATTCTGATTATATTTTAGAGACAATAGGAGTCAAGGCTAGACTTAAGGAGTAGGTAAGTGAACCAAGGAAAAGCCCAGAACAGGAATATAGCAGTGTGTGTTAAGTACAAAGTTATAGATTAAAGAAGAGCATAGTGCTAGTGGCTAAATAGAAATTTGTAGATTGTTTTAAAACTGTAAACAATGAAACAGCATATTTTAACATAAAATTATTACATTAAATATATTTTGTTTAGTGTAAAATAAGTGTGCTTTTGTTCACCTTCTAAATTGGCTGGAACTATAAAAAGTAATTATAATGTTGGCAAAGGAAAGATGAAAGCGAGTATAATTTGGCAATTGCTATCAGGGATTGAAAAACTTGTTCTTGCCCTTGGGCCTAATAATTTCATTTCTAGGCATCTCTCTTGGGAAATAATATAAAATGCAACAACATTTATCAGAATAAAAAATTGGAAATACGTATTTCCAGTGAAGAGGGAGTGGGTAAGTACTTAATCATGATTTATCAAAATAATATTTGGGAGACATTTAAATTATAATCACTGTGTTTTAAATAGGTTGCCATTTAAAACATAGGATGTTCAGTTTCACTTGCATTTCAGATAATCATTTGTGTAGCTTAACTATGGGCCAAGTGCAGCATGTGACATGCTAAACTAAAAACCTACTCATTCTTTTTCTGAAATTCAAACACATCTAGATGTTTCGTATTTTTATTCACTAGATCTGGAGACCTCCATTTTAAAGGACCTGCAAAAGCTCAGTTGGCATGATTTAGAAATGCAAGATAATGTACTCAGCAATGGGAGGCCTGGGGAAAGATATTCCTTGCAAAGGATTTATAAGGAAACCTACCAAAATGAAATTAGTGGTGATTAATAGTGGTGGGATTTTATTCCAGACTTGTTTTTATCGTCTATTGTATTTTTATCTTTTTATTTTTTCTACAATGAGTTGTTTTTGCAAGCAGAAAAAAATGTGTGTATGTGTATGTTTATAAGGTCATGAATAATTCTATTCCATTTTAACATTGGCAGGGGCCCACATTTATGAGTGATGTGAGTTAGGGTACATACACCGAGTCCCAAATTACTATCTGACACAAGATATCTCAAGTAATCCCAAACTCCTCTGGAATCAATCCAGGATCATCAGCCCTCAGTTTCAATAGCAGTAAATTCTTCTCCATTCACTCCCTCCCAATTTTCCTCCACCGTCAGTCACAAATATCTGCCCTTTATCTTGTCTTCCACCCTTTAGCATGGCATCCATAGACATTTGTTGAAAAAGAGTAAACAAATAAAAGAGAGATAAGATCAAGAACACTCGGTGGCATTTCTCCTTAGGTTTGCAGCGGTACATCACTTGCCACTAGCGGCATAACCTAATGGGTCCCCAGGATTACTTTGGCAAATACCAGAGAAGAAATGCATGCTCCATAAAAATGGATATAAAGAAAAATAAAGATAAGTAAAAAGATACCATCATAGAGAAACTTTAGTGCACTCAGGAGTCCAGAAAGATCTCTGAAAACACAAAATTGCAAGAAAAGGTTCCAGGACAGAGTTTCCAGGCTTCTTTTGCAAAGTGACTTCAATGTCTTGCTTCCAAAGGTGATTTCTTTGGGATGGGACTACCCTAGCAGAGGGTGACAGTTGTACATCAGACTATCTTGCCCCAAACAGCTTTACTTTTCATTCCACTATGTCTTCAATTTATTTTTTCATGCTCACCATAGAAATAGTGTTACACAAGCAGAAAGCAAACAACGAACCATTATCTGAAGGTCTGAGTCTTAGTAGACCTCTGTGAGGAGCCTATTATAGAGCAGAAATAACAGGCAGATTTCCATAGGCATGTCTTTCGCCCACACCTGCTTTTCTTAAAGCCTCTTTCTCTTCCCATCATCTACTCTATGCCTTTTTTTTTTTAAATCTTGATTATTGAATAATGAAACTACAGGAGCGTTTTTAAAGGTATAAATTAGGGCAAAATAATACAGTCTGCCGCTTCCTCTCTCAGCGCAGGCATCTTCCTTCTCTTTTATTTTTCATTTCATCCTACTTTCTTAAGCTTCATTTATATTTCACTTCTACCTCTTTATTGCACTGTCTTTTTCTTTTCTTACATTGTGAGAAACAGCCTGATAGCTTTTGTCCCAAAGGATCTTTTTAATTTAATTCACTAAGGCAGCTTCCACTAAGAAGCAAGCTAAGAAGCCTCCGCCGATGCTTCTAAATTTTAACAGATTTGAAAGTCACACCTTATGCCAGAAACAAGAGACAGTGCATTTTATAAAGGGTTGTTGAGCATAAGTTGAAATGCCATTGAGCCTTTTGCTCTCCAGTGCTTTTGTCTGCAATGTATTAATGATGAATAAACAAAACAAAATCCATTGACTGTTGGTTTCAAGCAGCTACCTGAATCTTGTGTTCTGAATAAATCGGACAATTGAAGGAACCAAAGCAAGCACAGAACTTAAAAGAATAGCAGATATACAAGAGGACTTAGTTTGAAGAAATGTATTTTTCTTCACTCTCAATACTCCTTGAGTTTTTATGATAAAAGTTCTCTGAACTGATTTTGAATGCTGAGCTCAAGCTTGCTTTCCTTTTCCAGAATAGTACTTTAAAACATCATTGCAATTACCTGTGCCAAACTCACAGTTTAATATTCTCTCGTATGCCAGACCATAATCTCTCATGCCTTCATTGCATCCTTCTAAAGTGTCTTTCCCACTGATTTATATCCACTCCCAAATTTTAGGTGTATACGTCACCATCAATACCATCGTCAAGTTTCCTGACTGTGATTTTCCTTGTTAATAATTAAAAAGCATGCTCATTGTGAATATTTCAAACAGTGCCTAAGGGACTAAATGGAGAAGGAGAAGTTTTATCTCTCCCTCTCTTTTAACCATGTCTCAGAGATAAAAATAAGAGAGTCTCATGTGCTTTCATTTAAAAAAGTGTTCAATTGTGGTTAAAAGCTATTTAAAATGCAAAATCTCTTTTGGCACTTAGGGCAAACATAGGATATACTTTTATCTGCACACATCTATTGTCGTTTTTTCTAGATGGCCATAGCAAATATCATCACATTCCAGTATCATGATTTGTATGGTTGATCTCACCAGTCGACTGCTAATGCATATTTTGGCTATTTCTAGTTTTTCTATCCATCACAAACATTGGGACCATCTCTATCCTCATATATTTGCATATTGGGGGGAGCATGCCCATATTACAAATTTGGAACAGCTGGTTCAAAGAATATGCAAATTTGGAAAGGTATTGCCAAAATATGTTTCAAAATTAGTTTGCTTTTCTCACTTAATATTTTGAAACATACTTCCAATGTCATTAATTAAAATCTCTCCATTGTTAATAGCTGAATAACATTTTTCACACATATGCCCCATAATTTATGTAACCATATCCTCACTTACATAGTTTTTGAGGTTCTCAATGTTCACAAAATAAATGCCCTTGCTGCAATCTGCCTATCTTATTGAATCCACATGTTTTATTGTGGTCATTGTAATAGAACTAACAGAGTTGATCAGTATTTCTCAAGTTAAAACCTGGAATTTTACATATTTATTTTGCAAAATAGCATGAAAATGTTTTCTGAAAAAAGGTCCAGTTTAATGTAGTTATGAAGATTTTTAGGAAATGTGGAATGATAGATGAATAGAGGCCCAAAATGTGGTTGTTTTTATTTGGGAGGAAGAGGTGTGGAGGAGATAAATCTATAATAAGCAATCTTGTATTTGAAATTAATTACAGTGCATATAATTTTTATTTATTTATTTATTTATTTATTTATTTATTTATTTATTTATTTATTTATAATTTATATATTTTACATTATTATGTATCCCCCATACGCTCCCCACCACCAATTCACCCTTGAACCATCACCATAGTCCCTTGTGCTCTTTTCTACCCTGTTTTGGTCTCTCTTCTTTCCCCTTCCCTGTAGAATGTCTCTTATTTATGGTTGCCTGGAAGTTTTTGTTTTTTGTTTTGTGCGCTATTTTCTCCTTCTGATCTCTTGTCTGGCTCCCCCATAGTCCTTCTATAAGTGCAACCATTCGATATTTTCCTTTTTTCTTCTGGTTTGTGCAAAAATTTTAAATGGAATAGAAACCTGCTTTGTGAATATTGTACTACTCTAAAGACACTCCTAGAGAATTACTCAACTCAGCTACATCAGACAGGAGTTTGGAGAATTATTCTTTGTGAACCTTTCAGAAAGAAGAAATATCCATCACACTAATAGGTAAGAAATCTCAGCAGAACTGCTGGGACCTCTTGATCACCTTACATTGGAATTTACCAGTGGTGACACAGATGGGGTCAGCTAGTTCTCTATGGTGGGGACTGTCCTGTGCATTTTAGGATGTATATCAGTAACCCGGGCCTCTACACACCAGAACCATCAGCTCTTCCTAAGACAATCAGAATCTCTTCAGACTCTGCCAGATACTCCCTATAAGGGGAAATCCTCATGGGCTGAGAACCACAGACGTACAACACAGTCCACTAAATCACGCCCAGGTTCACAGAGCTTAAGAACTAAGAATCAATTAATAGCAAGAGATCAATAAACACTGATGGAAAATTCTGCATTAAAGACAAAGAACAAAATGAATAAAGGGAAGGGAGAAATGGGGAAAAAATCAATATAAGAATGTGGAAAATCATGCCATTACTAATATCTTCACAGGGATAACATTATATATGCATTTAAAATTAACATAGATTCATAAATATCATAGAAAACAGAAGAAATTATCAAAAATAATATGAACGGTGTGCTGTGTCTATGTTTGGGAATTAGAATAAAATCAGGATTCTTATGACATAAGGAAGTAGAAAATTTTCTATTTAAATTTCTATTCTTGTACAATATTTAGAAATATGTTTTCCGGCCAAATGAAATAGCTAAGAGTTAAAAGTAAATGATATGGGACTTCAGAGGGTAGACAGAAAACTTCTCTTTTGTACCATAAACTTAAAGTATTTCTCTATTTGTTTAATCATAAAGCACAAATTGAGTTTACAAAATTCTAAGCAATTCTGGGCGAACACACAAAAATGGGGATGGTAGATTGCTATACTAGCAAATAGGGATGCAAATGAAACATGATGCGTGATTTTTGAATTTCTAGCCCAGATGTACTGAATCAGAATTTCTAGCAATTGAGCCCGAGTCATGATTTTTATAAAAGCTTCCCAATTGATATTTATGCAAATTTGTGTGTAAATCATTATATACCATGTTCAGGTATTAAATATTATTTATAAAACAAATAAAAAATAATAGTATGGTATAGTTTATGTGAACTATCACCAAAGTTAGGTAGGTAGGTAGGAAGACAGATAATAGATAATATAGATATAGATAGATAGATGATAGGTATGCTTTCCATGTTTATATAACTGCCTATCAACCTTAGCATATGCATCTTTATTGTTGTCCATCCTCATAGGAATACTGCCAGCAGACCAAGTATTATGATCTGTGTTATCATAAGAAATTCCCCTGCTGGGTACTCAGTTTTGCTGGGTACTGTGTTTCGATAGCATGTATTTCAATATCAGACCCTGGATAGTTGCATCATAAGTATAACTACACTGCCAAGGGGGCATTTGACTGATCTGCCTTTACAAATAAAGGATTCGTTAGGAGTACAAGACTCACACCCTCTGAATGTTTGCTTGAGGCTTCCTCTCCCACAGTCAGAACATACGCGTCGGTAGAGAGCAGGTGACCTGCAGGTGCTGTCACGTCAAAGAGGAAAGTTATAGAAGGATGAGCCAGATCACCCAGCCTCCATGAATGGTGACCTCGGGGAGCTGGGCAATCCCTAGAGAGTCTGAATTCTTATCTTCCAACTTCTTTAGGTCATGGGGAGATAATAAATTCTATTTTATGGTTCAGTGATAAACAGTTGATTAGAAAGTATATATCACTGCTAGACATTTATTTAATCTTTGTGGAAAGCCTGGAATTAAAAATAAAAGATTTTATTTTAAAATGTGGAGTACAAAATAGCCTAAAGCAAAATTTTGGGAGAGGAAAAAAGCTGAAGAAAATATTTCTATATAAAAATAATTAGTAGTTATGAGACTAGTAGTATGTAGACAGCAAAACAAAGACATTACAAAATTTGTAATAGTAAAGAACAAAACTCCAGAGCAATGCATTTAAAGGACTTCAGCATGAAAGTCCTCAACAAAATACTAGCAAATTTAATCCAAGAATGTATAAAAAGAATAGTGGAAGATTACCAACTGGTATTTATTTCAGATATGCAAGATTGGTTCAACATTCACAAAGAAATCAATGTAATCCACCATATAAAGAGGCTAAACAAGAAAATGCATGTAATCAAATCAATTGATGCATAAAAGGCATTTGACAAAAGCCAGCACTCATTCATGATCAGACTCTCTCAGCAAGTTAGAGAGAAATAATCTTAACTTGAGACAGAGCAAGTACAGAAAACCCACAGCTAACATCTCACTTAATGTTAGTGACTAAATTCTTCAATTCCACAAGGGAAGAATGTCCACTCTCACATTATTGTTCAACAAATGACTGGGAAATTTTGGCACAGCAATATGGCAAAGAAAAGAAATAAAAGCCTTCCTGATTTGAAAGGAAGAAATGAAATTTTCTACTTGCAGAGGGCACGATTGTGACCATAGAACATTCCAAGAAGGAATCTACTAAAAACAAAAAAACACCTACAAATATTAAGCTCAACAAAAATCACAGGAGAAAATATCAGCAGATATCCATCACATTTCAATATTTATGACATTTTATGGCTTATCAACAAAATCATAGCAACTTAAAGCACAAAAGCATATATCCATATACAGAAACTAAAAATAATTATAAAAATATCTGAGGCAATAGCTCTAAGTTTATCACATCCTTGAAGTAGCCCTCCAGCCTGGAACCGCATTGGTAAAACCTCATATATGATTCAAGATCTTACCTGTTTAGCTTCAGTTTCCTCAACTATAAAAGAAGGACTTGGGTCTAAAGCTGCCTTGTCATTCAACAAAATGCAAACCCCAACAGTGAGTCAAGCGAGTACTTCTAAACTTTCCAGTAGCACCTGGAAGAAGCAAAAACATACAGGTGAAATTAACCTTATAATATCCTTAATCAATCCAATATATCCAAAATACCATCATTTTTAATAGGTCATCATAACAAAAATCAAGACTTGTCTACTTTTTGTACTAAATCCTCAATATTTTCATCTTACACTTACACCACCCTCAATCGAAGCAGCCACCTTTCAAATACCCAGGACCCACAGGGTGCTGGCCGTCGCCATGATGGTCAGTGCAGGTCTAGATGACCTCTGAGACTCCCTCCTCTAAAATTCTAAAATATGTAGACCTTTAGCAGCCTAAGGTGCAGTCATTTCCTACCCCACTTGCACATGTCACTCATCTCCTCTATACAGTTTACATTTAAAACAACCAAGTTACCAAAGGTTTGGTCAAGAAGTCATCTCAATACCAAAGAGCACAAGTACTCCCTGGTGTTATACTGTGTCTTTGAAGCATTTATTGACAGGATTTGTTCCTTCCAGTTTGAATCAATCAGGAAAAGAGCTCAGGTGACAAGAAGTAGATACAAACTGGAGGATGGATGGCATTTGAGTCAGATACTCCCTGCTTGATCCACTTTCTTTCAGCAGGTTTACATTCTCCATCTCCTTGGTCTTGAACCAAAGCCAACAAGAGAGGCCTCCAGCCGTGCCACTGCTTCCCCAAGTCAGCAATAGAGCAGCACCCTGTAACTGCCCCAGGCTCTCAAACTGCAGCTGGGAGACTTCCAGGGGTCAAAGGACTTAGAGCAAACAGCCTCTTATTTTCATAATTTTTTATTATGTGTGTGTGTGTATATATATATAAACACATTTATATTTAATTGAGGTAACAGTGGTTTACAGCATCCTATATGCATCAGAGGTCTAGGATAACACCTTTTCAGATGTATGTTATCATACCACATCCACCACTGAGGCCTTCACAGTCCTCTTCCATAGTCCATTGGGCCCCCTTCCTCTTTGTTTCCCTTCCTCTCTGGTAGCCTCAATTCTATTGTTAGAATTTTAGCATTAGTCTTGCTTTAATTTTTTGTTCCTTTGTTTTATTTCTCTCTATTCAACCTAAGTGAAATCATTTTGCATTTTCCTTTTTTTTCTGATATATTTTGTTTATCATAACTCCCTTTGATTCCATCCATCGTATGGCAAATGGCAAGATTTCATCTCTTTATATAGCTGAGTAGCATTACATTGTGTAGCTATCTAACACATATTCTAAATTCACTCATCTGTCCTTAGGCACTTAGGTTGTTTCCATAAATCAACTGTTGTAAATAATGTTGCAATGAACAGAGAAGTGTAATCCCTTTAAATCAGTGTTTGTGCATCTTTGGGAGATCTACCTGGAAGTAGATTCCTGGGTTGTGTTGCAGATCCATTGCTAATCTTTTGAGGAACATCCAATATGTTTTCCATAGGGGCTGGATGAAGAGTGTAGGAGGTCTCCTTTATCTCTACATATTTACTAGCACTTGTTTCGGGTCTTTTTGATATGACCATTCTCACAAGTGTGAGGTGGTATCTCATTGTGGTTTTGATTTGATTTCCCTGATGATAAGTGATTATGAGCATTTTTTCATCTGCCTATTGCCCATCTATCTGTCTTCTTTGGAGAAGTGTCTATTTAGCTCTTCTCCTATTTTTTTTATTAGGTTATCTTTATTTCCAGGATTTACCAAGAACTCATCTAATTCAACAAGAAGCAAAGAAAGAACCCAAACAAAAAGTCCCTCATTTTCTCTGAGGACCCTGCGCAACATTTAGACACAGTCCATCTCATTGGTATGCTAGTGGCCTCTTAATAAATCCTGGCCCAAAGCAAATACCAAAAACCCTTTATTATTATTCCTTAATTTATCACACAAGTGACTTTCTTCATTCATCCCACTTCTTCCCTTTTGGAATGAAAATATATATATAATAATCACTGCTATTTATTGAATACCACTATGAACACCAGAATGAGCCACGGATACTTTAGAAATGGCTTTCTCACAACAATCCCATAGATCTGTATTATTATTTTTATGTTACATAAAATGGAGCTGAGCTATTCAGGAGTTAAAGTAACTGCTTGAACTCCCCCAGTTAGAAGAAAGCTGAGGCAGAATTCAAATTCTGCGGTGATGACAAATTCCAGACATCATGAAAGAGCAGTCTGCGACCTGGTGAGATAATAATGTGGTGTCATCAGAGAGCTGGGAGCTCACATGATGTTCCCACAGTGTCGATAAATCAAAGCCATCCTTCGTGGCCACGGGCCTTGCCTTTGATGTCAGTTAGCCAAGAGTATCGTGTTGGGCTTGATGGAAGTTTTCCATTTCACAAGAAGTGTGAGTGGACAGGACTACCTTCTACATTCAAACACTTTCATGGGTGACTCCTACTTATTTTTAATCTACTATCCCTTGTAGCTCAAAAAGAGTAGAGGGACTGCCAGTGACTTGAAAACCATTCCTCCAGGAATATGATTTTTGGAACACGTTAGGATTTAGTGTCTATCCCTTTCTTGAGAAAGTTTGGAATTGTCCAATCTGTGGCTAGGGTTGCTCGATCCCAGGGGGAGGTATGCAAAGAAGAAACTGTGGGTTTCTTTCATTAAATGAGTCCTGATAATGCAGGATGGTGAAGGGCTTTATCTGTAGAAGTAAGTGTTCCTTATGGAGAACAAAATTTTGTACCAACCAAAGACAAGACTCTACCTTGGAACAAAGCAGCGGTATGATTTGATATGATGTGGGTCTCATGAAACTGACTGCCTCTCTCCTGAAGCTCTCATTCCCCCCTAACATGTTCTTCAAAAGACCTTCATGCAGCTCTTCTGAAGGACAGTGCTGTGAACTGCCCTGATATTTCCAAAGGAGCAGTCCAACTACTGCTGGCAGACCTGGGTATTTTTCTAGCAGTAAAAAGAGAGAACCATCTGGGTCTCTACAGGAGATTCCTCTCAATAGTCACTTCCCTCTTGAGCCAAAGCTGAAGGGGACAATTGCTAAGTACTACTCAGGACTACAGGGACACACTGGAAAAGTCTGACGTGGGAGATGCAGCTGCAAAATGAAATGTAATCGAGGGGCAACATGCCCAGAGTATCACAGTCCAAAGTCATCACTGAAGAAAGTTGTCTGCTGTAGGTGGGGTGGGGGTTATTCTCCCTTGTCACTCAAATGACAAGAGAGATAACCCAAATCTCAGAGTCATTCACAAGTGGCCAGTTTCCAGCCAAAGGGGGAAAAAATATGTTGTGGTCAACCACAATTGTGGAATTGTTTTTCATTTTATGACTGAGAGAACATATTGTTGCTTTACCCTGAACATAATTCTTTTAAGTTTTCAGTGTAAAATTTATCCTTTTGATCATTAAACTTTTCATGGGATAGAAATCTGGAAGTAGTCAATAGGTAAACAAAAAAATGTCATAAATGCCTACCTAATTCCTTGTTTGTGTATTAATTTACTGTGTTCATCTGATTTCCCAGGCAGATATGATATAAACTACTTATACAAATGTCAAGCTTGTCACATTTATGTATTCTTATAAGAGAAATTTCTTGGGGACTTGGCAGACATCTACAGAACCAACTCCTGAATTGTAGCTAAATTGTGATGGATCACTAAGCTTAAGAGGCAGAGTGAAAGAAGAGTTTTGAAGTCAGACAGCCCCTTTTGGGAGTCCCAGCTCTTCCATTTACCACTTCTCTCATTTCTATCACCCTCTTTCACACCACCATCTTTTTTAGACTGACTACCACAGTAGCATTTAATTCATCTCTCACATGTCATTGTTCGTCCCTTATAATCCATCATCTACACCAGCACTAGTGCTATATTTTTGAAACAAAAACAAGATTATATTCATGTAATCCCAGGCTGAAACTCATCCAATGACTTGTAATTATACTCTGAATGATAAAACTCAGCGTCCTTCCCAAGGTTCTACATCATCTGTCCCCAACAGAGCTCTCTCACCTCATCTCAAAATACTCTTCCCATCAACACTGAGAACCTGACATTTCCTCAGACTCAACAAATTTATTCCCTCCTGAGTCCTTCAACTTTGTCTTCATTCTGACTGACATACTTCCCTAGATGATACATATGTGCTTCTGTTTCATCCTTCATAACTCTCTTCTTCTGAGATTTTTGTAAGCTTTTCCTCTCTCTGGCAAGGATGTTAAGAAAAAGAAGTTCTTTTACAATGTTTCTGGGAATATAGACTGGCCCAGCCCCTATGGAAACAGTATGGAGGTTTCTCAGAAGATTAAAAATTGATCTGCCATATGACATTGTGATTCCACTCCTAGATATCTACACACAGAACACAAAAACCCCAATTTAAAGGGAAGCATGAACTCCCAAGTTCATGCAGTACCATTTTACAATAGCCGATTTATGGAAACAACCTAAGAGTTCATACATGGATGATTGAATCAGAAAGATGTGGTTTATATACACAATGGAAATCTACTCAATGATCAAAAAAGAGAAACTCTTGCCCTTGAAGTGAGATGGATGGAGCTGGAGGCAATGATGCTAAGTGAAATGAGTCAGAAAGTGAAAGATAAATATTGGATGGTGTCACTTACATGTGGAATATAGAGAAACCAAACAAAGGAATAGACAAAGCAAAACTAAGATCCAACCCCAAAAGTTGACTGTGGAACTGAGGCTACCATAATGGGCAGAAGGATGGAGAGGCAACAGCAAGAGTTGGGGATGGGGCACAATGGACTATGGTAGTAGAAAATAGGAGTCTAGGTGTGGTGTGGTAACAATGTCTCAGGGGAGAGATCATATAAGTCTAATACACAATGGTGTAAACCAATGTTACCATGATAAGAATAAATTATCTAGTCCCTTCTCTTTGAGAACTCTGCATTCCATGATCTTCCTTTATTTTCACTATAGCATTGATCATTATACAAAAATAATTTGTCCCTTAATTATTCTTGAATTTTCTTCAGTAATTGTTAAGATCCAAAAGAGCAAATATTGTACCTGCAATTTATATTTTGATGTCTCCAGTGCTGGAATAGTACCTGACACCTAAAGGGAATAAACAAATATATCAGGACACAATGATTTTCAGACAAGCAAAAATGCATCGCTATAGTCATTTTTTATTTTGTGTGTTCCTTTTTCCTTTATTTCATTGATTGTGTCTCTGTAACACACAAGGGGCACTGCCTGCCTTTGGGAGGTTACGTAACTGCCAAGAGTCATATCAAATGTCACTTAGCCATTCTTATTTTGCTTGGCTCCTCAACATAATTAGCTAGTCCATTCTCTGGGATTCTCAAACCCTGAAAATAATTGTCTCCCTAAGTAACAACCTTCACTTCTCAGTCTCCTTTGCTGGCTCATCTCACTCTGTGCAATCACTTGATGGACACGGGCATGAAGACCTCATCTGGTCGCCAGTCATACAGTCTTTCTTGGGACAGCCCCACAATAATAAACTAAACACCAATCACTGCTGCTGACTTTCAATCTCCAACTTCGACATGATCTCTTCTGAGAAACCCAGAATGGTGCATCCAAAGGTCAACTTGACAGCTCTACTTGATGTCCACTTAGGAAACACAAACTTAACCTTTCTAAGCTTGAAGTCTGCATTTCCTATTCTCAGTTTTCCATACTTCACAAAATGTACCGTAAGCCACCTGTTGCCCAAAACCAAACTTTAGGAGTTTATATGACTGTGGGAACAAATAAGTTTCCCCTAAGTTGAGAAGGTGATTTGATTTGAGTCTGAAGAACAAAGAGAGCAAGTCCACTCACACACTCAAAGTTTATTAAGGGAAACTTACAAACAAGCTTCTTTGGCAAGTGCTGGTGGACAGGACCTTGGGTTGATGCAAAATCTACTCGGTGCTCTTGGACAGATCCTCTTATCCCCTACTTTGTATGTGTGTTCATAATTGTGTAAGACTATTGATAACAGGGCCTCCCTGGTAGCACAACAGGTTAAGCGCAGCGCTGTGGAGCTGTCAGCAGGTGCGGCGCAAGTTCGATGCCCAGCCAGGGAGATTCCCACATGGCGCAGCAGACCTCTCCTGCCTCGCCCACTGCTCCCCTCAGCAGTGTACTTTGGTAGATCTGCCTGTTCTGCTCCCCACTGCCTGTCCTTCTCACCGCTCCACACCTCTGGCCTACACACCTGCAGGCCTGCATATAGTAGGCATGCATATGGTTCACAAATACTGATTAATAAACATAAGGGAAACAATGGGGAAATTGCTTAATTTCCTGGAGTAAGGTAACTATCCTCATGGACCTAAGGTAATATAGGCACAAAATGGAGTCACTTTGGTTTTCCTCCAGGCTACTCTAGATTCTTTTCTCTATCCTTCACATCTAATTTGTCAGAACACTATTGACTTTGTTTCTAGAAGTTGCCCCCAATCTACCCACCTTTCTTTAGCTTCACTGACACCATCATCTCTTACTGATGTCAGGATGTCACTTCTCTCCTAAGTCTGTTCTTCCAGGCAATTTATTTTCAAACCTTACTCCTGGTCTTTCAAAAACACAAATTGGAATATTTCATTTCCCTTTCTAGAATCCTCCCTTGGGTACCTGATTTTGACTTGGAGAGGTGTTGGGTTCAGAGGGTGGGGTCCTTGGGTTCCCTGTGAGAAGTTTCATCAGCGCTTCCCTTTTAGTGGCACACGGTGGGCAGAGACATTTAGGTATACCCAAAAGGGCAGGTTTATTATAAAAAGGGAAAGGAAATCAAGGACACCTGCAGAGACCGGCGAGCAGAAGGAGCTGCCCTGAACAGCACAGGTTTGATAAGAGGCGCTGCTCAGTCCCAAGCAGACAGGAGAGTTGCCTCTTGCCAGAGCAGAAAGTGCACCAGTAGAGTCTTTTCTTTGGGAGAGGCTCATTTCCTTGTGGAATTGTTAATTGTTAGTCAATTAACTATTTTTGCTGCCTACGGATTTTTTCTATATTTGGGTTCACTAGGTAGATTTGAAAGGACTGGTGTGTTTTTTTTTTTTTTTTTTTACAATGGCCCTTCATCTTCACAGATCCATCTCAGGTTCTGCACCTACAGATATTTTACTTTTCTATAACTCATTCAATGATTATGTTAATCATTTCCACCTCCACCTCTAGCTTCTGGTCTCGTGATGCCTCCTACCCAACTTTTCTACTCTTAGCCTCCATCAGTCTCCACTACAAAAGGAAAGTCTTAAGTACCTTATCTTGGACTGCAAGGGTTTCCTCAGCACTGCCTACCATCTGGCTACATTTTTCTACCTTACCACATAATTTATATGGCCTGAGACACTGGATTTTTTTTTCATCATGTCAAGTTTATTGCTACCTTTGGTCTAGTTATTTCCTCTGCTGGAAAGCTCTCCCTCCTGTTCCTTCGTGTCATTCATGTCTTAGCTTCAATATCACTTCTTTATAAAAGCTCTTCTTCACTGTCCATCTAAAATTACAGGCAGACTGTCTACCGTGTCCCTATATTTTACACCACAGTGCTTCTCAGTAACTAATACTATTCTTTTAATTTTACTGCTTTATTTTGTGTTTCTTTCTAACTTGCTGAGAGTGGAAATTACCTTTTTTACCATTGCATCCTCAGCCCTGAGAACAATGCCAGCAAATCACAGGACTCCACTTGATACTAGTTGAGTTGATAATGCAAGATGACTGCCTGTTACCTTAGATCCAGAACTCAAGTTCAATCTCTAAAAGACCTTCAGTGACCTAAACAGTTCATTAAGCACCCTGTTAAAATAATTCCATTTCTCAAGTTCATGATTTACTTTTTAAATTACAAAATCAATTCAAAAATTAGTTCTCCAGGAGGGTTTCCTCTGAGATGCAGATATCTCTGGGTGAACGATAGGTAAACAATCAACACCATTCTAGGCATCTGTACATCAGTTCAATAAATTACTTTGATGCAGCAACAAAGTCTCTCTCTCTCTCTCTCTCTCTCTCTCTCTCACCCCCACCAGATATGCTCTCCCATTTCCTTTATTTACCCTCTAGGCTTAACCAATTTTGTTTTCGTACATCTCAAAGAAAAGAGTATCACCAAGAAGATAATATCTGAATGTTGAGGACCTCCCTGGTGGCGCAGTGGTTGGGCGCTGCGCTGTGGAGCTGTCCACAGCAGCAACGCGAGTTCGACACCCGGCTGGGGAGATTCCCACGAGGCGCAGCAGACCTCTCCTGCCTTGCCCGCTGCTCCCCTCAGCAGTGTGTTTCCGTCTATCTGCCTGGTCTGCTCCCCACTCTGTCTCTGGTGAACTTTCTTGCCACCCCATGCATCTGGCCTGTACCCCGCTTGTATGCATAAACAAATCTTTAAAAATTTTTTTTTTTTTTAAATATCTGAATGTTGACCACAACACCATGAGAAAGCAAGCCGGCATCAACCAAAGTCTCCAAATGCTGATATTGCAAGAATAGACATGCTAACCCTTGCCCACTCCCCCTTCTACTCACTTGTACCTGGACAAAGACCCTGCGCTCTGCCAAAGAGCAGGATGCTGTTCTTTCAGACATGAGTCTGCTGCCTGCCTCAGTTTGTCAGTAAATGAAAGACTTTCCTTCTCCCCAACTCTGTTTCCTTTCATTGGCCGAGGGAACCAAAACTGGCATTGGGTATCAAGTTTTTTAGCAAGATCTCAAAAGATTGGCCCCACCCCATACACAGTTTAATTTCAATCAACAAACAAAGGAAGGGGACGATCAGGAGGAGCGTGGCTCCTTCTGGGACAGGTCGACTCCAGGGACACTGGGTACTCTGGGTGTCCTTGAACCATTGTGAGCAGGTGCAACTGAAGAGAAATAGGAAAGATTTTTTTCCACTTAATACCTAATGTAAGATTTCCTGGAGACCTCCATTTCTAGTCTAACAGGCAAAGCTAACCCACTGCCTTCATCAGCTCCATATTGTGTGAAGGACTCAACTTCGCCTAAAGGTATAAGTTGGTCTTAGCAGATTAAAAAAAAAAAAAAGATCCAGCAATGGGCAAGGGGCCATTGCAACCAGAACCATGATTGCTGGAAACCCCTCTTATTAAGGCTAGTTACATACTTGGTGTCGGGAATCACTGTTTCTGGCCATATAAACCAGATTGGGTTTGGGTTAGAGGAACAGCTCCCACAGAATAAGATCTCTTGGGGACACACCTCAGGTTGGAATCCTCACTGATTATCAAAACTCTCTGGCCAGCCATTCCTGAGACTTTATGTTTCTGTTAACCCGCTATCTTACAGGTGACCTTCCCCAACAATCATCCCTTCATCCTCACAGACCTCTTCTTAGGTCTTCTGAGATTTCCGTGCATGTCTCCAGTATTTGGAGAGACTTCCTTCTTCTTCCCCAGCCCTCAGTTTGCTCCAAGAACCCAAAATTTCCTGTATCCCTCATCATTTCTGGCATGTCGCCCCTTCTGTGATTCTTCCTTCAGTCTGGCAACTTACTCTGCTCAGAGTCGCATAGTAGAGTTTCAATACCTGCTCACCCAGGAAACTCTCACTGAAGACTTCCTAGCAGCTTACTAGCAGGGGGGCAAATCAGACATTTGTATGAGTTGTTCAACTGAGTAAGGGAAAAGCAGAGTGCATGGTGAGTTTATTTTTTTTTCCAAAAGTTGAGTTTTGCCGATTAATTACAGACACAACAAGTAGAAGTATAAATACCAGAGCTATTGCAATGGCTTTCAAGTGGGAACAACTTTTTTCCCAAGTGATACTTGGCAATATATGGAAACATTTTCTATTTTAGGTTGTCACAGCAGGGGGTACTATTAGCATCTACTGGGCAGAGGCCAGGGACGCCACTAAAGGTCTGACAACACACAGGCCAACACCCCCCACAAAATAGTATCCAGACTAAAATGACAACCTCGCTGAGGCTCCATGGCCCGCACTACTGTGTGAATGCTAAGTTATCTTTTTATTTTTTGTATGAGCTTTAATTTACTTGAAAGGAAAATTCATTATGGCACAAATTTCATAGTCACTTCTTTTGAATTGTTAGGGTTTTGAAAGATAATGTGAAATACTTTCCAGTGCAAAGATGAGGAAAAGTGGCTTATTTAATCTGTTCAATGTGACTGGAATTCTTGTATAGTAAAAAAAAATTACTACTTTTAGAAATTTACAAAATAGCCCTTTAAGAGTGAGAAGCTATGTTGACTTTATGTAAACCTTGAAGTTGTAAAATATATGATCAACATGAATTATGTTACTGAAAGGTTGTTATCTAGACATTCTACATAGTTTATTAAGAAATATGGCATATTTATCAGAGGAGTTTTATAAATTAAGATGCACTAAAATAAAAATATACTCCTACTGCAATCTCAGATCTGTAGTTGAAATACAGTAATTTGACACAAGTGCCAAGATTAAAAAAAAAATAGTTCTCGAGCTGACATAAGAAAATATTCTCCTTTATCATAATGAAATGGCATAACACTTCACTTTGTACAAAGCATTCATCAGCGGAGAAACATTTTGACATATGTAAAACTTTCTAAATGACTTGCATATTTATGTGGTTGTGACTTCATTCACTTCAACTTCCAGTTATTTAATGCCTACTTGTGCCTACCTTGAAGATAGGAACTGTGAGCCCAAGTACCCTAAATTTAATGAACGGTGAGCAAAGAGGTAAAGTACAAAATGTACAAGTACATGGATTCAGGATTCACTCATCTGTGGATTATAAAGAATCAAAATGAAGCAACAAATAAAACAAAACAAAACCTATAAATCTGACTCCAGAATTGAGGCTACCAGAAGAGGAGGGAAGGGTGGGCACCCGATGAAGAGAGAATGGAGGACTAAGTGTGCTTTGGTGGTGGATATAGTATGTAACATAAATCTGAATGTGTGTGAACCTATACTCCTAAAACATACACAGCGTTGTAAAGTGATATTACCCTAATAAAATAACACAATAAAAATAACATAAAGTGGAAGTAAGAAAGGGAAAAAGAAGTTTAGGGAGGGGTGGGTACATGAGGGAAGTTTGCACAGAACAGGTGGTTTTAAATCTATGTTTTGGGGAATGAGTGCACTTTCCATATGTAGAGGGTGTACTTGAGAGGAGGAACTGGGTAATCAAAGCCTCAATGGTTGGAGGTACCCAAGTTATGGGAACAGCTCAGTAACTGACAATCTGCATTTGTGTTAAGTATAACAAATATAAATGTGCTCTGAGAGAGAGAATTGGTTATTTCAGCTTAGTAGGATCATATTTCTGAGGCTTTGAATGTTGAAATTTTGGCATGTGATCAAGATGAAAAGGAGACAGGTAGTGACAAGATAAAAGTTAAGAAAAACCCTTCAAGGCAAAATGTATAGATGAGATGATTGGAGTAGAGGCTGAAGTCAGCTAGAACGGTTGGGAGCCCCTCCAAAAACTCAGGAAAGAGGTAACTGAGGTTTGAACTGAGATGCTGACAATAGAAATGGAGGAGTGAGAAGAGATAGAAGATATTTCGTGGAAGGGGAAACAGTGGGGAGTGACAACTATTCATTGCATGTAGGAATTTTGGGAGAGGGATCAAAGATGGCTTAGAAACGTCACTTCTAAGTAAGGATGGAGATGATGGTGTCTTTAAGGGAAAGCAGGACATCAGGAAGCAGTGCAGATTTGGGAAAGAAAAATGTTTGATATTTAACGTGTTGAATTAAAAATAGGACATTTTATCCAAATGAACTATGAAGAGTGATGTTACAAACAGAGACCTGTAGTTCAGAAGAGAGGCCAGCTCTAAAGCACTATGAAACTATCCAGAGCCACTGCAGCCCGAATTCAGTCCCCAGCCAGGGAGATTCCCACATGGCGCAGCAGACCTCTCCTGCCCCACCCGCTGCTCCCCTCAGCTGTGTACTTCAGTAGATCTGCCTGTTCTGCTCCCTACTCTGTCTCTGATGAATCCTCTCACCACCCTACACCTTTGGTCTACATTCCAGCTTATGTGCATAAATAAATAAACCTTAAAAAAATAAAATAAAGATGCTGTTTGAGGGAAATATTCAAGCAGCTAAGAGAGTTAAAGCTACGGATATGTTAGTGAGGCTGACTCAGACAAGGTGCTGTACATAGAGCTACCTTAGTTCATAGCTCAGTAAGTTAGTCATTAGATCCTGTTTTGCAGAAGAGGAAATAGATCTCAGGGACATTGATTAATGTGCTTGGTCACAAATGCATGATCACACAGCTGGTAAAAGACAAAACCAGGACTCAAGCTAAGATCAGTTCCACTGGTGCTTCTATTGCATTATATAATGAAAGGAGGGAGCAGAAGCAAAAACTGGAGTAAAGGTGGAATCCTACAGGATACCAATTTATGGGAAGAGGATGCTATTCACAATGATTAATTTTCCTTTTGTCTCTCATTGCTCTGTAACTAAGCTGCAAGGCACATGGAATGCTACTCTCACGCCCCAGAAAATCATCTGTAGCTGAGTCATTGTGACAGAATCATCTTTTCATTGATCCTAAAATAAGCTATGGGTTTGTACAAATTGACAGTTAGAAAAAAAAATAGGAATGGTATTACTGGAAAATTCTACACTAGCTTACATTGGTATCACAAGTCAAAAAAACAATGATTTCGGGGCCTCCCTGGTGGCGCAGCGGTTAAGCGCTGCGCTGTGGAGCTGTCAGCAGTAATGCCCAGCCGGGGAGATTCCCACATGGCGCAGCAGACCTCTCCTGCCTCTCCAGCTGCTCCCCTCAGCAGTGTATTTCCGTTGATCTGCCTGTTCTGCTCCCTGCTCTGTCTCTGGTGAACCCTCCCGCCGCCCTATGCCTCTGTCCTGTACCCCAGCTTATATGCATAAATAAATAAATCTTTAAAAAAAATGCTTTCAGGGTACACTCTACTAAAATAATAAATTTTGTTTTAGAATACTTTCTGACTGTTACACAGATATCATTCCTGTTATTTACTCTGTACTATAGACCAGTTTCTCTCTTGTGCTTGTGATTTCCACTTTGGAATGAGCTGAGGAGATGACTGATGAGTTTACACAAAATGGGAACAGTAGTTCCAATTCTTAATGAAGAGGATTTACGGGCCTGGTACATTGTAAGGTCAGATTGCTGTCAGAATCTGGATGGGGGGAGAACATAAGATGTTATAAACACAGAAACTACTTTCATTGATAACCTTCTGATGCCTTTAACCTTGCTGGGTATAGTCTGTTTCTGTTTCTGTGGTTGTTAATGTAGCTTTGAATAGAGGTGGCCAGGAAAGAAGATAGCAAAGATCAGGTCCACGATGTGTGTGTGTGATTAGAACATTAAAGTTGTAACAGCATTTTCATCAGCCTCGAAGATCTTAAATGAATAACACACATAGTCACATATCTTTAAAAAAAAAGAGTTAAAAACATACCATTTGTATCACTAAAGAAAAAATTTACATATGTTGAAAATTATGTTTATACTTAAAAGAATTGGGAAACCTTAATCAAGTTCCACATGAATATTCAACATTATGACAAATCAATTGTTTTGATTATGAAAGAGTTTATTTAAACCTTTGAGATCATTTTGGGGCATTTTCTATTGGCAAAACTTAGTGAAGTAAGGGAATATTATGATCCTTCCAAAAGTCAGCAATTGAAAGAGAACCAGAAAAAGCAGGCTTAAATTTCATGGACATATGCTATTTTAGGTTTTACACAAATTTCTGCACGCTAAAAATGTGAGTTTCTCTTGGGTCCAACAGTTCTCTCCTTCTACTCAAGTATATGGAAAGCGAGCCTCTCCAGTAACAGGCACAACCTACGGGTTGCTTGTAATTCTCCTTACAGGCACTAGAGGGCACTAAAAGACATAGAGACCACAGGAACAAGCCCCTCTACACTCTCCAACTTTATGATAGCTTCTCCCATAATTAACACCTGCAGAATCCTGGGGTAGCTTTCTCAACATGCATTTGAAACAAATGCTTTTAAAAACCCTTACTGGTATTCACTTGAATTTAACACACATTGTCTCATCACATCTATGTTGAGAAATTGAAGTCAGGGGACAAGGAAATTGAAGTAGAGACAAGGAAACAAAAACCAAATCGACACATTGCCTTTGGTAGTCAAAAAAGAACTATCCTATTTTAATGACTTTTTATCCTTCTGCCATCACCTAACCACTATCTTCTCCACAGTGACATATGAGAACTCTGTTTGATGCTCTAAGGAAGGGTGGGTACATGAAGCAAATGATTTTAATATGACAAATGAGGCAAGATAACAATCAGTTTACAACAGAGGATTTCATATTTAGGAGCTTTTTCCATACTGATGGATGCTTCACTGATTTTATCTCATCATCAACCTTGGAAGCTATTAGCAAAGGAGATTGCCATTTACCATCTGTGATGTCCTAGCAATAACTTAATATTGTTCTGAAAGTTTAATTCAAATCAATTTAATTCACCAAACATTAATTAATCTCATGAATGCTTAACGTCATTCTAGGGGCTTCGGGCTACTAAAATGACCATTACAAAGTATTTGACTTCAAAGGACTAAAATTCTTACACAAATAGTGAGATAAGTTTATCTAAAATTATAATACAGAGTAGAACATGATACAAGAAATCATGAACATAAACTACTTGATTCATTCACTTATTCAATAAGTGATGTAGCACCTACAATATGCCAGGGAATATTCCCTGTGTGCTAGGTATTGATCAGTTAACAAAACAGATTCAGGCTCTGTTCTGCCTTCATGGAGTTGCCCATCCATTGGAAAAATACAACAGAATTATCTGATACAGATTCCTTTGGCATACAAGGCTGTTCTAAAAAACTATTTAAATTGGGTGGGAACAAAAGGCCTTTCATAGAATCTGACTTTTAAGGAGCAACACATTTAGGTATACCAAGCAGCTAAGTGAAGTGCAGACATGATGCTTTCCTAAGGGAAGGAGTCAGGGTGATATAAAAAGCCGTAATACTGGGCAAATCCGAGGTAAGAAAAGGGAAGGGAAGACAGCTAATATAACTAACAAAGAAGTGATAGGATAGCATGATGTTTTGGAAGAAAATAGCTAAATTAGAGTCCAAATAGAATAAACAGACAAAAATATGGTGGACGAGTGTGCGAAATCCCACAATACAAAAGTGGAAAAGAATGGGAATTTTTTCCTCCAAGTATGTTTACCGAGGTAATGTTAGTTTAAAATTCTATGCCTATCTCAGGGGATATAGGTTCAAACTTCCTCAAAAGTATGTTTTCATACGATGTCCACCACCAAAGCCCCAATAACTCTCCACCATGCTCCACGGGGCCTATCTCTGCCCTCTCCCACCAGCAAGAATGGGGACTTTTCAACCAGCACAAAAGTGATGATAGCTACAAACAATGGAAAAAGATATTCCATGTAGCTTTTGCTTAATTATTATTCCTGAAAAAGAGACCATTATAAATAATATTAAAAAAATACAAAGCTATAAGGACATGTTTTCCTGAAATAAGAAAACAATCATTCTAGGCATCCCCCCATCCCTAGCTCTGGAAATATTATTATAGTAGAATCAACATAAACATTCTGGTGAAGTGACAATTTTAACAATGAAGGAAATGTTTAAAGAACAAGAAGGGATGACATGACTGAATTTTGACTTCTACTACTCCCTGTGTGAAGACAGTGGAAGCTTCAAAAATTGTAAAAGTAAGAGAAAGACTGTCTTTCCCTTCTTTGTCCATTTGTGGAATTGGGTATTCTGGAGCAACAAAAATTCAGCACTTTCCTAGATAATTTAGTTGGTAAGAATGTACAGTCAAACAGGCATCATTGGTGGCACAGGGGTTAAAGTTTCAGTGCCATTAAACCTGCCACTGTAGCCCAAGTTCAATCCCTGCCCAAGAACCTGGCCCATGTGGCACTGCAGAACCCTCCTGTCTCGCCTGCTGCACCCCTCAGCAGTGTACTTCAGGATATCTGCCTGTTCTGCTCCCCACTCTGTCTCTGGTGAATCCTCTCATCCCCTGCACCTCTGGCCTACACCCCTGTTCTTGTATGCATAAATAAATAAAAATAAATTGGAAAAATTAAAAAAAGAATATGCAGCCAAAGAACAGATGTATCAAAATTTAAATTTTTGAGAATGGTAAAAATTGTAGTAAAAAGACTTCCTTTCAACACTGATTCTTAATAGTAGCCCAGAGATCAATCAACTGTGAAAAGCATTTTCACAGAACAGCACGTAAATAGAAGCTCCAGAGATGTGTGTGATGATATCACCCTCCAGAATGGCCACTTAATGCTCCCATATAGGAAGGGCTCAAGCGAGCCCATCTGAACCCGAATCTGTAGTTAAAATCCATAGTGACCCCACAACTCAACAAAAACAAAGCCAATAACCCAATCAAAAAATGGGCAGAAGAGCTCAAAAGGCACTTCTCCAAAGAAGAAAAGCAAATGGCCAACAGATACATGAAAAAATGCTCAACATCACTTATAATCAAGGAAATGCAAATCAAACCACTATGAGATACCACCTCACACCTGAGAGGATGGCACACATTAAAAATACAGGCAACAACAAATGCTGGAAAGGATGTGGA